>JZKD02S2269281.1:302398-340294 GCA_000966675.3 Picea glauca | reverse complement strand
ATATGATTCTTTCCTATAAAGCTTGTTGTGTTTTATTGTATGATTCCTTGATCACATACATAGGTTTATATTGAGTTTATGTTATTGCTATCACTTTGGTTAGTTGTGTTCTTTTGCAGGTTCATCATTGTATGAGCGTTGGAACGGAGCTACGATGGTGATAGCGAGAGGATGTGACATTTAAACGGTATGTCACCCATCCCTCTTTGGTTAGTAAATTCAATATTTAAAACTTAAGGAAAGTGTCATGTTCTAGTGTGTTTTGTTCTAGATCTAGGTGGATCTAGGGAGATCAGCTAGTGTCTGCACCTACCGATTAGTCCGATAACACCCTCCTAATTAATCACTTTCTTTACATTTATAATTAATCTTAATAGCATCTCTTGATAAAAAAAAATTATCACCTCTCCCTTAAATTCTTTGATCAAATTTTTCACTATCATCTTCTTGATATTTTTCTCCAATGCTTTATTATCTTACCCCCCACCTCTTTTATTATCCCATCTATATCCATATAATTATTGAGTTCCTAATATGCTAATTTAAGAATTTTACCATTTTACTAACTTTTTAAATTAATTATTCTCTCTCTATTTATACATTATCATTTATAAACCTTAATATTATTTCTTCATCCATCTCTTGTATTTTATCCTCCATAATTAATTTCTCCCTATCTATACATTATCTTTTATAAATCCTAATATTATTTATTCTATTAAATTATTATTTTCTCCATTCTTTTACCTCTTCTATGATTATCCCTTTTAACCCTAATCTCAACCACTAATTATATTAATTCATTATTCTGACCATTTATATCCATTACTTATTTTCTCCCTATCTATGTGTTGTTTTATATTATCCATAAATATATGTTATCTTTTATAAACCCTAATACTATTTTTTCTATTAAATTATTATTTTCTCCATTCTACCCATAAACTTTTACCTCCTTTTAAATATCCCTTATATTATTTTCTCCATTCTATCCATAAACTTTTACCTCCTCTTTGATTATCATATGACCCTAATCTCAACTTACTAATTTGTTATTTCATTATTTTCAACATTTCTATCCATTATCCTTAAACCTCTCACACAATTATTTCCAAAAAAAAATCTTCAACTTCCCACTTATTAACTTTGTCCATAGTAAGTTGTCAAAATGTTTTAGCAAACAAATAACCATCAGCAGCTAGCATTCTTTCAAAAGTGTTCAACAAAAGTATATGTGATTAGTTTTGGTGGGCCCTTTTTCGCTTATCATGGGAAATAATTAATTATGAGTGTTGTCATTTCCCAATCTGTCCACTTCACGAAAGAATACAATATATTTCAGAATTCCTTTTCCGTATGCATAATCCATAGCCGTGTGAATTTCAGGTAGCGAGCAGGGTGTCTAAATACCACGTACTTAAAGGAAACGACGAGAACTCAAATTCGGCACCGATTTTCCCGAATGACAATTAAGAAAAATGAAACGGTGACCTGAATTAACCTATAATTTGGAATTTTCTCTTTTTAACATTGGTTTTATTTCACCGTAGCTTTCGTTTTTATTATCTCTTTGTTTAGTTTAATCATAATTTTATAATATAAATTTATCAATCCTGTTGAAAGAAAATATTATTGTACTTTTAGTTTTTAATTAATTCTACACAGAAAAATACTATTATAGTTTTAGTTTTTAATTAATTCTACACATTTATAAGTATGTCAGGTAGTATCAGCTTTAAAGAGTAGAAAAGTTACACAATGTAAGTTTAGTATTTTTCTGATTATTAACTTAAATAATTCCAATTTTGTAGATCCATGAGCGTCACATTATGAAAAAGAATTGTGCACCAGACGAAAATGATAATAGGACAACAAAGCAAACGCTTCGTACAATGTTGATGTTGACAGATTGCCCAAAGAATATATTTCCAAAAAAGTAGGCATGTGCTCTTCTCTGTCTTTAGGCTCCACTGTCTTCTTGGACCTCACGTTTGGAATGTAAATATTATTATCAATTTTTTTTACTAGCGGAATTAATAACGTACTTGTTACATAATCCCAGATTTCATATAAAATATTATTATCAATTTTAATCTTAATTTCAATATAAATTTATAAATTAAATTTTAAGTTTTGTAAAAATAATGTTATATATATATATATATATTTGGATGGTAGTAAACGCCATTAGAGATGCTTCTAATGAATCCTTAAAAGTCGATAAGATCAATTGGTACAAATTCCTAATTAAAAGTAGAAAAAAATACTACATCAATAAAATGCAAGAGTAACTTTCACAACTATTTAAGCTAGATACTAAGAAGTTATGGAGCCAAATTCTAAACCGCAATACTAAAGAAAATAATATGATTCCCTTAAGGGACTGGAATTCTTACCTTAAAATTCTTTATGAGTTCCCTAATGACATGGACACCATTCCTATTATCCCTACAGAGGATGAAGTATTTTCTTTAGATGACATAGAGTTCGGGGTTAAGCAGCTTGCAAATGGGAAAGCTAAGGACATTGAAGGCTACCAAGATGGAAATTTTAAAATCGGAGGGCCTATCCCAATCCCTCACATACACAAACTCTTCAATTTAGCAGTCAAGCAGGGCTTCTCTACACCCTAGACGCCAACCCTCATTGTTCCTATTTTTCAAAATGGGGATATAAACATTCCGTCTAATTATAGGACCATTATGATTAGCCCGATTTTAGCCAAGCTTTATGGAATTATTGTGGAAAAGAAGATTAGCCTTTGGCTAGAAACTCACGGTAAAAGAGCTAAAGGATAGGTCAGGTTTAGGAGATATCATTCAATATTAAAACCAATCTTTTTTGTTGTTTTGTTGACTTTAGAAAAGCTTTTGACATGGTTCCTAGGAAAAACCTTTGGAATAGGTTGGAAGAGATAAAGGTGTCTCTCAAGTTGAGGGTTGTTGCAATAAGGATGTATGAGAACGTTATTGCTAAGTTGAAAAGCATTGAGGGCTGGTCGAAAGAGATTAACTACAATATTGGAGTCAAACAAAGTTGTCCCTTGTCCCCTACCCTTTTTGGCATATACATTGACAAGGTAGAAGATTGCTTGGAAAACGCAGGTTGTGTCGGCCCTACTCTTACCGGTATAGTCATCAATCTTCTTCTTTATGCCGATGGTATCGTTCTTATGGCAAGGAGTCCCCATGATATTGAAAACCAACTAAGAATCCTCAAGGATTTTTGCTCCAATATGGGTATGATTGTTAACACTGATAAGACTAAGGTCATGATTATTAAATCCAATAAGATCACTTATGATACCTTCGTATATGACAACAACAACTTGGAGGAAATGAGTTCATAAAAATATCTTGGAATTGATATTCACCACAAGATCAACTGGAATTATAACATTGAGAAAAGAATTATTGGGGGATGGAAAGATTATTATGGGCTTGAAAACAATTGTAAATCGGTCGATCTTTGGATTTGGGATAAGAAGAAACTCCTCGTTGAGACTCTTGTTACACCTTTTATTCTTGATGGATGTGAAGTCTGGGGCTGTAGTATCTCTCATGAATCCTGGAGAAAGATAGAGCAAATATAAAATAATTTTATAACCTATAATCTCATAATTAAAGGAAATAAGCCCTATCACATCCTCCTCTTAGAAACAAGTCTCTCCCCCATTGAGAGCATGGCTATGACTAGATACCTAATGTATAAGAACAAGTTAAACAACATGGAAGAAAAGAGGTTTCCTAAAATTGCTTCAAAATCGAGTTGTAACCACCATCGACTCAAGCGAGGATGGCATAAAGATGCCCAGTCTTGGCTAAACTATTGGTGAATCGTGGAAGACACCATTTTGCAGAATAAAGATAATTTTAAAAATATCATCAAATCAAAATTTAAGGAGCAAATGTAGTGTGATAAAGAGTTAGAGGAAAAAAAAATTAAGGTATTATAAGGATGTAATCAACCCTAATCTAGAAGATCAAAATTATCTTTTTGTTTTGACAAGTGTAAAGAAAAAAATAAGCATTGCTAAGATAAGAACAAATTCTCACRAGCTCCTTAGTGAAATTGGGCGTTGGTCAATTCCTAAAATKCCATGGGATGAAAGAGTGTCACCTTTGTGACACTAAGAAGGTTGAAGATGAAAAGCACTTTCTATTAGATTGTCTAGCCTATACCGAGATTAGATCTCATTTTCAAAATATTTGTCTCTACCAACCTTCCTAACCTCTTAACTCAACAAAACTATGGTGATCTTGGGAAGCTTCTCTTAATGTTTTTCGAGCACAAACAAAATTCTAAAAAATTGCAAGTAATCACTTACCCTCTTAAGGTCTGATAGACCAATTCGTTAGTGGGTGTTAATCATCATCATCATCATCATATATACACAGAAGGTGGTAAAATCTATCATGCACTGCGTAGTCTAAACATTCTACCTTTTGGATGTTTTCTGGTAACTTTTTCCGTTTGATTTTGCTAGAAATCAGGTGATGAATGGTTGGATCTACAGATTTGAGTGGCTAAGTTTGTATAATTTGAGTGTCCTAGGGGTTTTTCAGCACGATGAATCCATTTATGCATTCATAAATGCAATTTAAACAACAAAAAATAACAATTTTATCCAGATATACTTTGTCGAATTCTGACCAAAAATCCCAAAAGATAGAACATTTAGCCAACATAGTTAATTTGTATTGTCATAATTTTATTTATGATTATTAAGAGGAGTAAATTTTAAAAAAATAATTTTAGATTTTAATTAAAAATTAACTCTTAATCAATCAAAACAATTTCATATTTTTATTTTAAATTTTATTTTAAAATAAAAATAATAATATAATTTTTTATTAGACATGATTGAAAATAAATAAATAATTCTCTTTTATATTTATAATAAAATGACAAAAATAATAAAATGAATCAAATGATAAAAACAATAAATTGAGAAATGACAAGACTAATATTATAAGGATAAAATACTGATCCGGGTGGATATCGGTGGCCACTCACCTTTTCCAACTTGTTCAAAATAGTTTTCTGACAATTTTGGCAATTTACTATTTTTAGCAGTTTCAACTTCCGGGGCCATTTTGAGGGCCTAAATGAAGGTTTTTCAGGATCGAGCTTCTCAGTGATAGCGAAAGGCATGATTGAGCCCCCAAAATGAATCTCCTCGACAATACCTTTCCAACGGGCTAACGTGCGCCTAAAACGGAGATCATATGCAAAAGTTACGACCCCGGGAAGTTGATGTACTGACTTACCCAAACGGGGCCCACATGAATTTTGGCACTTCATCTCCTAGGGTTAGGTTTTTGGATGTCTAGGGTCTTTGACATTGTTTTTTATTGTAAAAATACCTTCAAAGCCTCATTGTAACCATCTTCTTGCGAATGTGAGTAGTCGTCACATCTCTTCTCAGAGATAAGCTGCCACCATTCTAGCGAGTCTTTCATTCTGTATTTTTATAGTCTCTGTACATTTCTTTCATTAATAGAAATCGTGTATTATTGTATCTCCGTGTTTATGGTTGCATCTCTGATACATTTCTATTATATTATTTGATATCCGTGATATCTTTGTGAATTTCTTTATTATATCTTCATTCTCATTTTGTGCCAAAAAATAATCCAGATCAAATACCATATTAATAATAAATGGTTTGATGTTTTAGTGAGATGTCTCAAAGAACCAAACCACTACATGATATTAATGGCTACAGAAACATCACATTGTTTCTTATCTCTTATCTCTTACTCTTATTTGTAAAATTCATATTATGGGAAAAAGTTTTTGAAAATAAATTTTGGTGAGTTTATAATATCTACTTTCAAAATATGAAATAGTAAGAATGTTATAATATCGGGTGTCTAAAATCATAATTATATTATATAAACTTTTAATACTTAATAAATTAAAAAATAAAACAAATTTATTTTGATAATTAAAAGTTTAATATCTTCACATTAGTGTATATATATATGTGTGTGTGTGAGAGAATATATGTGTGTGTGTTTGTGTGTGGTTTTTGATGGTTAGGCTTTTCAAACACCCTCATTTGATGTTAGGGTGACGATCTCTCCTCAACTACCTCTCCCACCTCAAGTCATTAGGGATATGGTCAATGGGTAGCTTCTAGATTTCTCAGATGATCCTACAGTTCGGATTAACATGTGGGGGGTTCACGTCAATTCCCCCTCATTGACTCCTCCACCTAGTCTTGATCCTCATGTTGAAGATGTCACCCTCCTCTCCAATATACCGCCACACCCCTCCCCACGCTCTACCCAGTCTCCTCCCTTGTGCGAACTCTCACCTCTCCCCTCTGACAAGCCCCTTCCCGCGACATGTGGTGATCTAAAACTTGCCTCCCCTCTTCCATATCCTTGTGCGAAGGATGTACATGTATCATCGCCCTCTTTATGTCAAGAAATCCCTAATCAAAACTTCTTTTCCCATCATGACATCGTCGTCACCGAGCCTTGGTCCTCGCAACATCATCCTGAGGTTTTATTGCACCAGTCCCCTCCACTTCCAGATGGAATCATCGGGAATATGCTCACAAAAACCTATTTTCACGGGGACCTCCCAAGACCTATGACCACTTCGGTCTCCATCCCCGATGTCTCTGACATGGCTGACCGTAAGAAAACAAAGCGTTGTCTAAATCAGAAATTCGGGGAAAACAACTTGGTTATTGGAAAAAACATACAGTTGAACGATATAGTAGCTATGCAAAACGAAATCCTTGCTGGAAGATTTGTCAGTAAGATACTGTCTACTTCCTCTATGAGGCACTGGACCACGTCAAACTTCTTGTCGCTTCTGGGATACTCTCCAAAATTCTTGGTTAGTAGACTTCTATGCCTCCAAGAAAAAAGTTGAATTTTCCCCAGTTTGGGTGAGGCTTCCAAGCCTTCCTTTGATATTCTGGTTAGAAGATGTTTTTAGGTAAATACACAATTCTATTGGTCTCTATAATGACACAGATTGATCCTACACCACCTTTGGCTATATGGGCATGGCATGGATTATGGTAGGCATAAAGCTTTATGATGGGATTACAGATGAAATTACTATTTCATATCGAGATATTTCCTTCACACAATCTCTGGACTATGAAGGTATAATGTTTAAGTGTGCTCAGTGCCACCTCTATGAACACATAGCCAGGGATTGTTCCATGGGGGTTCAAAGATCTCTCTAGGCAAGGAAGACTTCAAGCTAGGGCTCCACACAAAAGATCAACCGACTATCAGGTCAGCTCCAAACCACTCCACACGCCTTCTTCAATGCAGAGGCTCTTTAGGCTCACAATGCTCTTGCATTAGAGGCGATTCCTCCTCCTTCCACTGAGCCAATGACTGACCCTCCAAGTATGAATTTCCCTCCCCCATTTGCATCAAGTGATCTTTCCTCTACTAGTTCTATTTTTGGTTTGGGGTCTACTCCTACAATTGGTGGCCCCTTGGAGGTATCGTTCCTTCTTAACCTCTCTGGATTCTCAGATCATGCTCCTCCCCCCTCATTATTATCTTCTTTGAGGCTCCCTTAGTCCCCCGATCCATCCCAACTCTACCGGACCCTCCTCCTCCCCCCTCATTATTATCTTCTTTTAGGCTCCCTTAGTCCCCCAATCCATCCCAACTCTACCAGACCCTCCTCCTCCCCCTTCCCCTCCCTCCCCATCCCCTTCCCTATCTCTTTCCCTCCCTCCCCCCCTCAAAAATATAACCTTCACTCCCGCACCCTCTCCTCTTCCCACTCTAGCATCAAAGGAGACATTGTCCCTAATCTCCCCATTGAGAAAAAACATATTTAGAGAGGAAGGAAATCCTTCCTCTCCCATGCACAAAATCAACCCAGCTATGAGATCAGATCTAGGAAACAAAAAACCTCTTTGGGGCCCTTAAAGAAAATTCCCGTGGAAAGGGTTCCTAATGATCATTTTCTCCCACAAGTGTCGTGGGTTGGATAAGCTCACAAAAAGGTTAGCCCTGAAGAGACTTGTTGATCTACACCCCCCTTCTATTTTGCTTCTTCAAGAAACCATGACTTTTGGGAAAAAAATCAAGACTTACTTTCTGCCTCTTTTCCTATTTTGGATTTTCTTTCCCTCGACACCTAAGGAAGATATAGAGGAATCATCATAGGGTGGTGGAACTCTTACCTCAAGCTCATAAACTCATGGGCCTCTCCTTTTCCCCTCTTCACACACTTCTTCTCCAACAAGCTCAACCTTGACTTTCTTTGCATCAATGTTTACAAGCCCTACTCCGGCAAAAAGGAATTATAGCAATATTTCTTCAACAAGGATCTGCATCAACACACTATCATCGGTGGGGAATTAAATTTCACATTGGGAGATTGTGAAATTTGGGGGCCCTCAGCTCAGAGAGACCCCTTCTCTTATTTTTTCATCCTAAAGTTGGATGAAGTTGGGCTATCAGACATTCAACCTATCAAATACTACCCCACTTAGAGGAATATACGAATAGGGAATGATAGGCTACCAAAGAGACTGGATATATTCCTTATCTCTGATACTCTCCTTCAGATATCTATGAGAATCACACAATGGGTGGTCGTAGGTGGCCTATGTTGGCACAGGGGAAGACCCGGGGTTCAATGCTTCAACGACGCACCAAAAAAACCCTAACTACCGTCCCTTTCAACAACACCTACGAAGCAAATGAAGTCTCACCCGAGGTAGAGGCAGGGGTGGTTGCAGGACTCCAGTGTCTGCAACCTTCCTTGCGACACAGATCTGTGATTACAATACTCTAACAAAACACTTAGCATTTAACATTTGTTAGTATTTAACCCTTATTCACATCGCAGATCCAAAACCCTAATTACAGAGCAAGCAGTATTCAACCAGATCTAACATATTGAAGGACTTAGCATAAGGAAACAGATCAGATCTAGCATCTTATTCACATCATTAGGAACTAAGCTATGATATTCATATAAGCATACATTATTGCACTAAGAATTAATCACATAAACAATATAACAACCACAATGCACAAAGCAACCATAATACAGGATATACGTGGTTCACCCCAACGTGGGGCTACATCCACCAACTCTTCTTCTCTTTATTATCTTTCGTCAATCATCTACATGCACAGAGCCACAAGATCCTACTCCGCATAGGACATGAGATCTGTGCGCACTTCACTAGATCCTCCCTCCTCGAGCTAGGTTCAAGCACAAAGCCTTCCTACAGTCTGCACATAAGCTTCTTACAATCACTTGCACTTAGCTCTGTAAGTTCTCAACACAGCATGCACAAAGCATCATAACCATTCACACTTAGCTTACATTAGACTTCACTGGCTCTCTACTTACATCACCTAGATTTCTATTTATACATTACAAAATGGGCCTAAACATGGGTAAACCCATGGGATGACATCCCCATACCCGTTACATAAGCCCAAAAGCCAAAAATACCTAAGCAAGGGACCGAGATCCCTCGATCTTCTCTTTGACTTGCGCTTCACCTTCGACTAGCCTGTCGAAGTCTCAAAAGAGGTCAAACATGACCAAGGATCTCCAAAACTTGGTCAAGGACCAACAGGCCCCCAACACTCACCTGTGACTTGTCCCGCGTCACTCTGATCTGGGTAGCTTTGCCTCAAAAGTCTCGAGTTTGGCTCGAGCTACTTTGCTAGTGCCTCCTGCTCGGTGAACTCTTGAATAACTGCCTCATTCACAGGTCCTTCCAAGCGTTGTTCGACTATGGTGACTACTTGTTCTAGCTCTTCTCCTCATCCTTCAATCTCCTCAAACAGTTGGAAAGCTTCATCCTGGACTGGATGGAGCTTATGAGTTACTTCCATGACTCTTCTTTGTATGGCATGGACCTATTGTTGAGCAGTGTGTTATTCTTGGGATATTTTCATCCTCTAAACTGCGGACAGGAGTTTCAACTGTGCCTGTACTGTTGTTTCTTGCTACTTTGCCTCCTAGAGTTGTGGCTCTAGTGTCTTCAGTTCAGGGTCCTTAGTAAGTCACTCATAAGTCTGTGCACTTCTACTACTAAGATTTTTACATTCCAAAGCTAATGCTTTGATTCTCTCAACTACACTCCGAGCGGTTGCTTCTCTTTGGTCTCGCACTTCCTGGAGAGTGCTTGACACTATTTGTAGCTCTAGTTCTGCGACTCTCTGTTGAAGCTACTGAATGGCTTCAACAAGCTTCACCACTTGATTCTCCACTGGGTCTTTCTCCATTTGCTTTAAGCCTGTCATAGAGTGAAGTGCTCTGCAGAATGCTTCTTTAACTCCAACCTGCTCCACGAGCAGCTATTCTTTCTCCTATTGGATCTGTGCTCTATCCTCTTCTAACT
This sequence comes from Picea glauca, assembly GCA_000966675.3. Lineage (NCBI taxonomy): Eukaryota > Viridiplantae > Streptophyta > Pinopsida > Pinales > Pinaceae > Picea > Picea glauca. The sequence continues at coordinate 329,931 of JZKD02S2269281.1, read as the reverse complement.
TGGTTTGGTGGTCGTCCTTATCCTGCTGCACAACTCAGCGTTTCTCTATCACTTCCTCTTGTGCTTGCTTCAGGGCCACTGTGACCTGTTATGTTTCTTCCTGTGCACGACGAAGGCGAGCTTCGGTTGCATCAGCTATTCTACGTAGTTGGGCAGGCTCATCTCCCAAATCTGTTTCATATGATGGTGGGGGTGCACTGGACACTGTGCAACTGGAGTGAAGGGCCTATTGTACCCCTCATAGTTCTTCTTCAATCCTTTCATACATGGTCTCTTTATTGGCTTCATTGTTCTGCAAAATGTCTTTCGAGGTGTCTGATACAACTGCGATAATGAAGTCTAAGTCATCGAGCGTGAGCACATTATGCAACTTGGTCTTACTAGATTTGGACTTCTTCCGCGATGTAGGTTTTGTGGGGGGAACCTTTATTTTCTTGGATGTCTCTACCTCTTCAAGGGGGTTCCTAGGCAGTGTTACTTCGCCCTGCTTCTTCTTGTATTCTTACCCTTCTTTCTCTCCTTTTTCCACTTCATCGTCTCCTCCTCCGCTAGGTGAATCTGATGCAGTTTCTTCTTATGTGTTGTGTATTTCTTGTACATCTTCCTTCTTTTTCTTCTTTCTACTTCTTGGTGCATCATACTCTTCGTGAGTAACCACCGGAATTCCAATGAGGTTGGGGTTGGAAAGTTCTACCTGGTCGACTGGTATAAGGAACTCTATGGGCCATTCCTTAGTGATTTCTTCCAGGTCCTCCTCTGTGAGCTTGTAGTAGGACTGAAGAACTTCTTTACTTTCATTTATGTGCGTAGTAATATAAGTAAAATGCCTATCTACGTGGAACTTCATAAGGGGCCTGAACCTGTCCAGGGTGTTCAACGTCATACGAGGGAAAGACTCAATATCCCTCTTCAGTTGTAGGTAGTAATTATGGAATACTGTGTTTGACTACCATTGTTTCCCCATATCGTTTGAATACCATAGCATGGTGAACTTTGCAGCTAGTGACTCGAATGGATCAATGTCAGGGAAGGTCGCACCTTCTAGCATCTCCCAAGTAGTAAACACGATGAGGATCAACAACCAGCTAAAATGGAACTCATAGCCCTGATCCTGAGCTTCATGACAATCCAATTCTAACTGGTTGACTAAGTAACTAGCCCAGTTCATCTGGAGTCCTTCCACGCATTTTCCAGTGAGGTCAACGAAAAACCCTGTGACCTGCGTGGGTTTGTTCTTTTGGACTAGCTTACCAGCAATCAACTGGCAAGCAAGGTGCACTGCACCATTCTGAAAGGAGGCTACCTTGTAGCCTCACGTCCCCTTCTCTACATTATCGTAGGTGTCTTTAATCCTTTGTGCCAGGGAGCGGTCTGCAGCCTTCCTGGGGTAAAAGTCTTGCGGGTTAGGTCCCTGCATGCTCAATCCGGTGATCCTATGGATCAATGCCGGATCGACGGTGATACGCCTATCCAACCACAGATAACCACCATGGAAGCACGATAGCAGGAGCTTAACGCAGGAATTAACCTCCTGGTGTCTTCCAAAATGTGGTATCTTCATCACGTTCAAGATAGTGAACCTCGTGATGTCCATGGTCCACAGATCAAAGATGATCTTTGAATTCTTCCCCTTTGTCTTGGTCATATACTTGTGAGGTGAGAGCATGCCATAGCTCTTACGGTCTCCCAGATTATAGTCACTGATCTTCAAGGTTGGAATCCTCTCCAACTATGGTCTGAATATGTGTATCCCCTTCGGGAGGTACGCAATGATGATTGTGTAGTCGAAGTCCCTTGGGACACTATCATGAATCACCACACCGACCAGGGGTGGGATGTAGTCGGGTAGGATGGATGGGATCAACTTCGCATTCGCCAAGTTATCTCAATGCTTGGTTATTTTCTTGACCATAGCTCGGAATGGTCTGGATCTGCGAGTAGTCGATGGAGAAGATTGCACTCCTCGCGTCAATGAGGCTTGAGCTCCTATGGACATCACCTTCAAATCCATTAGATCGATTAGAATTTCCTCTACTGACTTTTCTATTGTGCTAATTTCATCCGACATGCACACTCGAGATCGGATATCTCAGGTTGATGAACAAATAATCGATGCAACTAAATGGATGGCGAGGTCTCAATGATCACTATGCGAAATCAACTAGTTCTTTGTGGTCTCGAATAATCACAATTGGAAAAAGTGTTCTCAGTGCAAAGCTCGATGGGATAAATAAATAACACCATAACGGCTTCTTTAAACGAGTCACAAAGCCTTATTCAATGCATTTCCATCCATTATGGTGCGGTCCCAACAATCCAATGGCGAACTTTCGAGCCATAACTGCTTTCCTAACCATTCAGGAGCATCGGTCTAATGGTCATAATGCCTCCAATGGTTATATTTCTCTACCATGGTGAAGTGCCATTCTGTGTTGTACTAAGATTCCGACGAAGTTCAAATTCTGGAAACCTTCCTTCTGCGAAGTTATTTCTGGAGCTTCTTGTAATTTTTCTAACTTTGCTTTCTTCCTCCTGAGCTTTCTAGCCTTTTTTCTTGTAATCTGAGTTACTGGGTTCCTCTTACCATTTTGATTCTTATCTTCCCTTAGCATAGTAACTTTGCATTTTTGACAGTCTTTCATAGGGTTCGAGTGTAATACTTCTTTTCTTTCTGGGGTAGGTGTTCTACTTTCCTATGTGGACGGGTTCTTCAAGTCTGTCTGTGTTCTTTCAGCTTTGTCATCCAAATCCATGGTCCTTAGCAGCTTCGACTTGTTCTCTTGTTCTACTATCAAGTGTGTTATTCTCCTAGTCATGAAATCTGTTAATTCTTACTTTTTTTGTTCTAGGGTTTCCTCTTCTTGTTTCCTTTGCATCTGATCTTTCTCAATCCAGGTTTTTCCTAGCAACATAGAAAATGGGGCATTGTTCTCAATAAATTTAACAACCTCAAATTCTTCCTATGTCGAAGTTCCATGAGAACTCATAGATGTCTGGGTAAGTCTTCCACATAGGGTTATCAACTTTCCTCTAAATAATCATATTCCTCCCAATGAAGGAATCATAGCAGGCTTTCCCAAAATTTCCCAGGTTCTTTTTGTCATGATATTCACATGTGTTCCTCATCCAGAACACAGTCTATGTCAAAGTCTCTTATTCTTGTTTCTATGCACTCTTTTTCTTTGAAGATCTCTGATAAGTTGATATCTCTGTGATCATTCAGGGTTTCTTTCATTTGTAGTAATACAGTCTCTGATTCTTTCTAGGGTTATATCATGGTCTTAGTTTCTTGGCCTTCCAAAGGGTTTTCTTGTCTCATATTCATTCTTTCAACCTTAGCAATCATTCTAGGGCAATCCATAACTTCATGGTCCAAAGATTTACAACGAAGACAACTAGGTTTTCTACCAGGGCATTCCTTAGCAAGCTGTCCCAATCTTCTGCAACTATAACAAAGAGTTAATCATCTCTTTCTCTTAAATGAACCCCAACCTTTCTTGTACTGTGCACCAGGATTATAGTAGCTAACCAACAAAAAAATATTCCTAGGATCCTGCATCCATTTGTTAGTCCAAACATTCTTTCTATGCATAGGAATAGCATATCTTTCATTGCTTCTATAAAATCTACTCATATCAAATCTTCTTTCTTCTAGTTGTGCCCTAGTTTTCAGAGTAGGACAAAATTTATCAAACATACCTAGATCCATACTCTTGAAACAAAAATTTCCACTTATCTTACCTTTAACAGAGCACATAAATTTCAGATCTTACCTTTTCAATAAAAAAATTTCATTGATCTTACCTCTTTTCTTCAGATCCGATTCCTTTCTTAGTACAAAGATTCACAAGCTAAGTAGAACATTTCACACTAGGGAAACAGATCTACACACAAAGCTTTTTCTTTTCTTCAGTTCCCAGCAATCACAGTTTCAGGTCCTGGAAACAGAACCATTTGTTGGCACAGGGGCAGACCCAGGGTTCAACGCTTCAACAACGCACCAACAAAACCCTAACCACCAACCCTTTCGGCAACACCTGTGAAGCAGATGAAGTCTCACCCGAGGTAGAGGCAAGGGTGGTTGCAGGACTCCAGTGTCTGCAACCTTCGTTTGGACACATATATGTGATTACAATACTCTAACAAAACACTTAGCAGTTAACATTCATTAGTATTTAACCCTTATTCACATCGCAGATCCAAACCCTAATTATAGAGTAAGCAATATTCAACCAGATCTAACATATTGAAGCACTTAGCATAAGGAAACAGATCAGATCTAGCAGCTTATTCACATCATTAGGCACTAAGCTATCATATTCATCTAAGCATACATTATTTCACTAAGCATTAATCACATAAACACTATAACAACCACAATGCACAAAGCAACCATAACATAGGATATATGTGGTTCACCCCAGCGTGGGGCTACGTCCACCAACTCTTCTTCTCTTTATTATCTTCTGTCAATTATCTACATGCACAGAGCCACAAGATCCTACTCCGCATAGGACATGAGATCTGCACACACTTCGTTATATCCTCCCTCCCCGAGCTAGGTTCAAGCACAAAGCCTTCCTACAGTATGCACATAAGCTTATTACAATCACTTGCACTTAGCTCTGCAAGTTCTCAACAAAGCATGCACAAAGCATCATAACCATTCGCACTTAGCTTACATTAGATTTCATTGGCTATCTACTTACATCGCTTAGATTTCTATTTATACATTACAAAATGGGCCTAAACATGGGTAAACCCATGGGCCGACATCCCCATACCCATTACATAAGCCCAAAACCCAAAAATCCCTAAGCAAGGGGCCGATATCCCGCGATCTCCTCTTCGACTTGCGCTCCACCTTCGACCAGCCTGTCGAAGTCTCAAAAGAGGTCAAACATGACGAAGGATCTCCAAAACTTGGTCAAGGGCCAACAACCTATAATACCATAACCCCATCTTGCTTGAAATTGATGGTCCTGGGAAAAAAACCCCTAGTCACTTTAAATTCAACCCTCTATGGGTGCAATCAAAATCCTATATGGATGCCATAAAGGATTGTTGGGATCCTTATGATCCACAACTCCTGGAATCTCCATCCATTCAATTCATGGAAAACCTTAAGAGAGCTAAGGTAACCTCCATCTCTTGGAATAAAATAAGAAAACATGAGGAAAACATGGCACTATTGGAGATTGAGATGAAAATGATGGATTTCCAAATAAACACAAGGGCCCCTCTTAGAGGATTCAAAAGATGAATATAAGTCGCTTGAATCCCAAAGAAGAAAAATCCTTCAGAGCATTGAGAAAGAATGGAAGATGAAAATCCAAGCTCTATGGCTCCAAGTTGGTGATCTTAGAAGCAATCCCAATCTATTGGACTTCCCTAGCATGGGTTCCAAAGGGAATCCTAGAGAAAATTAGCCATCTTTCCTTTTGATTTTTATGGGATGGTTTAGATGAAAAAAGATCGCTTGTCCTAGCTTTAAAAAAAGGATATCTCTTCCAAAAACATATGGAAGTTGGGGATTAAAAAAATCCACCTCTTTTCCCAAGACTTAGCGGCCAAAAATGTTTGTGGGATCATCTCAAACATAGGAATTTGGTCCCACATTGTAAAAGAAAAATACTTCCCTCGGGATTCAAGAGTAGACTAGATAAGATAGATCCAGAAGTCATCCAAAAATGGTTCAATCATATGGAAATCCACCATAAAATATTTTCCCTTGATTTCCAATTGGATCATATGGAAGATTGGAAATGGATAATATGTCCTCATCTATAGGGACCCCTGGATTGAATGTGAAGGAAAACGGATCCTCCCCAAGTAGGTTATACAAGAGTTCAATAGTGTAGGCTTCACACACCTACATCAAATACCCAGGAGGAATTATGCTCAGAATGAAGTTGAGTGGATTAATTGGGAGGAAATAGGATTAAGTGAATAAGATGCTCCACTTTGGTGAGTACACACTGAAGCTCTCACCTATATCAAATAGTCAAGAGGAATTATGCTCAGAATGAAACTAAGTGGATTAATTGGGAGGAAATAAGATTAAGTGAATAACATACTCCACTTTGGCGAGTATACATTTAAGCTCTCACCTCATCCATGGTAAACCTCTCCGATAAAAAAGACACACTTATTTGGTCATTCAACCCTGCAGGAACATATGCCCTGAAGCATGGCTATCTGGCATTAATATTGCAGCATGTGGATGAGCCAAACCCTTGGTGGGGGGGCACCCTTTGGAAGATAAAATGCCTGGAAAAATATAACCTATTCATGTGGCTTCTGCTCACAAACAAATCTCGCACCTGGGATGATATACAAAAATTAATCTTTGTGGGACTTGGTCACTGCCCACTTTGCAAGTAGAACACAGAGGATATTCCTCATTTGTTTCTCTATTGTCCCTTTACCTTGGAAGTTTGGAACAAAAAAAATGTTTCCCTTAATATATTTGATCCCTGGAATGGATGCACAGTTGATGAATCACTCAACTCTTGGTTATCTTCTTCCCCAAATTCCCCTCAAAAATCCCTTCGCTCATAATAGCATGAGGAATCTGGATTGCTAGGAACCATGTTATTTTTGAAGATGAAAATACCTCCCCTTCCCGCACCTCTTCTTCTTCCTTATCAATTCACCTTTCTTTCCCATAGTCCTCTACCTTTAAACCTTCCCCTCGACCACCCCGTACATTGACCCTTCCTTCCCCTGGGCCTTCTCCGAAGAGGCAACCCAAGTTTCCCCCTCCATAGGTGTTGTAGGAGGCATCATCCACATGGATGAAACAAAAAAATCTCTTTTGTTGCCCAATTGGGCCCTGTTATCTCCACTTTGTGGATAAATAAGGATATTATGTCTCAAGGCCCTTAGGTTGCAGATATGGAGTGTCGAGAGACTACATGACCAAAAATATCCTTTTTCATAGATGGAGACCCTTCTCACCACCATAGAGGTCACATATTTTCAGATGGCATCCACCACACCAGTTGGCTTCCAGAAGGAAGTGGGCCTTGCTCCATGAGGTACAAGTCAGTATTATGGTGAGCATCATTTCAATAGTTAAGGCATTTAAGTATGTTGTATCTTAGATTGCTCTAGATTTCATGATATATGCTTGGACATTATGTCTTTTTCCCTGCTTCACCTTGGTGGTTAACATTGTGCCCTAGTAAGTGGTCTTCCTTGGAGATGGGTTTGCTACTAGTAAATCCCTTGAAGAGCCATTATATCATTCTCGACTATACTTACCACTTTCCATCACTATTTCCCCCCATTTCCTTATCTCTTGGGATTTTAGGGTGTATTGAACCAAGAAGGGGTTGTCCCTCATTCTATGGGAAGAAGGGGATAAAGGCCCAGAGGGATTGATGTTGGGTAAAAGATAAAAGCCTATGAATGAACCTTATAGATGCTTCACCCAGGGATCACCCAAGAAAGAAATAAAATGCTTATCTTTGAGAAAAGGGGGACCCACAAGAAATATGATTAAGAATGCTTAAAAGGTTAGTTGGAGCATAGGAGGTCTCATCACAAGCTGGCCTATCATGTCCATGAATATCTAGAGGTATGAAATTGCCATCATCTGGTCACCAAGATAGGGTAATGACTTTCAGTTGCATGTCTGAGAGAAAGGGGGTCTCATCACGAGCCAACCTTCTCATTTCCACTAGGTATTTGTGGGTGACACTATCATTATCTGGACACCATGCTAGGGAAGTGGCCTTAAACTTATCCTTAAATTATGAAAGAAATAAAGAATGCAAAATAATGGGCTTGGGAAAAGTGAATTGCAAACGAAGGTACCACACACCCTCTACAAAGGCACCCATGAATGAGACAATACGACCTCTTGTATGCCATGAGCCTTATTCCCATTGAGTATTGAACCTAACCACTTCACCTAATTTACATGGATTAGAGAGGGATCTCTTGGAAACTCTCCTTGACCTAGGGAAAGATCTATCCAATAGGACACCTCGTCAACCCTCCCATATTCAAGCTTGACAAGTCACATAATGTCTTTGAGAACTTAATTGTTTGACATAGTGATCTTTGATGCACATTCTTAGATGGCTCATTTATTAATTGGATTCACTTATCATGATTTTATAACTTGAGATCATTGGAGGGTGTGCTTGTTTGTCTTTGTAGGACCTAGTTGGTGGACAGTTTTGGAAGAAAAAGCCTAGCTTGGGCTTCCATGGGGCTTGAAGCCCACAGGTGGATGTCAAGGGCCCGCATGCCAGATGAGAGAGATTAAAATTTGAAGGGCTAGAAGATGACTTGGATGACACAACCCAACCCCCACATGCCAAATTTTTTTCCTAGGAGAGGCAAAATGTCACTTCTAGAGGCATGACATCACCTAAGGGGGTTAGGGTTTGGTGGTGAGTTGACATGCATTGGCATAAGGACATTTTTTTGGGTCTTGAGCCTTGATCATGAAGAAATTTATTGGGATTCTTGACATGTGTCTTTGGGAATCCTTTCAACTCTTCTCCATCACCAACGACCTTCTCCTAGTGCCAAAACGTCCCCTAAAGGGTGATGTCCATATGACTAGGGATTTTTCTTTGTGCAAAAGTGAAATTAAAGTGAATTGTTTAATATTACTTTGTAAAAGGGGAAAGATTAGGGTTGTTGGCCCATAGTCTTGTGGTTTACCCTTAATTATGTGGACAAACTATCTTAGTGAATTTTTGTATAAATAAGAGATCATAAGATCTCATTTTGACATAAGACATTCCTCTCCCATTGTGAGAGAGACACTTAGAGACATTCCTCTCCCATTCTGCCCCTGTGCCAACAAATTCAACTACATCTTGTGTTCACTATACTTATTTGTTTATATAGTCTCCCAATAGGTATGACTTTGAAGCATTATGTCCCTTTGTTTGAACCATTACACCTCTTCATACACCTCTTCATTTGAATTAATAATAATAATTTCTATTATTATTATTATCATTAATATTTTGATTTAAAGACTTCAAATCCCTTGTTTTGCATTTATTTTGTTCTGGCTAAAAACCTGTCATTGCAAATGTTGCAGAAATCGAGTTTTGTGGAGGCACTTCCTTCAAACCATGTTTTTAAGCACTGCCTCTTCTTTCACCCTTATTCCTCTACCACGAGACCAATGTTTCGTGCTTCATAATTCTTCCCCTTTTTTATTTTTATCCCCCATATGTCTAGTGCTAGGACAGTGTTCTCCGAGCTTCGACACTTTGGAACTTTTCTTCTGTTCACTAAATCTTTTTATTTCCAAAGTGATATCTTCCAGAGAGTTATATCTCGAGCAACTTCAATTCACGGTTTTAATCCTCATCGTTGATCATGATTTCAGATCAATGGTCTGATTATTCTTTTAAAAGACTCATTTCTCACAATTTTCTTATCATTATCTAATGGTTGGGATTCAATTGTGTGATGGACAATTGTCATTTCCTCCGGTACTTCGCGGCTTCGGGAGTTTGTTCTTTTTATAAACTTCCAATTCTCCCAGACTAAATTTCACTGAAGTGTGTATACTCTATTAATATTTAGTTGAYGTGTGTCCATAAACTTCAACGATCCAGATCTTATTTYGGAGCTTCGGTACTCCRGGACTCTGGGTTACTAGAAATATGAAGTAGTTCAATTCCTCTAGAGTGATAACMTACTAAATAAGYCATAAAGAGGTGGTGACCGCWTGTTGTCGATTAATACMTCCGCTTACGCTATCCTCCCACTATGCTTGATCAACAATTGAGAACGCTCCCAAAGTAGATCAACGRTTAGAGTTACTTCATGATTTACAATTACTCTATCCTTCCACTGTACTTGATCAAYGATTAGCATTACTTCGTGATTTACGCTTACTCTATCCTTCCAATATACTTGATCAATGGTTGAGAGAACCTAAAAGATCTTAGGCAAYGACCATCATTAACTTCAGCCTTCGACGCTTCGGGTATTTGCTGGTAGTAGAAACTAAATATCCCCAAAGGACTTACTCCCAAAGTGACATAGCTTACTGACGTCACTGTTGACATGGAACTAGTTGAGTGGCTACCACGTGTCACCTATATTCATGAATTTTGTATACCTAAAGTTCCAACTAGACCTTAACATTTGTCACCTTTTGAATGTGCCACATGTCCTTGCTAATGTGGGTTATTACTATGTGTACCACGTGTCTTACTTCATGACTTCAAAAATATGGCCTTCGGGTGAACTTGCATGTTCTAAACACTTTTTCGTTGAAGTGGTCAACATAGAAAATGCTTTTGAAGTCATGAGATAGTGCTTTTGAAGTCGCGCATGTTCTAAACCTTCAGATTCAATCCTAACGGGATTCAATCGTGAGATAGTTCTTTTGAAGTCACTCTCGAATCTTCAATCATATGACCATGATTCTCTCCTTCTTTATGCAGGTTTCCTTTGTGATCCAACGATCATATTTACATCCAAATTCTGGATGAATGAGTTTAGTTGCTTGATTTTTATAAAGGTTTCCACTTGTAAAAAATCTCTTTCTGAAAACTGATCTCCTGCATGACTTCAAAAGCACTATCTCTTCTGAACTTTGGAAAATGTAACTGTAACAAAGATCATTGCTCCTTGACAGTGATCGAATATTACATTGATGACATTTACCATATGCCTTTTCTCCTGAACTTTAGCCTTGCTTCTATGGTGCATTCTCTTTCTATCAATGACCCTTCATTACATATGGACAGACCTTATTGACCATCCTGACACTAATGCAAACTGTATAACTTTGTTCGTGACTGATTCATGTTGTATAACTTTGTTCATGACTGATTCATGTTTCCATAAATGACAACACAGATTCAATAATGCCAACAATCTCCCCCTTTGTCATTGAGGGAAACATATCTGTAAAACAAAAATGATTTCATACCTTTGCTCCCCATATCACTGATATTCTTCTCTATCTGATAACAAATTTGTTTTGTACTTAACTTTGTTTCACTGCTTCTCGCCCCCTTTGACATCAATGACAAAGAGTGAGACTCTGACTATTTTTCTCCCTTTGTGAATTTACTAACTTCTTATCTCAATTCATTGGGATAGTTGTGTTATAAGTAGTCTTCTTGATACTAACTTGTAGTAATCAAGTATTTTAAACCTAATCTAATTACTTTCTTATTTGATAACCAAAATACTCCCCCTAAGTTTTTACTGTCTTTCCTTTGTCAAATAGGACAAGGTTATGAATCTTATTGATCTTTTTGATCTGCTTCTTATTCTTCTTTGATATTTCACAGGAATATCAATTGAGGATTGATACCTAATTGATTTAATACCAATTTTGTTATCAATTGATCTTTGCTCATATCAATTGATATTTGCTAATGTAAATTGATCTTTGCTAATTGATACCCCTTGAACTTCTCTGCTATTTTTTCTCTTCTTCCCTTTTTACAAAAATGACAAAAAAAATATTTTCTTGTGCCCTCTGAGGTTATACTCCCCATAAGGTGATGCTCTCCTTTGTCCATTTTCTCCTTCTTGTATTCTACAACTCCCCCTATCAATGATTTTTCTTCTTTGGCTAAAGGATTATGAAATCATTAGGATTGTGTCATATTCTTCTATAGGGACTTCCATTTATTGAGCTTGATCTATTTCATATTGAATTTTACACTCCTTATTAGGACCTTCACCCATCATTTTATTGTTATTAATTTCTTCATTTTCAGGTGCAAGATCATCTTTCTTGCTTTCTCCTTCAGATTTTCTTCTCCATATCTTTCTATGAGATATTATGCTTTTTGGACCTTTTCTTTCTAATTGTTTTTTTGGAGATTCATCATCTCCTTTCTTATTCCAAATTTTATTAAGTTTTCCCCCTGACATGAATGACTTATTTAAGGATTGACTTTTTGAACTATTGCATCTTTGGGATTTGTACCCAAACTTGACAGGTGTAACATCTCATTGTGTGACAAAATTTTGTTGTGTGCCCAACAAAATTGCATCTCCAACATCTAATTGAGTTTTTGTATTTTCCTACATATCCTTTCTCTAGTTTCTTGCAGTCCATTGCTTTATGGCCAAAGTTATGACATGAAAAACAATAGCCATTGAAGGTTTTTCCATTCTTGAATTTATTTTGTCTTGAGAGATCCGTCTTTTGATTTTCTTCTTCCTTTTTACTTCTATATCTTCCTTCCTTAACAAAGGTCATGTCTTGTAATTGCTTTGTAATTAGACCTTTTCCTTTTGAGAAGGATGATCCTTTCTCATGTTTGTAAATGGTGCTCCATTTTTCATTGTCTTCCTTTTTATTGTATCTAAGACCAATTTTTATTGTATGCTACCAGATGATCATGCTAAGTGAGAATTGTTCCTACAACATAGTCTAATGAATCCATATCAATCTTGAATGGTTGTTGTAGATCGAGTAAGGAGAGTATTGGAGTTGAGCATAAGTGATGCTTCATATCATCAAATGCTCATTGTTGTTCCTTTCCCCATGCAAAATTTGCCCGACCACCGCGCTTGGTCACTTGGGTGAGGGCCCATGCAATATGGGAGAATCCCATCACAAACCGTCGGTAGAAGTTGGCCATTCCTAAGAAACTTTGAAGCTCGGTTAGTGTGTTCGGGGCTGTCCAGTCACAGATGACTTGGATCTTAGCTGGATCAACATGTACCCCATACTCATCAACAATGCATCCCAAGTATTGGACCATGTTCATGCAAAAGGAGCATTTTTCCAAGTTGGCATATAGCTTGTGCTGCCGTAGAGTGCTCAAAACCTGTTGAATATGTTGCATGTGTTCCTCCCAAGTTATTTTGAAGATGAGGATGTCATCCAAATATACCACCAAAAACGAGTTGGTGAAGGGTTTCAATACATCATCCATCAACCTCATGAAAGTGGTTGATGCATTTGTTAATCCAAAGGGCATGACCAACCATTCGAAGAGACATTCTTTATATTTGAAAGTTGTCTTCCATACATTAGTTGGTTCGATGGGAACTTGGTGGTAGCCAAACTGTAGGTCAATCTTCCTGAAGAAATTCCCCCCTTTGAGTTGGTAAAGAAGGTCATCAATTATGGGAATTGGGTATCGGTTCCTGACTGTGATTTTTTTTAATGCTCTATAATCAATGTAGAGCTGTCGGATCCCATCTTTCTTCTACACCAGTACAATGAGGCTTCTGCAAGGGGAGGAGTTGGGTATGATGTGCCCCTTTTGAAGCAGATCTTGGATCTGACACTTGATTTCGTCATTTTGCATCAACGGGTGATGATAGAATGGTCCATTAGGTAAAGGTGCACTGGGGGTTAGATCAATTGGATGCTTGACTTGGCAATGCGTCAGTACCTCGGTGGGTGAGGAGAGAATGCATTTGTATTCTTCCACAATCCCATCCGCTTGCTTCTGCTGCAAAGAGAGGCTATGTGTAGAGTCTACGGATGTGGCGATGACCTTCTGCTTATTGTGAGAATGGATCACAAAGAATATGAACTTCTTGTTCTGTGAAATGAACTTACTGCATTGCTTAGCATAGATTAAAGAAATAGTGGTAGGCGACGCTACCTCTAGTGTCCTGTACAATTGTCTACCCAAAGTAATAATAACACTACGAGGTCTAGACTCATACACAACATGTCACTTCCACAAATATGGTTTTCCTAAAAGAACATCACAAACTTCAAAGGGAGAAATGTCACACAATACCTCATCTTTGAAAGGCTTGATGACATAGGGAAGACAACATTGTTGGCTGACATGGAGATCTCTTCCTTGGCAAAGACAACCGATGGTGTAAGGCTGTGGGTGCGGTGTCTTCGATAGGTCCAACTGCTTGACAAACTCTACTGATATTAGGTTCTTCTGACTGCCTCTATCGACAAAGAAATGAAGTGGATTCCCCTTTACCCACATCTATGAGTGAAAGAGGCATTCCCCTTCATCTGGTTGTTCTGGTTTGATTTGTTGGACTTTGGTGGTAGCGATAGTGGCACTAGGTTCAACATCGATAATCGGATTCCCTCCTTCTGGATTTGATTTGGAGTCAGAATCGACCTCTGACTCAGAATCTTTCATCTCAACCATGAGTGACTACATGGAGGGACATTCTTTAGTGTTGTGCCAAGGGATTTTATGGTATTCACACCATTTTCCCATGTCCTTCTTCGACTTCTCATTACCATTCTTATGTTGTAGCTTGGACTGGTTGTCCTAAGAGTGACAATATTTTCTTTGTCCCTTGTTGTGTGGGTTGGGGCCACCTTTTCCCTGCTTCGGTTGTGAGGAGTTTGCAGATCCAAACTCTCACCTCTTCTTCTTAAATTTCTGCTCGATATTGATAGCATTTCTATAAGTCGTACCCAATGATGCGATGTCCAGAAACTCCATTTTTGTTTGAATGTATCTATGCAAACAACCGCAGTATTTGAGCACTAGATGTTGTTCAGAGTCTTTGATACCCAATTTGGTGTGTAGGGTAAGGAAAATATTGGTGAAATCTGGTACTGTTTGGTCCCTTTCCTGATGCAGGGTGGTCCATCTTGTGTATTGGTCCTCGTAGCTTCCAACATCGTAGTATTGTTCTTTAATGTCATCCTTGAAGGAATCCCATGTGTGGGAAACCGCAAATATTGCAAATTCCTCTATGGCCATTTGATCAAAGTAAGTATCCCACTAGTCCTTAATATGGGGGACGACCTTGAGGAGTGCAAAATTAATCTTTTCCCTATCGAAAAAATTGTGGACTAAAAAATACCCTTCAAGCAGATTAAACCATTTATCTACAACATCTGCATCTATCAACCCTTCAAATAATGGAATTTCAAAATTTACCTATACCTTGAAGGGGGTTGCATGGCCGCTTGATAAAGATGCTTCTCTTGTGGGCAACCGTTGAAGGATCTATGCAAAGTTGTCCATCATTTCGTTCCTTTGTCACTCAAAGGCTTCCTCGAGCAACATTTTAAAATGATCTCCTACTCCATCATCTTTATTTTCATCCCCCATGGGTTGTTGTCCGGTTCGACGCGACCGATATTGCAAAGGATCGACTAGTTCAAGTCCCAACTTCTTGTACCCAAATCTTGTCGAGGACATACACGAAGAAAAATAAATGAATAGTAGACCTCTCTGATACCACTGATTCATATTTATGAGCGAAACAAACTGAATACAATAACACAAAGATACGAAGAAAAACAACAGATATCCATTGAACAATAACTTGTATTGAATAAATGAAATAGGCTGAAACTATAAAACTGCAGAATTGAATACAACTTGCTCGATTGGTGGTAGCTATATCTAAGAAGAGATGTGGCTGCTACACACATTCATTTGAGAAGAATGATTACAATGAGGCTCCAGAGGCCTTTTTAACATTACTCATGAATTCCAAAACCCTAGAAATCCAAAAACCTAACACTAGGAGATGAAACGCCAAAATTTATGTGGGCCTCAATGGGTAAGTTGGTACCTCAACTTCTCAGGGTCGTAACTTTTGCATACGACCTCCGTTTTAGGTGTGCAATAGCCCATTGGAAAGGTTTTTTCAAGAACTACACATTATTCCATCAAACTTTGACTTGGTCTACAATTTGACTGTGGCAAGCCAAAAAAACATTGTTTAGGGCCCCAAAACGAACCTAGAAGTACAGAAAGATGTGCTGACATGAAAAAATCCAAAGGAATCCAGTTGGATTAGGTGGGTGGCCACTGATATTGAGGTGGAATATGTGTAGGGATTTAGACAACCCCGAAAGTGTAGAACCCACAATTACATATAAGTACAAAATAACATGTTGAACTAAAAACTGTCCAGAGGAGCCAGTTGGAATAGGTGGGTGGCCACCAATATCCACCCAGATCATTAACAATCTGAGCACCAAGATATTATCATCATTTTATTTTATTGCAGTATTAGCAGAGCATTATGCATTCTTTAAATTTTGACATGGTCATTAGCAATAAGAATCTTTCCTTTTGCATAATCTCCATCTCCATCAATTCGGTTGCAATGTCTACAACCAACATGCCTAGTTGCTTCATAATAACCAACTAACAAAGAGGATTTTTGGTTTCTTTGTTCCATTCTTATTTTATAGGTTTGATCATCCACAAGTAATCAAAGGCGAGCAACATCCACAGGATTTCCGAGCATCTTCAATATCAACGTCTAGAAACAACAATCAATCGCTTCTTATTTTTCCATCTTATTCACATGAGCAACATTCCACAAGAAATTTGCAGATTTTCTTCGACGAACAATTTGTAGATCTTTTTATCTCTCTATTTTCTTCAGATTCATACCACCCCCATTTGCTACTTCTGTCACCCAGTAGAATGAAGGAGGCAACGACGCCATATGTTGGAAGGATATGCTTCCAACCAACATTCAAGCAAGAGACTACATCATGATATGCACACATAAGACCATCAAGACAAATACCTCGGGGAGAACATTCTAACGTCTTGTATTTATGCTTTGATATGTATTTATACAATGATATGTATAGTTGGAGTGGTTTCACCCGCTCCAACTAATCACCCATTTAGGTCCATTTATCCATTATACACATATATTTATCCTCTTTAGTTTATATTACATTCACATTTATGATGACATTTATGAGTCCTAAGAGGCCCCCTCAACAGGCCTTGACCCTGGTCATAAATGAAAAAAGTACCACACATAGAAAAAATAGCCTTCTCGTCCTCAAGCATTGTGAGCAAGGCCTCCAACCATGACTCCTACCATCTTTGTGGGGTCTTTCACCTCCAACTTGCATTCCAAGTATGATTAAGCAATTTTTCTCAAAGGGAATAGGTCTAGGATCCTTAAATATGGTTGGGAGAAGAAAATAGGTCTTATACCTTTAAAAGAAGGTTTAGTGCTAAATATTTTCTTTTGAAACATGTGAGGGTGAGGGAGTTTTACATTGTTAATATTTTTTGTAAAAATAACATGCACACATTAATAATGCATGTGTGTTGATGTGAATTTTAAAAAAATAGGCAGGAATTGTTTTAACTTCAGAGTGACAAAAGTGGTGGTTCATGTTGCATGAACAAAAACACACTCATTTTGCCAACTTCCTATTACTACCTGTATTTTCAATAATTTTTTTAAATATGGTCCACTTCCTATTACTACCTGTATTTTCAATAATATTTTTAAATATGGTCAACATATTCATTGTTGATAAAACTACACACAATTACAAATCTCTCTATGCATATTCCAAATAATATTTTTTTAAGAAAAAATATCTTTTTATTTTATTTTTTTATTTTGTATTCATTTTTTTTTTTTTTTTTACATATATCATAACTCTAAAATTCACAAGTATTTTTTTTTTTGTGGTAATTGATTATGTTTAATCTCTCAAACACTTGATCTTCATTCACTTTATACACACACACTAAAAAATATGCAAAAATAGTGGCACATAAGATCTAAGAATTATCTACAAGTGTCCAAATTTGTTTAAAGAAATTCTATTATTTCGTTCTACACTAAATTTTATGAGTTATACAAATGTTCCATAAATAAAAGTTATATATTGCTAAAGTTAATTGATTTCTTATGTTTCACCTTTTTACACCATATTTTAAGAAGGGTTAGATGTTCTACAATTTTGGCTTTTCAGGTTTACCATCACCGATAATCTGGCTATAAAATCCCTACAAAAATGGATTCACTGCCCTCAACTACCCCCTACAACAACTTAATTTGTAATGTGAATGATTGGTACCGACAACTCCATCAATCAAAATTATTTTTTCCAGATTTTAGACCAGAATTGCCATTTCCCCATCATGTTATTTTGAGCAGATAGAAAAGACCCAATTCATATATTTTTTATACCACATTTACCCAATTTGTGCGTATACCTTGAATATTTTATCCCAGTCAACAAATTGTTGTTTTTCAAAATTTCCATTACAATTAAGTGTCCATGAGAGGAAATCAATAACTTAATATAGATCTCCAAGAAACTATGGCCACTGATCACATAAACCAAAGTTTAACAGACATCAAAATGAATGAGAGGTAGAGGGTATCTACTTATTTAAAGTAATAATAATAATGGAAAAGTGATGGGTGGAAGATGCCAAGGGGGTGGGTCATATTAGACCTCGAAGAAAAGAAAGAAACTTTATTTTCCTAGGGAATTGGAGAAACAACAAAAAAGCAGGCGAATTTGAAGCCTTGGCCCTAATGAAATGACTCATAACAATGAATAGTGAAAACATAAAACATACATCCATAATTGGGAATTTGATGGTCATTATTCAACACATGGTTATCAAAACTATTCAAAAGGAAACTCATATGAGCATGTTGGTTCATTGCATTCAAAATCTCATAGAAGAATTAAAAAGTATCAGGTTCTACCACTCCTTGAGAGTGCTAAACACTATGGTAATTTCTATGGCCAACAAGGCTTGCAACCTAGATTTTGGAACTTTGGAAAAATGGTGGGGGGGCGGGGGGGTTGAGGGAATTTGTAAGCTCCCCTAAGTTTTTTTCTCCATTTAACCTCTTAATGAATCAATTAACATGCCAAGACAAGTGGAAAATCCACATGAACATGCATTCATATCCATTCCTTGCAATTGTCTGTAGTGTTGCTCAAACATTTCCAAGGGCTCTCACATTCATTAATCTTGGCAAGATGGGGTGGTGTAGAGCGTTTAGGTTTATGTTTTGGATTTGACTCTATACCCATAAATTTGTGTATAGCTTGTAGATGGGAGACTCGGGTTCCTATCTTGTCTTTTTTTGTTGGAGCCTTATTCCCATGTTTGAAAACAAATGCCACCAGGGGACTCTTCTAGACTCAGACAATGGTCATTTTCAATCTTTTTCTAAAAGCATTATGGATGTTTAGTGGTGGGGTTCAAAATTTGTAGAATGTCTTGTGGCCATAAATCTCGTTTGTAGGGGTATTTTTCACATATTCCTATCACTCATGTCTCTAGTGTTGTTTCACACTTTCTCATATTACTCCATTAAAGTCATCCTTCATTTTTAATCCTGACTAAATAGTGGAAAGAAGTTCATATTTTAGCATTGGGAGCAGGTTGTCTATTAGGGTTCTCAATTCAAAAGTTTTTAGATTAATCTCCTAGTTCTTTATTGGGCATAGCTAATCCCAATTGGATCATTATATTATTTTCCATCTATCTCAATGCTTTCAAAGTGGAAAAAATTGGAGGAATCAACTTGCAGAGTCAGTTTAATGGTAGGTCATGGTTTGGAAAATTTGGGTTTGGAACCTTCTAGAGTCATTTTGAGGCATCAATCAACAATTTTGGGGGTCAAAAATTTCCCATCATTAGCTGGGACCCACTGACGCTATTCTACACATCGATACCTTTCCAACGATGCAAAAATAATGTAAATTAGAGCTCATATGAAAAAGTTATCCCTCGCGCAAGTTGACCTACCATGTTGACCACCATGGTACGAGTGGATGCCATGTCAGCTCCCATTATTCATGCATATGGGGCTAGTCATGTATGGACTTTCAAGAATGTTCTAGAAGGTCCAAAATCTTATTACAATTGAGGGTTGAGGAAGTCAAAACCCTACCCCTAGATGGCTATNTTCTTCATTTTCAGGTGCAAGATCATCTTTCTTGCTTTCTCCTTCAGATTTTCTTCTCCATATCTTTCTATGAGATATTATGCTTTTTGGACCTTTTCTTTCTAATTGTTTTTTTGGAGATTCATCATCTCCTTTCTTATTCCAAATTTTATTAAGTTTTCCCCCTGACATGAATGACTTATTTAAGGATTGACTTTTTGAACTATTGCATCTTTGGGATTTGTACCCAAACTTGACAGGTGTAACATCTCATTGTGTGACAAAATTTTGTTGTGTGCCCAACAAAATTGCATCTCCAACATCTAATTGAGTTTTTGTATTTTCCTACATATCCTTTCTCTAGTTTCTTGCAGTCCATTGCTTTATGGCCAAAGTTATGACATGAAAAACAATAGCCATTGAAGGTTTTTCCATTCTTGAATTTATTTTGTCTTGAGAGATCCGTCTTTTGATTTTCTTCTTCCTTTTTACTTCTATATCTTCCTTCCTTAACAAAGGTCATGTCTTGTAATTGCTTTGTAATTAGACCTTTTCCTTTTGAGAAGGATGATCCTTTCTCATGTTTGTAAATGGTGCTCCATTTTTCATTGTCTTCCTTTTTATTGTATCTAAGACCAATTTTTATTGTATGCTACCAGATGATCATGCTAAGTGAGAATTGTTCCTACAACATAGTCTAATGAATCCATATCAATCTTGAATGGTTGTTGTAGATCGAGTAAGGAGAGTATTGGAGTTGAGCATAAGTGATGCTTCATATCATCAAATGCTCATTGTTGTTCCTTTCCCCATGCAAAATTTGCCCGACCACCGCGCTTGGTCACTTGGGTGAGGGCCCATGCAATATGGGAGAATCCCATCACAAACCGTCGGTAGAAGTTGGCCATTCCTAAGAAACTTTGAAGCTCGGTTAGTGTGTTCGGGGCTGTCCAGTCACAGATGACTTGGATCTTAGCTGGATCAACATGTACCCCATACTCATCAACAATGCATCCCAAGTATTGGACCATGTTCATGCAAAAGGAGCATTTTTCCAAGTTGGCATATAGCTTGTGCTGCCGTAGAGTGCTCAAAACCTGTTGAATATGTTGCATGTGTTCCTCCCAAGTTATTTTGAAGATGAGGATGTCATCCAAATATACCACCAAAAACGAGTTGGTGAAGGGTTTCAATACATCATCCATCAACCTCATGAAAGTGGTTGATGCATTTGTTAATCCAAAGGGCATGACCAACCATTCGAAGAGACATTCTTTATATTTGAAAGTTGTCTTCCATACATTAGTTGGTTCGATGGGAACTTGGTGGTAGCCAAACTGTAGGTCAATCTTCCTGAAGAAATTCCCCCCTTTGAGTTGGTAAAGAAGGTCATCAATTATGGGAATTGGGTATCGGTTCCTGACTGTGATTTTTTTTAATGCTCTATAATCAATGTAGAGCTGTCGGATCCCATCTTTCTTCTACACCAGTACAATGAGGCTTCTGCAAGGGGAGGAGTTGGGTATGATGTGCCCCTTTTGAAGCAGATCTTGGATCTGACACTTGATTTCGTCATTTTGCATCAACGGGTGATGATAGAATGGTCCATTAGGTAAAGGTGCACTGGGGGTTAGATCAATTGGATGCTTGACTTGGCAATGCGTCAGTACCTCGGTGGGTGAGGAGAGAATGCATTTGTATTCTTCCACAATCCCATCCGCTTGCTTCTGCTGCAAAGAGAGGCTATGTGTAGAGTCTACGGATGTGGCGATGACCTTCTGCTTATTGTGAGAATGGATCACAAAGAATATGAACTTCTTGTTCTGTGAAATGAACTTACTGCATTGCTTAGCATAGATTAAAGAAATAGTGGTAGGCGACGCTACCTCTAGTGTCCTGTACAATTGTCTACCCAAAGTAATAATAACACTACGAGGTCTAGACTCATACACAACATGTCACTTCCACAAATATGGTTTTCCTAAAAGAACATCACAAACTTCAAAGGGAGAAATGTCACACAATACCTCATCTTTGAAAGGCTTGATGACATAGGGAAGACAACATTGTTGGCTGACATGGAGATCTCTTCCTTGGCAAAGACAACCGATGGTGTAAGGCTGTGGGTGCGGTGTCTTCGATAGGTCCAACTGCTTGACAAACTCTACTGATATTAGGTTCTTCTGACTGCCTCTATCGACAAAGAAATGAAGTGGATTCCCCTTTACCCACATCTATGAGTGAAAGAGGCATTCCCCTTCATCTGGTTGTTCTGGTTTGATTTGTTGGACTTTGGTGGTAGCGATAGTGGCACTAGGTTCAACATCGATAATCGGATTCCCTCCTTCTGGATTTGATTTGGAGTCAGAATCGACCTCTGACTCAGAATCTTTCATCTCAACCATGAGTGACTACATGGAGGGACATTCTTTAGTGTTGTGCCAAGGGATTTTATGGTATTCACACCATTTTCCCATGTCCTTCTTCGACTTCTCATTACCATTCTTATGTTGTAGCTTGGACTGGTTGTCCTAAGAGTGACCATATTTTCTTTGTCCCTTGTTGTGTGGGTTGGGGCCACCTTTTCCCTGCTTCGGTTGTGAGGAGTTTGTAGATCCAAACTCTCACCTCTTCTTCTTAAATTTCTGCTCGATATTGATAGCATTTCTATAAGTCGTACCCAATGATGCGATGTCCATAAACTCCATTTTTGTTTGAATGTATCTATGCAAACAACCGCAGTATTTGAGCACTAGATGTCGTTCAGAGTCTTTGATACCCAATTTGGTGTGTAGGGTAAGGAAAATATTGGTGAAATCTGGTACTGTTTGGTCCCTTTCCTGATGCAGGGTGGTCCATCTTGTGTATTGGTCCTTGTAGCTTCCAACATCGTAGTATTGTTCTTTAATGTCATCCTTGAAGGAATCCCATGTGTGGGAAACCGCAAATATTGCAAATTCCTCTATGGCCCTTTGATCAAAGTAAGTATCCCACTAGTCCTTAATATGGGGGACGACCTTGAGGAGTGCAAAATTAATCTTTTCCCTATCGAAAAAATTGTGGACTGAAAAATACCCTTCAAGCAGATTAAACCATTTATCTACAACATCTGCATCTATCAACCCTTCAAATAATGGAATTTCAAAATTTACCTATACCTTGAAGGGGGTTGCATGGCCGCTTGATAAAGATGCTTCTCTTGTGGGCAACCGTTGAAGGATCTATGCAAAGTTGTCCATCATTTCGTTCCTTTGTCACTCAAAGGCTTCCTCGAGCAACATTTTAAAATGATCTCCTACTCCATCATCTTTATTTTCATCCCCCATGGGTTGTTGTCCGGTTCGACGCGACCGATATTGCAAAGGATCGACTAGTTCAAGTCCCAACTTCTTGTACCCAAATCTTGTCGAGGACATACACGAAGAAAAATAAATGAATAGTAGACCTCTCTGATACCACTGATTCATATTTATGAGCGAAACAAACTGAATACAATAACACAAAGATACGAAGAAAAACAACAGATATCCATTGAACAATAACTTGTATTGAATAAATGAAATAGGCTGAAACTATAAAACTGCAGAATTGAATACAACTTGCTCGATTGGTGGTAGCTATATCTAAGAAGAGATGTGGCTGCTACACACATTCATTTGAGAAGAATGATTACAATGAGGCTCCAGAGGCCTTTTTAACATTACTCATGAATTCCAAAACCCTAGAAATCCAAAAACCTAACACTAGGAGATGAAACGCCAAAATTTATGTGGGCCTCAATGGGTAAGTTGGTACCTCAACTTCTCAGGGTCGTAACTTTTGCATACGACCTCCGTTTTAGGTGTGCAATAGCCCATTGGAAAGGTTTTTTCAAGAACTACACATTATTCCATCAAACTTTGACTTGGTCTACAATTTGACTGTGGCAAGCCAAAAAAACATTGTTTAGGGCCCCAAAACGAACCTAGAAGTACAGAAAGATGTGCTGACATGAAAAAATCCAAAGGAATCCAGTTGGATTAGGTGGGTGGCCACTGATATTGAGGTGGAATATGTGTAGGGATTTAGACAACCCCGAAAGTGTAGAACCCACAATTACATATAAGTACAAAATAACATGTTGAACTAAAAACTGTCCAGAGGAGCCAGTTGGAATAGGTGGGTGGCCACCAATATCCACCCAGATCATTAACAATCTGAGCACCAAGATATTATCATCATTTTATTTTATTGCAGTATTAGCAGAGCATTATGCATTCTTTAAATTTTGACATGGTCATTAGCAATAAGAATCTTTCCTTTTGCATAATCTCCATCTCCATCAATTCGGTTGCAATGTCTACAACCAACATGCCTAGTTGCTTCATAATAACCAACTAACAAAGAGGATTTTTGGTTTCTTTGTTCCATTCTTATTTTATAGGTTTGATCATCCACAAGTAATCAAAGGCGAGCAACATCCACAGGATTTCCGAGCATCTTCAATATCAACGTCTAGAAACAACAATCAATCGCTTCTTATTTTTCCATCTTATTCACATGAGCAACATTCCACAAGAAATTTGCAGATTTTCTTCGACGAACAATTTGTAGATCTTTTTATCTCTCTATTTTCTTCAGATTCATACCACCCCCATTTGCTACTTCTGTCACCCAGTAGAATGAAGGAGGCAACGACGCCATATGTTGGAAGGATATGCTTCCAACCAACATTCAAGCAAGAGACTACATCATGATATGCACACATAAGACCATCAAGACAAATACCTCGGGGAGAACATTCTAACGTCTTGTATTTATGCTTTGATATGTATTTATACAATGATATGTATAGTTGGAGTGGTTTCACCCGCTCCAACTAATCACCCATTTAGGTCCATTTATCCATTATACACATATATTTATCCTCTTTAGTTTATATTACATTCACATTTATGATGACATTTATGAGTCCTAAGAGGCCCCCTCAACAGGCCTTGACCCTGGTCATAAATGAAAAAAGTACCACACATAGAAAAAATAGCCTTCTCGTCCTCAAGCATTGTGAGCAAGGCCTCCAACCATGACTCCTACCATCTTTGTGGGGTCTTTCACCTCCAACTTGCATTCCAAGTATGATTAAGCAATTTTTCTCAAAGGGAATAGGTCTAGGATCCTTAAATATGGTTGGGAGAAGAAAATAGGTCTTATACCTTTAAAAGAAGGTTTAGTGCTAAATATTTTCTTTTGAAACATGTGAGGGTGAGGGAGTTTTACATTGTTAATATTTTTTGTAAAAATAACATGCACACATTAATAATGCATGTGTGTTGATGTGAATTTTAAAAAAATAGGCAGGAATTGTTTTAACTTCAGAGTGACAAAAGTGGTGGTTCATGTTGCATGAACAAAAACACACTCATTTTGCCAACTTCCTATTACTACCTGTATTTTCAATAATTTTTTTAAATATGGTCCACTTCCTATTACTACCTGTATTTTCAATAATATTTTTAAATATGGTCAACATATTCATTGTTGATAAAACTACACACAATTACAAATCTCTCTATGCATATTCCAAATAATATTTTTTTAAGAAAAAATATCTTTTTATTTTATTTTTTTATTTTGTATTCATTTTTTTTTTTTTTTTTACATATATCATAACTCTAAAATTCACAAGTATTTTTTTTTTTGTGGTAATTGATTATGTTTAATCTCTCAAACACTTGATCTTCATTCACTTTATACACACACACTAAAAAATATGCAAAAATAGTGGCACATAAGATCTAAGAATTATCTACAAGTGTCCAAATTTGTTTAAAGAAATTCTATTATTTCGTTCTACACTAAATTTTATGAGTTATACAAATGTTCCATAAATAAAAGTTATATATTGCTAAAGTTAATTGATTTCTTATGTTTCACCTTTTTACACCATATTTTAAGAAGGGTTAGATGTTCTACAATTTTGGCTTTTCAGGTTTACCATCACCGATAATCTGGCTATAAAATCCCTACAAAAATGGATTCACTGCCCTCAACTACCCCCTACAACAACTTAATTTGTAATGTGAATGATTGGTACCGACAACTCCATCAATCAAAATTATTTTTTCCAGATTTTAGACCAGAATTGCCATTTCCCCATCATGTTATTTTGAGCAGATAGAAAAGACCCAATTCATATATTTTTTATACCACATTTACCCAATTTGTGCGTATACCTTGAATATTTTATCCCAGTCAACAAATTGTTGTTTTTCAAAATTTCCATTACAATTAAGTGTCCATGAGAGGAAATCAATAACTTAATATAGATCTCCAAGAAACTATGGCCACTGATCACATAAACCAAAGTTTAACAGACATCAAAATGAATGAGAGGTAGAGGGTATCTACTTATTTAAAGTAATAATAATAATGGAAAAGTGATGGGTGGAAGATGCCAAGGGGGTGGGTCATATTAGACCTCGAAGAAAAGAAAGAAACTTTATTTTCCTAGGGAATTGGAGAAACAACAAAAAAGCAGGCGAATTTGAAGCCTTGGCCCTAATGAAATGACTCATAACAATGAATAGTGAAAACATAAAACATACATCCATAATTGGGAATTTGATGGTCATTATTCAACACATGGTTATCAAAACTATTCAAAAGGAAACTCATATGAGCATGTTGGTTCATTGCATTCAAAATCTCATAGAAGAATTAAAAAGTATCAGGTTCTACCACTCCTTGAGAGTGCTAAACACTATGGTAATTTCTATGGCCAACAAGGCTTGCAACCTAGATTTTGGAACTTTGGAAAAATGGTGGGGGGGCGGGGGGGTTGAGGGAATTTGTAAGCTCCCCTAAGTTTTTTTCTCCATTTAACCTCTTAATGAATCAATTAACATGCCAAGACAAGTGGAAAATCCACATGAACATGCATTCATATCCATTCCTTGCAATTGTCTGTAGTGTTGCTCAAACATTTCCAAGGGCTCTCACATTCATTAATCTTGGCAAGATGGGGTGGTGTAGAGCGTTTAGGTTTATGTTTTGGATTTGACTCTATACCCATAAATTTGTGTATAGCTTGTAGATGGGAGACTCGGGTTCCTATCTTGTCTTTTTTTGTTGGAGCCTTATTCCCATGTTTGAAAACAAATGCCACCAGGGGACTCTTCTAGACTCAGACAATGGTCATTTTCAATCTTTTTCTAAAAGCATTATGGATGTTTAGTGGTGGGGTTCAAAATTTGTAGAATGTCTTGTGGCCATAAATCTCGTTTGTAGGGGTATTTTTCACATATTCCTATCACTCATGTCTCTAGTGTTGTTTCACACTTTCTCATATTACTCCATTAAAGTCATCCTTCATTTTTAATCCTGACTAAATAGTGGAAAGAAGTTCATATTTTAGCATTGGGAGCAGGTTGTCTATTAGGGTTCTCAATTCAAAAGTTTTTAGATTAATCTCCTAGTTCTTTATTGGGCATAGCTAATCCCAATTGGATCATTATATTATTTTCCATCTATCTCAATGCTTTCAAAGTGGAAAAAATTGGAGGAATCAACTTGCAGAGTCAGTTTAATGGTAGGTCATGGTTTGGAAAATTTGGGTTTGGAACCTTCTAGAGTCATTTTGAGGCATCAATCAACAATTTTGGGGGTCAAAAATTTCCCATCATTAGCTGGGACCCACTGACGCTATTCTACACATCGATACCTTTCCAACGATGCAAAAATAATGTAAATTAGAGCTCATATGAAAAAGTTATCCCTCGCGCAAGTTGACCTACCATGTTGACCACCATGGTACGAGTGGATGCCATGTCAGCTCCCATTATTCATGCATATGGGGCTAGTCATGTATGGACTTTCAAGAATGTTCTAGAAGGTCCAAAATCTTATTACAATTGAGGGTTGAGGAAGTCAAAACCCTACCCCTAGATGGCTAT
>JZKD02S2269281.1:270539-299195 GCA_000966675.3 Picea glauca | reverse complement strand
TAGATACCTAAAGTATAAGAACAAGTTAAACAACATGGAAGACAAGAGGCTACCTAAAATTGCTTCAAAATCAAGTCATAACCACCATCGACTCAAGCAAGGATGGCATAAAGACCCTCGGTCTTGGCTAAACTATTGGGGAATCATGGAAGAAACCATTTTGCAGAATAAAGATACTATTAAAAAAAACGTCAAATCAAAATTTAAGGAAAAATGTGGTGTGATGAAGAGTTAGAGGAAAAAAGAAAATTAAGGTATTATAAAGATGTAATCAACCCTAATCTAGAAGATCAAAATTATCTATCTCTTTTTCCAAGTGTAAAGAAAAAAAAAGCATTGCTAAGATAAGATCAAATTCTCACGAGCTCCATAGTGAAACTGGGCGTTGGTCAATTCCTAAAACGCCATGGGATGAAAGAGTGTACCACCTTTGTGACACTAAGAAGGTTGAAGATGAAAAACACTTTCTCTTAGATTGTCCAGCCTATACACATATTAGATCTCATTTTCAAAATATTTATCACACTACCAATCTTCCTAACCTCTTAACTTAACAAAAATATGGTGATCTTGGAAAGCTTCTCTCAATGCTTTTCGAGCACAAAAATAAAATTCTAAAGAATCACAAGTAATCACTTACCCTCTTAAAGTACGATAAACCAATTCAGTCTTAGTGAACATTTCCTTTGATCACCATTAAAATTTAACGCATATTTAAAAAGTTAAATTTTAATTTGTGTATACCATGTGAATGTGAGAGAGAATATTTAATGTAATTAAATTTATTTCCCTTAATCACCATTAAAATTTAACTCATATCTAAAAAGTTTAATAAAATTTAACATATGTCTCACCAGTTCAATAATTTAAGTATTGGCGAATAAAATACATCTCCCGAGTTTAATACTCGAATAAAACACTCATATATTTAGTTAAAATATTTATTTATTTATTTTTATAACAAGTAAGTTGATATTTAAAAAGAAATTTATGGACTTTCACATCTCAAAGTAGATGATATATGTAGTGTAAGATTCTTGTTTAAATTTAAATGGAGTAAAGTAACATTTTTTTTGGAATTTTATATATCAAAGTAGGTAGGTGATATATTTCCGTGTAAGATATGGAATTTAAATGGAGTAAATTAACATTTTTTGGATTTTACATCTCAAAGTAGGTAGGTGATATATTTTCGTGTGAGATATGGAGTGAATTTAAATGCAGTAAAGTAACATTGTATTTTATATTAAAAAATATTTCGTTATTTAAAAATAGAAATAAAAAGATTTTTTTAGATTTTTTAGAACTATAAATAATATAAATAAAAATAACAAATATATATTTTAGATATTATAGATTTTAATTTGAAAAAGAATTGAATATATGTTTTTCATAAGTTAAATAATCAAATTATTTAATTAAACAGGTCTTATTATTTTTATTTTTAAAAACCCAGAAAACATTTAATTTTTAAACAAATTGTTTTGGATTCTCGTTGTTACATTTTGTAGTGTAGGGCAATGCAAGCCCTGTGCATCTCCAGTGCACGCTGGCTTACTCTTATCACTTTGTATTATTCATTTTCTCTTACATAAAAGAGAAAGAAAAAAACCATTCTCTGTTTGGTTTGCTTGTCTTTTGGAGATTTAGTCTCGTGCTCTGATAATCGCTATCGCTGTCGCTGTCGAAAGCGTTGACGGAAGCGCAACAGTGGCAGTGGCAGTGGCAACGGGAGCGGGAGCTGGGGCGGGAGCGGACGAGGTATTGATATATGTACTGCTTCAGATTATAGGAGCGTAGTTTGGGACCTGGTTGCCACTAGAGAGATCAATGCTATAAACGGTCATCCCGTCAATGTAGAAGGTTGTCCTCGTTGCTCCTTGTTGCTTTAGCATTGGATCCATTCACGATCTTCCTACACTTAGACAAATTGATCTTCCTCTTCTACTACTTGCACAAAGTTAGATGAAAACAAATCTAACTAAATGAAATAAGCATAACATTCATATGTAAACTAAATGAGACAGAAGTTTGGGAATAGGCCAAGATTATATTCATGAGAAATACAAGCTTCCTCCAATGCTCCTCCTATCCATCCTTTTTTTGCACTGTCAGAATGTTATTGAACTGTCTTTGAATGTCATAAGAACAGAGATTTGATACTCTTCATAACTCGCCCGTTTACCTTTGAGTGGCCTTTTTATATAGCAAATGAAGGCTCAACCACCATGGAGAAGATCACTCACTAGATCCACTAAATTGGGATCTCCAAGATTTTTAGGGAGAAAATATCTCTCAAGGATTTTAAGGAGGAAATATCTATCCATCAAATTATGATTTTGGTTTGAGAAAATCTCTCAACCATCCATGAAACTCTCAAATTCTCCTTGAGATTAGGAAACTAAATGTGAGGTGGATTCTCACACTAAATCAATTTATTTTTTTCAATAAAAAAGAATAATACATGTGCACATAGTATTTTGACCTTCATATGATAAATTTCTCCTCCAACATGTTTAGGGATTATGACAAACACTCCCTCACTAAAGTGTGACAAATCCACACTTAATAGTGTGAGAATTTGGTGTGTAACAGATGCCCCCTAAAGTGTGAGGTTAGAAGAGAAGTTGATGACCGAAACACTTTACAAAATTATGTGCGCAAAGGGGTGCTGGAATAGGAGAGTTGGATGGAAGCTTCAAACAAACATCAAACAACATATATATATATATATATATATATATATATATATGAATCATCCTGAGGTAGGAATTCCCATGCTCCTTACAAAATGGACTTAAAGCATGGCCTCCGACCAATACATTGTGGATCCATGACAACATTGACTAAGGATATGGCCACTAAAAATACAATGTGGATCCATACCTCCATGACTCAATCATGCTGTAGCTAGGAGATTTTACAAAGTGGAGCTATGATATGACAACAACAAAAACATGGACCAATACAAAGTGGATCTATGTGATAGTTTACATCAATAATATTTCTCTCAATCGCAACCTATGTGGGTACATAACACTGGTAGGTGCCAAAAAGGTTCCCAGGGTCTTCATCCCGATCCCAAACCAATACGATTATAACCATGTGAATACATGTGCTGATGTCAAACACGGTAGACACCACTTGATTATTGGTCATTAATGTATATCATTAATGACAATGAATCACAAGGTACCCTAATACATTCCCTCGAATTTGAATCAATGAGCTGAGGCTGAACACTCGGTGGAATATTCCGATAAGAGGTCAATGATCTAAACCCGCTGTCGAAAGTGAGGAAACCTGCCATTGAGGCATGCAGGCTCCAAGGCACTAATTGGTTTCTAAGTCCGACTCCTGGATAATGTGTTGAAGTCTACAAAAACAGACTCGTCGAAGGAGGGTCATGATGTATCCCCCATTATCGACACGAAACTAATTAGGATAGTGATTTGAAATGATAGAGAAAATGTGGACAAACTGACACGAGTATGAAAATGGATATTACTGCAGAGGTTGATTAAATTTGAGACTTCCCTTGAACATTTTGCGGCACTACAAGTGACTTGGAAGCATTGACTCGATGAGGCATGGATCCAAACACAATGTGACAACAACCAAATGTTCTCTTTGAAGGAGTCGAAAGAGTATGGCGACACATAGAATTGGTATGACTCAGAGACAAGTAGATTACCCAACTGTAAAAGAAATGTAGACATGTGCCATGTTCAAGGGTGACTAAGAACAATTGTCATAATGTTTCAAAATCTTGACTCACTTCCCAAATTTCCCCCCCATCTAGATAGATGAGTACCTATTTGTTTTTTAATGAGCTTGAGGAGGATAACAGATGCTCTGTATAACTCACCTTTGGTAAGTTCCTCTTCACATGTTTAATGAACCTGAAGAAGTAATGGTTCGATTGCAGATGGGTCCCAGATGGATCATTCAATGAATAATTTTATGAGTCCAGAGAAGGTAAGCTCGATGGTTTTTCATGTTTAGAGAGTTTGAAAAGAACTTAAAGGAAACTCCAAAGTTGATATTTTTGTAAATTTAGTCTCCCAAGCCCGAAAAAAGTATAAAACAATACTAGGGAGAACTCTTCTAACCGAAAGGGGCTAAAGTATTCATTTTTTGTAATTAGTCTTACGAGGTCGAAAAATGGATAAACTACCTCTCGAAAGATGCCATTTCAAATCCTTTAATGAGTGTGAAAGGAGACAAGATCACTCAACAATCTTTTCATGTTTAGATAGTTTGAAAAGAGATTAAAGGAGACTCCAAATAGTTATTTTTTCATAAAGATTTTACAAGTCCGAAAAAGTGATAAGAGTATACTCAGTAACCTGTTCTTATGTATTTGTGAGAACGAGAAAGAACAAACACTAAGCTCGAGGTTGGTTTCATTTTTACACAAGCTTGAAACCAAAAATAAACTATGCTCGGTTTGAAACCCCATTAATGGGTTCCTTCCCAATGTAAAGTCTAAAAGTTTTAGGTGGTACCTGTGGGTGGTTGGTACTTTGACCCCAGCTTGTAAAGCTAGTGGCTTAACTCCATCATGATGTGTATAGGCTGGAGACATGACTCCCAAGCTTTGTTTCGTCTGCCAACTCTTATGTTGTCACTAATTTTTGTACCCAATTAGACTCTTGGTTACTAATAGGTAAATGTTCACCAAAGGAAGAAAGAGGATCAACTGACATAAGAAGATGAAATGAAGATTTAGTTATGATATCTAATGAAAGATTCATCTCAACTTTTACAAGATATAGCGAAATAATCAACTTAATGTTTACAATATCTAGTGAAAGACTCGACTCAACATTTATGAGATCTAGCGAAGGAATCAACTCAATCGAAAGGGGATCTGTTTCATTTTTAATGATATTGACACATAAACAAGAACCATGTTCGTAACTGGTTGTTTCATTTTTTAATGATCTTGACACAGAAACGAGAACTATGCTTGTAGACCTTTGATTCATTTTTTTAACGAGCTTGACACATAAATGAGAAATTTGCTTATAGCTGGTCGTTTCATTTTTTAACGAGCTTGACACCGAAAATAAACCGGCTCATGGTTGGTTTCATTTTTTAATGAGCTTCAAACCATAAAATAAACTATGCTCATTACTCTCTACCATGGCTTCCAAGAAGTCTTCATTAGACGAAAGAACAATACTCTAGAAGGAATACATGGTAAGGGATTTACTTGGATTAAAAGGGGGGAAAGCAGACTCCAAGGTCCCTAATGAGTGGTTTACCATGTCAACTATCGAATTTAAATCCAAAGAAGAAGAGCATATAGTGAGAGGCTCCTTCTCATCGACATTTGAAAGCATGGGACATGTTTCCACATAATTGACCTATGGTGGGGTGGATATTGCTTGCATATAAGGAACGTTCAGGGAAGTTGGATGGTTGGAAATCATATGAGGGCCAATGAATGAAAGTTGGTCAATGGTCACAATGTTTCCTCTATGAGGGAAATACATCACTCGAAAGAGTGTGGATGCAACAAATTTCATAGCATAAACATAGTCTCGCCTGAGGACCAAATTAAAATCCAAGGGGCCTTGGACTACCATCACGTCAATATAAACATTTTTCCTTCCTAAGGTGACAAATAACCAAGGAATTATCCTTAAAGTTTCATTGGATCTTCTATTAAGAGCCAACATATTCTAAGTACCGGGCACAAGTTGAGGGGAACTTAGAGCTTGCCAAGTGTTTGAGGATAAAAGCTAATAGAAGCACCTTCGTCTATAATAGAGTTCTATATATTTATATCGCAAACTTGAACAATGATTTGGAAATGCAATTAGGAAGGAAGGTGAGGTGTCATCAGTCTATTCCAATCAAATGAAATGACCTCAATACTTGGAGGGGGTTCCGTGGAAAGGAGTGAAATGTCCCCTTGTCTGGAGGAATCTAAAGTGAGAAGAAAAACATGAGCAATATCTACTTCACTCTTCAATGGAAAAGTGGGATCGATTGATGATGGAAATGCGTTGACCACTTGAACTTCACTCTCTAAGGGAATAGTGGGATCGAACACCAATGATGGAACCACCACTTGAACTTCACTCTCCAAGGGGGAAAGAGTGGGATCGACTGAATATTGAATCAGATCAATCACTTTATCAACTAGTGGTTGGTCGGTAGAAATCTTACGGTAACCAGTTGGAAGTTGTTGCTAGGAAACAACAATCATTTCCAACAAACGTGAAGCATCATCCATATGAGGGAAAAGGTAAGTTTGATGACTTCCTTCACATAACTTGTAGGTAGGTTTGTCAATATCATCAACACTCCTAACATGATTAACAGTGGCTCATGGATTGCCCACTTGTTTATTTTTATTCTTCTTATTCTTCCTTTTCTTCTTCTTCTTATCCTCTTGATTATTAGTGTTAACACTTTCACTAGGTGAGGAAGAAGAAATGGAAGAATACCCTACGGGTGAAGAAGGAAAAGGGTCAACATGAGGTTGATGTTTTTGGGGTGGAAGGCTTGCATATGAAGCACTGGAGCATTTGGGATCACCAGAGTGGAAAAAAACCATACCGGTACCCCGATAGTGAATCTGGGAAGACTCAAAGTGGCAATGTAAAGAGGACCAATGTTTCCAAAAGAAGGAAAAAAAAAGGTTCCCCAGGAAAAGGGGTCCCTTCGTTGGGAGTTCTAGGAACTGATGCCATAGACCAAAACTTAACCTAGATTCCACTAAATCAAAGAGAACACACTACCAAATTCCTTATAAGATAAGAGAAAAAAAACAAAGGAAGTATGGATCTTCCAGAGATGGGAGATGAGGTCGTCAACGAAGATATGAGAAGCACAGTTATGAGGAAAATCTCTCTATGGCTAGGGGTAAACCACAACAGATGAAAATGACTGCAGAAATCAACTCTAATATCAGATATAATATATAAACAAATAAGCTAGCAATACAAGATAAAAGGCCTACCTCGTCCATACGTTCGATGAAGTCCACCATTGAGCACTTGACTCAAAGCAATACACCTGCAACTTGTCCTCAACAACCAAGAAACACAAGCATATGGTGATAATATATAATGTTAGCACATTTAATAGCATAGTCCATCAACATTCATAACAAATACGCCCATGGAATAACAATTCAAATATTTGAAAGATATTAATTGGACGAGAAATGAGTATTTCTATTAAAATGTAATCAACATAAGTGAATGAATTACAAACTTCCGTGTCGGCACGTTTCGGAACTGAGAAAGTAAGTCCTTTCCAGCTGGGCCTCCACCACTTCAATTCTCCACCAAAGGAAAGCTCATATAAGAGAGACAATGAGGTTCTCAATCATGTAGGGAAGATCTTGGGGGCTGACAATGTGTTCAGACTTAAAAGGTTAAAGGGATGCAGACTCAATATGAAGTGAATAATTTCTCCAGAGTAAATTTGTTCTAAAAGTTGAATTCTTCTCCCCTTTTCCATAGCTCGGATTTGGCCCATTTATAGCCTTCAAGTGGAACTGAAGGGCCGATTTAGAACGTTTCCAATGTATGGAAGGTCAAGGATCATGGATCTCATGACGTGACATGGAAACCCTACACCATTTTTTAATTTTGGGCACAAAACCCAATGTACGTGGGTTGTAGTGGTGCAACCTAAGTATACACATGATGTATAATAGATAGGGCGCATATATGTGGAAAAGTAATGTTTTTAGCTATGGGATTTACAAAAAGGGACTTCAAGTCTGCATAGGGAAATAGAACAAGGCCTTCTGAGTGAATTTCCATAGGGTGATGAAAATATTGCTATAACAGATGCCCCCTAATGTGTGAGATCATAGGAGTATCTGCGATGGCTGAAATACATTATAATACCCATAAGTGGAGTAATGGAGACCAAGCTGAAAGAACTAGTTGCTCATTACAATCTGCACTGACTTTGTGCACATGGATGCCAATTTGAATTACACTGCAGATCCATGTGAAAATATACCAAACATATGTTCATGGCCATGAGTAGGAAATACAAAGGAGGCTACATGCCAAAGGTTGTCATAGTCATGAACAAGGTCCAATAAAACCAGTCTCAAAATCAATATGAAGATATTTGTATACAATGGAGTACATCTGATCTCCCATGATCATTGAAGTCACATAGGTACTAGTCCAATGAAAGATAGCAACAAATCAGGAAAGATGGGACTATGAATTGATGTCTTCAAGTCTTCTATACAATCCGCCAAAGGTGCAAGTCCACATCATATGAATAAGGGAGTTGAGGTCGAACACAATGAGACTTCGTTTGATTACCAGTCATTAAGGTATACCTTTAACAAACACAAGACAACCTACTGATAATGAAAGTAGGTATCAAGGCACCAAGTACATTATTATAAGTGTGAATAAGGTGTCAGGGTTGAACACTTGAAGAATATATCGATCATGAGACATTGATGTATTCCCAACTTTCAATGGCGAGAGAACCTGCCACTAATGAATGCAAGCCTCTAGGTACTCATATGATTCTAGGTCTCATTTCTAGAATAGATGAGATAAAGTCGAGGGAAGGAGACCCACTGAAATGAGAGCATTGAGGCATCTCTCATCATTCAGCACGAGGTACAAAGCAATAGCTTAATGATTTGGAGGAAATCAGACGAAGAACATGTTCACAAACCAACGACTATGTGTGTCTTTCGTGTGTGCCAGATGCAAGCGGTACACAAAAAAGGCCTTCTAAATAACATCCAATAAGGAAAACTGATAACAAAGGTGAGGAAAACACCAATAAGGCTAATGGAATCCAAGACACTGCACAAATCCCAATGTGCAAATATATTTCTTGTCGTCGAACACAAGGGAAACTATCCAATCAACGACCAATGATGAAATGTCGACTGCTGGGTTCAAGGTTACCTACCGATGAGGAAAGTAGGACTAGGGTGCGCAATAGGACTACAACATCATGTAATTCTAAGACACACTGAGGATATGGCCGACATGCAAAGTCAAGAGTTTTGAGGAGTGGCCAACATAAGTTGATAGACATCCTTTGAACAATAGCATGAGACATATGGAAGACTCTGACAACATAGACTAAATGATCAAACTTTGAGATGCAGGAGGCATTAATGAAAATATCCATAGGGACTAGAAGAGTAACCAGTCGGGGGAGTAAACTCTCTATAATGAGCTCAACTTCCTAATCTCTAAACCCAAAATTTTGATGACAAGTGGACTCAAAAATTGTGTGCTCCGTTCAAAGGCGACACGATTGCTGCCAATATAAGATAATATTCTTCTCCCTCCCATCTTTTTTTGTTTTTTCATAGTCAAATTAATTCTATGATACATAGGAGGAAATGAGTGTCACAAGTAAGTGATTTAGTTCCAGGGGTGGAACATACCTATTCTCAATGCAAGGAGGTGCCTGCAGGAGCTGGACACTTGGGGGAATGTTTCCTCTTGGGTATAGGGTGTCAAGATGCAAAGGATATAAACAAGGCTCTACTTGGATGATGATGCAAACTGTTGAGGTGAAAGGATTATAATGTAAAAGAGAGAACCAACAATAGGCTCATTATTGCAAGCAAGAGAATGAGATGCAATTGCAACTTAATGCCTAAAAATATCCTTTTTCATAATCTTAGTCTACTTGGTTTGAAAAAGGGATAAACTTGCACCAAATAGACTTCCTTTCAAAACCAATTTACAAGTGTGAAAGAGACAATTTCACTCGACAATCTTTTCATTTTTTTAGAGAGTCGGAAAAGAGCTTAAATCAGATTCGTGACCTTTCAAATCCAATTAATGAGTGTGAAAGAGACAAATTCACTCAACAATATTTTTGCTTTTTAAGAGAGTCGAAAAAGATCTTAAATTAGACTCATTGGGGGGTTTCTAGGCGGCATGTCATGGGGGAGGCCAAGACTCCCGTGCATGATTTCTGTGAAAGGTCAGCAACTTACGGATAACTGACACAAGATTGGAAAAACCCAAAGATTTCCAAGTCAAGGAGGATAAAGTGCTAGTGGAGGTTACCTTCTCAATGATATATCAGAGAACACCTCTTACTTGAAAAGGCATAGGAGGAGGAATTTGATACCCCACAAGACCATCCCAGTCAAAGGGAAATTCTCCAAGACTTGGAGGGAGAGTACTCGGGGAGAGTAAAACTCTCTCTTATTCAGAAGGTGTAGGACTAGAGATGTTAATGACATGGTCGAGAGATGTCTCACTCCCTAAGACATGAGTGGGGTCAGGTGATGATTACATCATCATGACTACCATGTCAATCAAAGGAGAAACAAAGTGTTGGGAAACCAAAGATGACTCAGAACTCGAAGGGCCCCCAGAAAAGGAACACACTTCTTGTACCACATCAGTAGTAGGGAACAAACGAGTAAGGTGATATCCTTTACAAATCCTACAAAGGAACTTGGGTTTACATCTTACATGTCTAGAATTATCAATCATACGACTGCCCCTAGTGTCACTCACAATAGTTGGCAACATGCTCTCAGCGTGATTGGCAGAGGCTGGTGGTTCATCCCCCGCATGATGCACATAGGTTGGAGATGTGATGTCAATATGACTCATGACGACTAGAGTGGTGCCCCTAGCATGACTTGCAACGGCTGGTTGCAGGTATTCAACATGGCTTGCAAAGGTTGTTGACCAATATCCAATATGACTAGTAGAGGTTGGTGGTGGAATTCCAGTATGACTTGCAAGGACTGGACTAGCGGCAGAGATTAGTTGTGGTATTTGAGACCAAGGTCCTGGAAAAGACTGGTTTTGAGAAATTGCAGGATAGGAAGGATTCTGGTCTACACCCTGTCCCTGTCTAGAAGGGTAGTATCCTCCGCCTAATTGATCCATATAGGTTTGTACATGCATCATCATCGAAGTAGATGTCTGCGAAGAGACAAAGGCGAGACAAGGGTTATTCAGGTGAGGATATATATTGCCCCCATGTGAAGGGGTTATGTGAAGGGGGTAACCCATACCATAAAACTGATTCCCTCTGTATGAAATACTAGAGGAGAAATGGAGACCCCCCATGGGAAGAGTGTTTGTAGGAAACGACATGGCTGACGAAGGATACACTGATGGGGTGTAATAAGTAGAATAACCACCCATTTGATCACTTGCTCCTGGAAGGATGAAACCAAGATTGGATCCATAAGAAGGGAGATTCCAACCTCCCACAATGAGAGTTGTTTGAGGGATAAGACTCCTCTCAAATGAATACGCATATAGTGGAGCCATCGTGCCCCCAGATGAATGTATAGGCATATTAAGAGGGAAGTGATTAGAGACCCAAGGGATTGACTGAGTATCATAATTCTGCATACCATTATGAAACACAGACAGATTCGTCCCTGTGAAATGAGTGAATATCATGGGGGAGGTAGCGTTAACTGAGGGAGCCAAAGGAACTCCACTATCCATGATAATGAAAACTTGCAACACAATACAAAATCCTAAGGTCAAATAATAATAAAGGAGAATACCAAAATGAAACAAAAGGTCAATATGCACACAAACATGATAAAATGGATGAAAGGGGCCTCCCTCCCTAAAGTAGGTATTCCTCGCCCAAGAGGGGCCTGGGACTCCCTGCTAAAGATCGGAGGTATCAGAATTAGTTATAAGGGCCCTCATGGGCTTAACAACTAATCAGTCAGATCCCCCCGAAGAGATAATCCTCCATAAAGGCCGTGTGTTTTCATACCCTTATATGACCCAGGGTACCTACAGAATAACCCCTCCAAGTAACCTATGTGGTACCTAAGTCAAGCAACTAAGCAACCACGATAGAATCGATGCGCAGGAAAACAATCGTAAGTCAGGTCCACCGTATGGGTAGGGTAACAAAGCCCGAAACATCGAAAGCACCGCCTCTCACATAGGTAAAGGTACTAGCAAGATCCCCATATATGAATAGATCCCCAGAAATATATCTGACACTAAGAAGGTATTGGGGGGATATCCCGTCAACCAACCTCACGCAACCTCATGCGTAACTCCGGTGTAAGAAGAGCCTCCTAACGTCACCAATTATACAATGGATTTCACCACTCCCTTCGTTAGACATATGTGTTGATTTAATAGCCCTGGAGAAGTTTACTCACAAAATCCTATTCCAAGGCTCTAAATCCTAAGCTAGTTTGTGAACCCTAGAAAATAAAATCGTTTCTAATCAATTTTAAATTATCAGTATTGCTTTTAGTGGCCTTGCTTACTCAAAAAAGGTGTGGTCGTGAAACTAATGATGTTATGACTCAGCAAGTAAAATAAATGAATATGAATACAATGAAAAGTCCTAACTTCAATTCCCAATAAATGATATGCTTTTCAAAATGAACTTTTCAATTTAGTTTTTTAATTCCAAATAAGATGCAATCTTTCTATACATGTATTAAGATCAATGATAAGGACCTAAAAGATCAAATACCATCAATGCAAAATGCCTAATATTTTCGTATTTTCATTATAAAAGAACGAAAATGTAAGGACTGAACAACAACTTGATATAAAAATTCTACTGTATGTAAACATAGACAAACCAAGTAGGATATCAAGAAGAAAACACCCAACCCAAGATGTAAGGACAATCAAAGGAAAAGGATGATGAGAAAGGAACTACCCAAAAATTCAACCAAAGAAAGGTTTCCTATCATTCCACAAACACTTAACAGTCATAACAGAGACCCAAGAAGACTCAAAAACCATCAAAACTTACCCAACAACCAAGAACAAAAGGATGATGTACACAATTGTTCAAGAGAAAAGAGCGTATATACGCCTCTTGCAGAAGGACAACATGTGTATGTATGCGTCTGTTAGCTAAAAACTTGCGTATATGTGTTAAAAAATAACCAGGCTAAGGAGAAGGCTAATAAACTTAGAATCAGAATGAACAGAGGCTGTCAAGCAGTCATATGACAAGAAACTCAATATAAACGAGAGAAATCACAGGAGAAAAACACTCCAAACCCCAAAAATAAGATTCTTTCCCCGATATGGTCGCCAATTCTGTTACGAGGAAAATCTCTCAATGGATAGGGGTAAACCACAATAGATGGAAATCACTGCAGAAATCAACTCTAATATCAGATATGCTATATAAAAAAATATGCTAGCAAGACAAGATAAAATTCCTACCTCGTCCAGACGTTCGATGAAGTCCATCGTTGAGCACTTGACTCAAAAAATACACTTGCAACTTGTCCTCAACAACCAAGAAACACAAGCATATGGTGATAATATATAATGTTATCACATTCAATAACTTATTCCATCAACATTCATAACAAATACGCCCATGGAATAACAATTCAAATATTTGAAAGATATTAATTGGACAAGAAAAGAGTATTTCTATTAAAATGTAATCAACATAAGTGAATGAATTACAAACTTCCGTGTCAGAACAGTTTGGAACTGAGAAACTAAGTCCCTTCCAGCTAGGCCTCCACCACTTCAATCCTCCATCAAAGGCACACTCATATAAGAGAAACAATGAGGTTCTCAATCATGTTGGGAAGAGCTTGGGGGTTGAACAATGTGTTCAGACTTAAAAGGATAAAGGGATGCAGACTCAATATGAAGTGAATAATTTCTCCAGAGTAACTTTGCTCTAAAAGTTGAATTCTTCTCCCCTTTTTCATAGCTTAGATTTGGACCATTTATAGCCTTCAAGTGGAACTGAAGGGCCGAGTCGAAATGTTTCCAGTATATGGAAGGTCAAGGATCATGGATCTCATGACGTGACATGGAAACCCAACACCATTTTTTAGTTTTGGGCACAAAACCCGATGTACGTGGGTTGTAGTGGTGCAACTTGTGTATATGCATGTTGTATAATAGATAGGGAGAGCATATGTGGAAAAGTAATGTTTTTAGCTCTGGGATTTACAAAAAGGGACTTCAAGTCTGCATAGGGGAATGGAACAAGGCATTCTAAGAAAATTTGCATAGGGTGAGGCAAATCTTGCTATAACAAGCACTTACCTCGACCTCCACGTAACATCCCTTCCCGGTGCAAGTAATCCTTGCTTCGCAGGGACACTCTCTAAGGGTACTAAGAGTGTGATGCAACATTTACCTCAGATACCACAAGGAACCTTCTGATGAAGGAACCCCCCTTGTAGTCACCCGTGTAGAATCTTAGGAAAAGAAACTATGTTTACCAATTTCACAATGAATGGTCAGGCGGGTAACCAATCAACAGTCAAGACTTAGCAAATGGAACTGGGAATGGTGGACACATATCCATGACACAAATACTAAGAAGAAGTGGCATCACCCTCGAGAATTTGCCACTTTTCAAAGCTCCAAACTTGTTGCAGTCCCACTAGGCAAACGAAAGAGAGGAGATCTAAAATTGTTGCTTCACTCGACCTCATGCTTAACTCCCATGTAAGAGGAGATCTCCCAACAAATGTCAGTTGTTACTACTTGGATTTCAACACTCTCTAGTATTCTACAATTTCGTCTAAATGGCCTTGGAGAATTTTCTCTCCAGCCTAGTACCAAGGCCCTAAAATCCTAGACTTGTGATCATTTTCTAATAAATAAAAGTCTATTTGATTTTAGATTATGTGTTTGTTCCTTTTATGGTTGTTTTTTTATTCAAAAGGGATTGTGGATGCAACTTGACGATGATGTGTGACACTTGAATCCAAGAAGACTTCAAAGAAAATATGAATGCAATGCAATGTTTA
Source organism: Picea glauca (assembly GCA_000966675.3). Lineage (NCBI taxonomy): Eukaryota > Viridiplantae > Streptophyta > Pinopsida > Pinales > Pinaceae > Picea > Picea glauca. Next base: position 284,461 of record JZKD02S2269281.1, on the reverse strand, counting down.
AGTTTCAATGAAGGTTGTCTATAGAAAGGAGGAAGAGATTTCAAGCAAAGAAACAATTACAATTTTCAAAGCAAGAAACAAAAACTACTCTTTGAATGCAATTTAATTGTTTTTACAATGCAAGCTCAAAAATGCACCACCCAAAAACTAGAATAAAAAATTCATTTTTGTTTGATTCTAAATGAAATGAAATCAATCAAATGAAATTCTCTTTATGCTTCTTTACTTTCTATTGAAATGAAAGAGTTCAAGGCTAAGATAGAAAAGAACATGAAGCAAAAAGAAAGTCCAAACAAAGATGCACTCACAAGATTAATATAAAAATTTAAAGAATTAAGTGTAGAAATGACTTCTAGCACTTGGTCAATCAAACATTTTGAAAGAAAGAAATCACTCTTAAAAGACTTAAAAACCAAAAGATTCTAGATCAATTGATAATGCAAAAGACCCTAAAAACTCCAAAATTCACTCAATGGATCAACAATTGCCAAAAAAAGAGAACTCAAATATAGGGCTTGATGCACTTTGTATTATCCCCAAGTTAATGAAAGAGACTTTCAAAATGAACAAGTAAATGGCTTGAAAAATTTTCGAAAGTAAATTACAGGAATCTAATTATGTACAAACAACAAAAATCGAGACTACTAACAATCAAAACTGCAGTCAAGGATCAGATCAAACTTGGACAGTTAATGACCTTTTCATAACTTAATCAGAGATACAACTTTAAAAGAGGAAAAAAAGAGTGTTAAATACAATCAAACAAGGTCCTAACCAATCATACAACACATCGAGACAAAATTTTGAGTCAAAAACTTGAGAAACAGAGTAAAAAAGGGCCTAAAACTGACCTTGTTAGGAGACTGACACCCCCGAGAAGACCAACAAGGAGTGTCACTACAAGCGGTGAAACTCCCCAAAAGACTAACATGGAGCATCAGTTTAGGAAACTAACGCTCTGTAGGCCATTATAAGGGAGTGTCAGTGTTTGAAAATGACTCAAACAGACTAAACTGAACCCAGATTAAACAGGGAACATGCTATGGACTTTGTAAACTTCCTAATGAAGAGGAAAACAAAGAATAGTTCAAAAATAAGCATTCACTCAAGAAACACACAAAAACAAAGGGACAAAAACCAAGGAAACACTCGTTCCCTAGTATGGTCTCCAATTTCTATTGTGAGAAATCTTACCCTACAGACATGTTAAGCTCCCCTTAGTCGGGTTTTCTTCAACTAAGAAATAATAGAGCAAGTGGACACTAATATCCCTTGCTCCTATATATTCACACATGAAAATGAGAAGAGGGAAAAGGAAATCAGAGTGCACATTTTTTGAAGGTTGTCCTCACTGCTCCTTGTTGTTCCATCATTGGATCCAGTCCTAGCTAGATCAGGATCTTCTTACACTTAGATAGAATGATCTTCCTCTTCTATTACTTGCATAAAGTTATAAGAAAGCAAATATAATTAAATGAAACAAGCATAACATTCATATGTAAACTAAATAATACATAATTTTGGGAATAGGCCAAGATTATATTCATGAGAAACAATGGACACTTACAACCAAGCTGATGTGATGCAAGCTTCCTCCAATGCTCCTCCTATCCATCCCCCCTTTTTCACTACCATAATGCTACTGAAGTATCTCTGAATGTCATAAGAATAAATGTTTGATACTCTTCATAACTCCCCCCTTTACCCTTGAGTGGCCTCCTTATATATAAAATGAAGGCTCAACCACCATGGAGAAGATCACTCATTAGATCCACTAAATTGGGATCTCCAATATTTTTAGGGAGAAAATATCTCTCAATTATTTTAGGAAGAGAATATCTCTCAAGGATTTTAAGGAGGAAATATCTCTCAAGATCCATCAAATTAGGATTTTGGTATGAAAAAATCTCTCAACCATCCATGAGACTCTCAACTTCTCCTTAAGATTAAGAAACTAAATGTGAGGTGGATTCTCACACTAAATTAATTTCACGTTTTCAATAAAAATGAATAATACATGTGCACATAGTATTTTGACATTCATATGATAAATTTCTCCTCCAACATGTTTAGGGATTATGACAAACACTCCCTCACTAAAGTGTGACAAATCCACACTTAGTAGTGTGGGAATTTGGTGTGTAACACCTGCCTTCGACATAATTACATTTTTTAATTTCTTTTTCCTATTTTAATTTGTTATTTTTAAATTTTGTTATTTAATATGTTTTGGGGTTTTGTTTTCGATTTTTTTTATTAGTTGATTTAATTTTTCTAATTTGTTGTTAAAAAAAGTGGGGAAGATTAGGGTGAGGATTTTTCTATTTTTCTTTTTTTCCTTTTTAAATTGAAATTGGAGAAATTTATATTGTAAAGGTTGTAGCAAAGTTAAACAACAAGAGCACATAATATTGATGGCCTACGATTCCAAATAAAATGCGCAACACTTATATGCCAAAAACCAAAGCTTGCAAAAGTCCATAGTTAATACATCCAAAATTCCTTGCAGTTGTACAATCCTAGGAAAATATCTAGTATTATAATTGTTTTGCTAAACACAAAATTTAATGAAAAACAAGATGATCGTCAGCTTCTTCCAAACCAACGTTGGAAGAAATAGATTCTTGATTCCAATATCCATGTCTTCTATCATTTGGTGTATGATAGGTCTTCTTCCTTTAATTGCACTTGAACTGAATTCGTCGACATCCTGTGGTTGGAAGCAACAAATTAAAATCCTTTGCTAAGATTGATGATCGTATTTCTTAACATATTGCATTCTTCCTCTAGGGTATTGTTGACATTTGAATATGTCAAAACCGAAATGACAAACCTCATGAGGATATGAATGCCCCTGCGTTTTTATAGAAGTGGTACTCCTCTTTGGATAAAAGATATATCTTGAATTAGGAGAATGCTTAGGCAACAAACCCTAGATATTTATTGCTTGGATTTATGAAATGATATGGTTCTTCAATAACCTGATATAATCTTTATTTGCATTAAGAAATCTCTTTACAATAATAAAATATTGAAGGAGGGATTCAACATCAAAATTTCTTTGTGATCATAATCACATACACAATCTTCTTAATCACATATAAATACATCCATATCTTCTTCACGAGAAATAGGAGAGAATAATTTGATCATCTCAAATAATTTTAAAAGAGTATTACTATTAAGATAAAAAAGAGAATTTGATAGATCAATTTCAAATATCTCATACTTAAGACTCAAAGTTACAAGATACAATCGAAATCAACCCCGAAGTAATTCTTTGTGGAGTTTTATTCATGAAAGATGTTCTTCATTACAAAATATCTAATAGTCATATATGGCTATAAATACTCCATGATCATATAATAAAAGTCTTTTGAAGAATACAAGAAGAACACTCAAGAACTCAGTCGTGTGCCCAATTCAAAGATTCAAGCATAAAGCTATGAAAAATGGTGTAGAAGAAGAGAAAGAGTGGATAATATGGAGATCTATTTTCATTGATCAAAATCTTGGTTGTATATTCATGGTTGTGTCTTCTTCTTCCTATGATATTCTACTGATTCCCCTCTGACAATTCTGATTTTGGAACCCTTTTTTTTTTTTTGTAAGTGAGTTGATATTTTATATAACTGTAAAAACTTATAGTACAAAAAGGAAAAGCAGGGAGGGGTCCCTGGATTTGCCCAAAAAAAGAAACCAGATCAGGGCCCTCATATACTCACTATCAACAAAAACGAGGGAGCTGGGCCGCCACCCTGGGAAACCGATCTAGTCCTCTTTAGCCGGTTTGCAGAAAACCATAACTTAGCATATTCAGTAACAGATAATAGTAAGCAGTGCATAAAAATTGTGGTTTGTGCTACGTTAGTCCAAGATGATTGGCTGGTTATCGTCTCCTTCCTTATTTGCTTCTTTTTTCTCTGTTTTCTCTACCATGCATGTTCTTCTAATGTTGGCTGGAGTTCTACGTCGGTCCTTAAGAGTTATGTCTAAATAGTGGACGTAGCAGAGATAGATGTGAAATTGTTTCGCCATTCGCTCCATCTTTTCGTTTTGACTCCTCTGGTCCTCCATTATTCCTCTGGCAAGAATCTCCAAGTTGCTGAGTCGGTTCATGATTTTTGTGAGCTCCTTCTTATGTCCCCTAATTGCTTCCTTGCTAGTCTCTTTCCTATCATCTTTCAGCTTGCCTATCAACATTTTAGTGCGCCAGGCTTCTTCCATCGTTTTTTGGTAGAGGGTCTTTCTTGGTTGAGTGGTCCTTGGGTCCTTAATCCTGTCGACTTCTTGAATGAGTTCATCCCATTCCTTGCCCTGACACTGGTTGTTGACTTCTCTTTCCCATCTGTCTATGACTACTTTCCCTTTGGGGTCGACCTGCTTGAGGAAGGTTTCCTTGGCCTCTCTGGCCGCCTGTTCCACCTTCATGATCTTCTGGGCCCTTTTTGAATGAGCCTCCCCCTGGGGGCCTCTCTTGCTCTGGGTCTTCTTCATTCTTGTCATCTCTGCATGTTTATCGACTTGAGTTCGTCCTCCACTTTTTTCCATTACTTCTTGGTGTTTAGTATGACCTCTATGATTCCTTCTCTCCGATTTGTGGTTTCCTTTATTAGGTTTCCTCGACTACTGGATTCTCCTAGTAATCATTGATCTCCCATAGAGGTGTCCTTTCTGGTTCTATCACATTGACTTGGATCGTGTATTATTGGGATTCCTGCCATCATCCCTGCGCCACTCCCCTTTTTTTCACCTTGTATGCCAATCATTTCCTACCCCCTTACCTGTGTATAGGTGATGCGTACTCAACCCCACCCATGGCCAACCATTTTGTTCTGTGTACTTTTCCTCCTACTAGATATCCCTCCTTTGCTCCCACGAGCAGTCCCTGTACTCCTTTCTAGTGATAGGGCTATTGTATTGTATCTCCTCCTATGGTGTGACTTGGGTCTAAATTGGAATTCGTGTTAGCATGTTGGCCTTTCAGATTCTGACGGGGTCCTACGTGCCTTTCGAGTACTTCTGAGCCTCCAATCGTGCTATGGTTATCCGTACTTTGGCTGCCATCGTAATCCTTTACCGCTATTTGAGTGCAGTCTGTTCGAAGCTGACCACTTGGTATGTTACTCCATATTATGTCGAGTCCTGGTTCCGCTCCGTCTGCACCTTCGTTAGCTATTCTGTCCGCTAGGCCATTGGCTGACCTTCATACCCAACACATCTCTACTTCAATCCCCAATTGTATGTGCTCCTGAATTCTTTGCAAGGACTGTGCCAAGCACCAGTGTTTCTAGATTTTTCCCATTCTGGTGCTGTTTTGGAGTTTCCTTACTGTGTTGATTACTAGCATGGAATATCCTTCCACTATAGTATTGGTTATTTCTTCCTAGCATAGAATCTCTAGGCCGGTATCCAGGGCTCCAAAATCCATTGCATTGTTGGTTGAGTTCCCCAAACTTCTAGTATACAACCGAATGCTATTTCCTTGAATGCCCCTGATAACTCCTCCCAAACTTGTCTGGCCTGGGTTACCTTTTGATGCCCCGTCAAAATTTAGCTTGAGGGAACCCTTTGGTGGTGGTTTCCAGTTACGCTCACCTATTTGGAGTTGCGTTGGCCGTCTCACTTGAAAGGGGTTGTGTCCGTCCTTTAGTCGAAAGGCCTCAAGGATTCTGAGATCCTGGGTTGTGAGTTGCACACTGCTCGGGTGGCAGTTGCGGCTCTGTACCGTTTCTCTTGTCATGGAGATGATAGTTTCCTTGATCTTTTCTACCATCCATTTTTGGTTCTTGAAGATGCGCTAGTTCCTTTCTTTCCATATTTCCCAAATGATCATTTCGGGGATGAGAACCTAGCTGAGATTCACCTCTTCATTATCGCTGTAGTTCTCTTTCCAAGTATTTATAGTTGCGGATATATTCCCTCTGATCCTGTTAGATTGTTGGAAGATGCTGGTCGCCCAGTCCTAGACTTTTGTTTTGAGTGTACATTCATCTAGGAGATGGTTCATTGTTTCCTCTTTTTCTTCACATAGGGGACATCTGGAAGGTCCTATGAAACCGCGCTTCCTAAGGTTCTCCCATGTTAAGATTCTATTGTGGAGTATTAGCCACTGGAATATGTTTATTTTTGGCCACTGTGGGCTTTTCTAGAGCTTAACTCATTGTTGTGTCGGGTCTTCTTGGTCCTGGTTCGTAATGTAGTGGTGTACTTCTTTGAGGTTGAATTCCCCATCGTCCTTGTTCCCCCATCGTAGCTGGTCCATTCCTTCAGCAACTGCTACTTTTTGTTTCCCCAGTTCCTCCTCCACTTCTTGTATCGCTGCTATGGTTTGGTCTCTATTATGTGGGGTAAGAGTGTTCCGGATTCTCCATTTGTTGCGATCTAGCTCTTACTTCCAGTATTGGTAGACTCTAGTTTTGCCTTTCACAAGCATCTCCTGTTGGATTTCCTCCCTTCCGGGTTTTTCCAGTCTAGGTTCCTATTGCCAGGCGTCCTCCCAGAATCTGGCGGTTCTTGCATTTCTGACCTCCCAAAAGCTATGTGATTGAATCCGAGCCTTGTTGCTCCATCCTAGGTTCCAGATAGCAGACCCTACCTTGGTGCCTCTGAAGTGGATTTTGTCCTGATCGCTTATGTTCGGGGCATATTTTTCCTTCCATAGGTTTACCCATGGCTTCGTGGTTTCGTTGACCCAGTGCCACCAGAGTTTCTCCCCATATGCACCATTGGTCACTTGTGGGTCATGTAGCCCCAGGCCTCTGTTGTTTTTTGGTTTACAGATCTTCTCCCAAGCCACTAGTGCCCATTTTTTCTTTGTTTCCACTCCTCACCAGAGGAAATCTCTTTGTATTGTCCTTATTTTTTGTAATATCCCCTTGGGGGTTGGGAATACCAAAATCATGAAGGTTGGAATATCTTGCAGCACTAACTTGGTTAAGATGAGTCTTCTAGCTAGGTTGAGGGATCTATATGTCCAGTTTTTGACCCAATTTTGTAGCCTATTGATTACTCCCTCCCAAGTGGACATTTTGTAAGCTTTATCTATTAGCGGGATCCCCAGGTAATTGGTTGGAAGTGTTTTGTGTGCAAAGCCCAGAATGTTGGCCAAATTTCTTTGGCTGTGGGGTTGGTATTAAAGAAAAAGATCATAGATTTTGACTAGTTTATCTGAGCTCCCGAAGCTTCCCCAAACTCATTTAGGATTCGTTTGTAGGCTTTCACTTCCTTGACCGTGGGTATGCCATGAAGTGTGGTGTCGTCCACAAATTGTTGGTGTGTGGAGGTAGGACAAGTCACAAAGGGTTTGATACCTTTTATTTCCCCTACTGCGGTTGTGCTCTTTATGCTTCGGCTAAGACCTTCCATCATTAGAATGAAAAGGAAGGGGGACAACAGATCTCCTTGTCTAATGCCTCTAGTGGGCTAGAAAGGTTTGGCAGGGGCTCCATTGACCAGGAGCAAGTAGCTTGTAGTTGAAACTAGGCTGACTATCCAATTGATCCAGTGATGGGTGAACCCGAAGGTTTCCAGGGTCTTGACCATATATTTCCAGCTAATTTTGTCATAAGCTTTAGCTAGGTCCAGTTGTATTATCATTCCACCTTGTTTCTGAAGCTTCAGGGTGTGGATGAGTTCGTGGGAGTGGATGATATTGTCCATTACTTATCTTCCTTCCACGAAACCAACCCGTTCTTGTGAAACCAGTGTGGGTAGGAGGGGTTTCAGTCTATTTGCTATGACTTTGGAGATTAAATTGTACACCACATTGCATAGTGCTTTCGGTCGGTATCTGTCCAGGGTTTTGGCTTCATTTTATTTTGGGATGAGTGTAATCATTGTGGCATTTAGCGCTTTGAGAATAGAGGCTAACCTTCTAGAGTCTTCCACTACTCTATACACATCATGTTTGACAACTTCCTAGTAGGCTTTGAAGAACTCCACCGTGAAACCATCCAGGCCCGGGGCTTTCCCATTGGGCATTTCCTAGAGTGCTTGGTCAATTTCCTCCTTCGCTATGGGTTTGTTCAAATTGTTATTTTGTTCCTCAGTGACCATTCGTGGGATATGTTGTATTATCCTTTGTATGGCCATCGTTCTATCTTGGTTGGGTTCCTGGGCTATCCCCTGGAAGTGGTTTACCAGAGCTGTTTCTATGTATTTATGTGACCCTCTCTCTATTCCATCCTGATCCTTGATCTTCGGGATTTTGTTGTGGGCTCTTCTGGCCATTGTTGTTCTGTGAAAAACTTGGTGTTCCTTTCCCCTTATTTTAGCCATTTGATCCGGGACTTTTTTCGCCATAGAGTTTCTTCTTCCTGACATCGTTTCTCCCACTCCTGGGTCAACTGGAGCTCTTCCTTTTTCCGTTCCTCCATGTATCCCTCCAAGATGCAGGTTTCCTAGAGTATTTTCATTTTTCCTTCTATATTTTTCTTTTCTTGGTTTATATTCCCGAAGGTGTCCTTGTTCCACTCCTTGAGCCTATGTTTGATGTGTTTGAGTTTTTTATAGAGTTTAAACATCTTTGTCCCTTTCTCTGGTTGCTCCTCCCTCCATGATTGTTTTATTCTTTCTTGGAAGGTTGGGTGTTCCAACCAGAATTTCTCGAATCTGAAGGGCCTATTTTTTGGTGTGGTTTGGAATCTTGCTTCCAATTGCATCGGCCAGTGATCTAATCCCCCCTAGGGGAGGATATTGCAGTCTAAGGTCATCCCTTGCATTATGATTGACTCTGACACCAGGAATCTGTCAAGTCTTGTTGCTACCTGATGTTGATTCATCCTTTTATTTTTCCAGGTGAACTGGCCGTTATTAGTTTGTAAGTCTACCATCTCCGCTATGTCACTGAAGTTTGAGAAATCCTCTACATCTCTATCCAATCTTCTGATCCCTCCTCTTTTCTCTGCAAGTGACATGATGATGTTGAAGTCCCCTACTAGGATCCATTGTAGGTTGTTTGATCTAGTTTTAAGCTCTTCTAGGTCTCTGATCATTCCTTTCCTTTCCTCTGTCGCCTGGGACCATACACATTAGTGCATATAAGCTCCTCTACGTTCCCAATGATTTGCATGCACACCGTTAGAGTGTGCCTAGTTGCTTCAACTACTATTAGGTTGAGTACTTGAGGGTTCCACAGGGTCAGGATTCCCCCTGCCATTTGTTGGCCTCTAGTGGCCATCATTTTGTACTTGCACCAGTGTTGTTGACTGATGGTTTCCATTCTGCATGTATTACACTTTATTTCTTGAATAAAACAAAGATCTGGTTGTTCCTACTTTAGTCTATTCCTAAGGATTCGTTGTTTTCTTCGGTTGTTTAGGCCTCTTATATTCCAGGTTATAACCTTCATTTAAACGTGCATGGGGGAGTTAGGGAAGAGTTTCTTGATCTTACCCGAGTTTATCAGTAGCGCTCCAAGCTCCTGTAGGGATACACTATTTGATTTTCTGCCTTTTTTCCTCCGTGTCTTCTTGGGTGATAGCTGTGTTGTCCCTTCGTCTGCTTTAACTCCTAGGTGTCCAGTCTCCCCATAAGTACTCTTTTGGCCCTGGGCTTTGGCTTCCTCCCTTTGCAAGAACATGTATTGGATGCGGTCTAGTTTCTCTGTTGGTACATTCTCTACACCCTATTTTTTCCATTGTTCCAGTATATTTGTAAGATCTATCCCTTCCCTTTCCACAAGGTCTCTGAGATCAAGATCTTCTGTGCCTATTTCGCTTGGGGTCATTTCTGCATCTCCGTGGGCTTCTTGCATGGGGGTGTTGTCGTCTTTGATTTCTCCCTCCAGTTGGGTTGCGCAACTTCCTTGTCCCTTCTGAGTACTTGGTTGATCATTGGGATCGTTTATCTTTTGCTCTCTGACTTCCTGAATTGTTGTCTTATCTTGATCACCTTTCGGTTCTTTGGTAGATCCGTCCCGTCCTTCCATTTTGTTCCAGGCCTCCAGGTTAATCCATGTTAAGGCTTTTCCCTACTTCCTGTTTGATCTACTCCTGGGGTTTGGTTTTACAAAACCTTCCTCATCCGGATGTTGTTTGGGATTTTCCATTTCTTTCTTTTTATTAAGAGGGCATTCCTTGATTAGATGACCATGTTCATGACATCTTCTTCATCTGAATGGGATCTGTTCATAATCGATGTTTTGGATCCATTCCTCGTCTTTGTATTCGATGTTGATGGTTTTTGGAAGTGCTCCCAACACATCCATCTCTATACATATTCTTGCGTAAGATGTATATATCCCTCTCAGGATGGCTTCCACTGTCTTTATGTATCTCCCCAGTTTGTTTCCTATGGATTTGAAAGTTGAGGGTAACCAGTAGTCTAAGGGTAAGCAGTAGAGTCTCAGCCAGACCGGTGCCTTTTTGAAGGTTTCTTTTTCAGGGGAAATTTTTTCCTTCCATGGTTGCATGTAGATTCCTACTGATGCATGGAAGTATGGCCCTCCTTCAAAGATTCTATCCCTATCCTATAGGTTTATGAAAACAGTTGTGAAGAAGCCTTTCAAGCCCAGATGAAGTTCCACATCCCCATTCATCTTCCAATGGTATTTAATCCAGTTGTGCAACATTCTCTCTATTGGCCATAGGCCCATAAAATTGCAGATTAGTGCATGTGCTTTCATCTGATCTCTATAAAGTTGCGTCTACGGATCTACGAGTACCACCTTTGGTATCATTGTTGTTTCGGGTTTGCATGGGTTGCGCCCTTCTGTCGGGTTGTTCTTCTATGTGTCTGGCATTTCGCTCTTAGTTTCTTTGGCTTCCTCTTCCATGCTCTCGTTTGTGCCCTGGTTCCTTTCACCTTTCCCTGGCTCTGATCCCGAGGTGCCTGTCATAAGTGCTTTGAAAAATATGCCCCTTGGCCCCTTCCCTCTGTCCACCACTACCTGTTTGTATGAGGGGGTACCCTTAACCCCCCCTAGTGCTCATGCCATAATCTGCTATGGCCACTACTGTCTGAACCCTAGCTTGCTATTTCTCCATTTTAGTTCCTCCCAATGACAAAAATTTGATTTTGGAACCCTTGATGAAACACTCCTTCTCTTTTTAAAAATTAGATTTTCTAACTACTTGAGTAGTTAGGGTTTTTCCTTTCTTTAATTTCCCGTACACTTTTCTTTTTGAAGTATTCTCTATAATTAATGCCTCATTAATTTCTCATTAATGAATTTATATCATTAATATCTTCATCTTTCAAATGGGTCCATTTTCGTTTTTAATAAAAGTTTTTAAATAAACTTTTATTTAAAAAAATTAATTAATTTCCCTTTAAAAGAGGAGGAATGTGTTTTAAATTTCTGGAAGTGATAATCAACTTTTCAGATATGTAAATCACCTCATATGTTATTTTCATTGCCTTATCTTTCCAACGATATAATTTTTTTTCAAATTCGTCACCTGGATCTCAAGATATGAGCTCATGAAGTTGAGTTTTTATGCAGATCCATTAAAAAAGAAGTTGACTGATATTTCAATTTCTTGTAAACATGTGGTCAATTTCAGCCCTTCTAACCTATACCATCATCGTCTTCGTCAAAATACCTCTCCAATGGTATAAAATTTGCAAGATTCCGACACCCAGAGCTCAAGTTATGGTCTTCAGAAGTTCGTGACTCAACCACTGTCGATCAAATGTCTTGGGGCAATATCAACCCTTGGATTTAATTTTATACTTCTCCATATGAAATTCAACCTTTTGGTTTAAAATATTATCCCACATGTATGGAAGTGTGGATATCTTAAATGTATATATTAAAAACTCCTTTATTCCTTACATGTGAGTCAAGTGGAGAGTATGAAGACTTAAGTATTTGACCTTCACTTAGGAAATTAATTAATAATTAAAATTTTGACCAAAAGTCAACCTCTAACCATGCATTTTCATCGTGATGATTCATCCAACCAAAATTTTCAACATGTTATCAATGGTAAGCTGCCACATGTCACCAATAATATCATTTCATATGTCATCCAATAATAGTGTGCCACATGTCACCAATAAGAATACACCACATGTCTCCCTCGATGAGTTGTCGTGTGTCACTCCTCCATAGGTTGCATGATGAGTCATCCAACCAAATGTTGTTACGTGTCATCAATGGTAAGTTTCCACATTTCACCAATAATATCATGCCATGTGTCATCCAATAATAGTGTGCCACATGTCACCAATAAGAATATGCCATGTGTCTCCCTCCATGAGCTGCCATGTGTCACTCCTCCATAGGTTTATTAAATTTCCATGTGATCCAATGAATGGTTGCCACATGTCATGGGGTGAATGGTTAATAATAAAATATTAGGAAATAGGTTTAATGGGAGATGAGTTAACTGTGGGAGGAGGGTGGAATGAGAGGTTAAGTGAGGGGAGTGTAGGGGGAACGGGTAAAGTGTAGGTAGAAGAGGTGGGCGAGGGGGGGTGGGGGAGGTAAAATGTAGGTAGCGGGGAAGGGTTGGGGAGTGAGGTGAGGAGGTAGGGGATTGGTGAGTCTGCCCCCATGAACCCGCGCTGGATGAGGAGAGATAAGGGAATAATATGGGAGGCATAAGGAAAAATGGCTAATGGAAGAAGAAATAAAGGAGAGGTGGGTAAGCAACATAGTTGGGTTGGAGAGATGAGGAGTAAGGGAAAGGCGGGTTCCCTCGAACTCGCAGTAATGGAGGGATAAGGGAGTAAATTATTTACTCTTAAATTTAATTTTAAAAGTATAACAAGAAGTATGTCCCTTGAGAATATAATAAGAAGAAAACAAGGGTCTTTCACCCATGAAATAGAAGAAATTCATGGGTCTTGGGCTTGGAAAATTTTAGATGTGTTTCGAAGAAATTAGCTTTATTCCACATGGAAGAAACATCTTTTTCTTCTTAAACGTAAACCTAGATATATTGAGCATACAAATTCATATTTTGAATCCGAAAAATGTGTGATGAAGCTGAGACCGAGGACTATGTAATGAACTCGTTATTGTTCAAAATTGTCTTCTTTCGATATCATTTTTTTAAATAATCAAAGAGAGAGAAAATATAGATGACCAAATTTTGATAAAAAACTGGCTCCAACTACAAGTCAGTGACTCCCTGTGGGTTGTTGAGAACCCTAAATATGAAAACCAACTTCCTTCTCCATTGGGCTATGGAGTCATTTTCAAAGCAAATTCTTGTAATTCTTCCTCTGTCATGGAGTTGTCTTCAAATTTCACTATGAGGACTTCCTTATTGTGAAAAACTTGAATTGAAGAAACAAAATATGTACATACATGATATACCTACTCTATATTAATTGGAAGAAAGAGGCACCTTAGGTGTAGGTAGATTTCCAATGGAGCCATTCAAGCATCCAACTAATCTGCGAAATGAGCTCCAAAACTATGGAACATATTGGGGATTGTACCAATGATTTAGGGGCACTCTCAATGTCTATTGGAGAAAAATTGAACCAGGTGTGCTAAAAATTGGATTGCATTGTTTGGTCAACAATGCTCTAGAACCATAATTCAATGAAATCAATTCTTGGTTGCTCAAGAATACTATTGTCTTTGATTGGATGAAGAGTTTTCAATTTTAACATTCTTTCATCTTTCTCCTTATCTCCAACCACTTCCAAGGTTCTTGATTCATCAAAAATGTCTTGAAAAGACTCTTCCTTCATGTAATGGCCATCTTGATCATCACTCTTCTCAAGATTCATTTCTTTCACCAACTTTTCTTGTTGCAAGTTTTCTTGAGGCTTTTCATCATCTACTACAAGGATGAAATCTTCTCGTTCATTTGGTGGAGGTTCCTCGATTTCATTCTCAAATTTTTTGCTTGAAAGATCTTCATATGGAATATATATGAGGATGACATTTTCTTCTTGTAAATTGGAATTTTCATCTTCATCTTCAACAATATGACTTGACTTAGAAAATTCATCCAATC
>JZKD02S2269281.1:248518-263244 GCA_000966675.3 Picea glauca | reverse complement strand
GGGGGGGAGGGGGGCGGGTATGAAATGCAATGAGAACCATTGATATAGAGATGGAAGATGCTGTCGGTGGAGATAAGTGCAATACTTAAGTGCTATGTGACAAAATGTCATATCTTCATTCTTTTTACCTGAACACCACAAAACCGTTGATCTGGATATGGTGGTTGGATCTTCACCATTGAAGATCAATCCTATCATTGTGTGCATTCTGAGACTGAATTGCATGTTCTGATTGGCTTCCAGTTTTGTGGAAGCTTATTGCATTGTCCACTAGATTTGTCGATCCTAGCCATCTCCTGCACATAGAGAGACTAAGGTGGACTTGCTGTATGCTCTATTAGTGATAACTTATGATGAAAAGTATTCCAATTTCAAACCAAAACATGTGATCCTCACTCAAGAAATAAAATTGATGGTGAAGAACACAAAGGCAGATAGGGGCCGTGAAAATAAAAATGGAGGATAGGCTAAACAAGCAACGACAAAACTCAACATTGATGGATGGATAGGGTGAAAGAGAAAAAGGGCAGGGGTGCAGACCTAGGTAACAACATTGGCTCCAATTGGGGATAGTTCATCCCTGCGAGGTGCTGAGAACCATAGATCGGTGCCTTATGATTAAACAACTTCTCTTACCTTCCATTATTTACCTTTGTTTCTGTTTGCCAGTCCTGTGTATCTGCTACTGTGCCTCAACCATGCATTTTATTTAATTGAAAACTGAAACTACACCCCAGTGCCTTTGTTGGGATATGGAGTCTTTATTCACATACAACTACCTAATAAAAAAAAAAGGAAAGAATCCATGGTACAAGAGGTACCTCCCTCATCCTCAAACAAAATAGTGTTTCAGGAAGCACCCATTTACTAGGCCTCCAAAGATCTCTGCATCACCTAGGTTGTGCAAGATAAATGTATTATTGTCCAGAACTTCAAACACCTTAAAGGGGCCAAACCAGAGGTTGTTAAATTTACCATGCTTGGACTTGTCATCCCTTCTAGCATACCACCTTAATACCAGGTCACATTTCTGAAAAATCTCCTTCTTGGTTTTCTTGTCAAAGGCTGATTTGATCTTTCTTTGGTATGTTTCAGTCCTTTGATCTAATGCTTCTCTTCTTTGCCGGACTTCTATAATTTGGAAGACTCTCCTTTGGATGTCATTGGGCTCTTCAATATCTTCCTGTAAGAATTTTAGGACTGCTATACCAAGCTGAGTGGGAAAAACAATGTCTATGCCATAAACAACATGGAATGGTGAGGTTCCCAAAGACCTTTTGGTGCTGATTCTATCAGCCCACAAAGAATACTTGAGTTTAGTGTTCGAGGATCTCTTGTTTTCAGCCAGTAACTTCTTGATAATCTTGATGAGAGTTTTATTTGATGATTCTGCGAAACCATTCCCCTGAGGGTAATAGGGTGTGGAATGTGTCAAGGAAATGTTATGAATGCAACATAAGTCAATCATGGCTTTGGACTTGAATTCTTAGGCATTGTCTGTTACAAGCTTGTTGGGGAAACCAAATCTGGAAAAAATATTAGTTTCTAGGAAATTGATGATGACCTTGTCAGTGGCATTCCCGGTGGGCACAACCTCAATCCACTTGGTGAATTAATTGGTGGCAGTGAGGATCCACTTGTGTTGTCCACTGGAGGGTGGATTTATCTCTCCTATGAATTCTAATCCCCATCATTGAAATGGACCACTGGTAGTGACAGGTTTTAGGGGTAGTGATAGTACCTTCTGTTTTCCTGCAAAAATATGACATTCATTGCAGGCCTTAACAATAGTAAATACATCAGAGAAAAGGGTGGGCCAATAGTACCCTACCCTTAGGATATTGAGAGATATGGCCTTTCAATTTTGATGTCCTCCACATACTCCTCTATGCATTTCTGATGTGACTTGTTTGGCCTCATTTTCATCAAGGCATTTTAACAAAATGTCAGGACGATCTCTCCAATACAAGTTCTGGTTTGAGATGCAGAATTTGATAGCTTTCAATTTGAGAGACCCGACCTTTGTATTTTTCACATCTGGTGGACATTCAAAATGATGCAGGAAATAGATGATGTTTTTATGCCAAGGTGAAGAGGAGTATTTTTCAAATACCTGTAAGCTATCTTGTCCAAGCTGCATGATGGGTGCATCTGATTGGGTGAAGATTTGATGCAATTCTAGCACCTTTCCATTTGATTCTGATAGCAATTTGGCTAGTCCTTGCCCCTTGATCATCTTGGTGGGATTTATGTGCAGGTCATACTCCAATAGTTTGACAATCCGTTTTCCTCTTTTTCCCTCACTATTTGGCTGGACAAGAATTTCTTTGACACTGCTGGTAGGAACAAAGGCTGTTATGCTAGACTATAGCACATAAACCCTGAAGGCTTTGAGTTCTTTGACTAGTGAATAATCCTATTTTTCTAATATATCATACTTCAACTTAGCATCTTAGAGGTATCTACTAAAAAAGGCTATTGGCTGCTCATCCCCTTCTTCATTTTTCTGTAGTAGTACAACAATAATGGTTTCCTCTGAAGCAAAAGAGAAGATGAAGAAATATTTGGTATAGTTAGGGCTCACTAATATAGGGGATTCAACTAAATCCTTCTTGATTGTTTGGAAATCTGATTTTTCCTCCAAGGACCATTTTATCACAACATATTTCATCAACATGTTAGCAATAGGCTTCAGAATTTCAGCAAAATTTGGCACAAAACGTCTGAGGAAGTTTATCTTACCAATGAAATACTCGACAACCTTTTTTATTTCTAGGGATCTCAATCTCTTGAATGGAACAAACACTCTTTGGATCAATTTTTATACCTCCTGCTGATATGATGTGGCCCAGGAGATTTCCTTCTAGCAAGGAAAAGTGAGACTTCCTAGGATTCAGGGATATTCCATACCTCCTGCATTTCTTGAAAACCTTCTCCAAATGATGCAAATGTTCATCATCAAACTTGGAGAAAATGGTTATGTCATCCAATTAAATTACCATAAATCTATCTTTTTCTCCCACAAAAGCTATGTCCATGGCCCTTTGAAAAGTGGCCCCTGTGTTCATCAGCCCAAAGGGCATATTGTCATACATGAATGTTCCCCATGGGGTGGTGAATGCTATTTTTTTCTTTATCGTATTCACACACTACTATCTGGTTATAACCAAAGTATCCATCTAACAAGGAAATTATGTGTGCACCTACCACCCTCTGTAAAATATGATCCATCTTGGGGAGGGAGTAATTGTCCTTCAGAGAACACTTGTTGAGATTTCTGAAATCAACACACAAGCATATCTCTCCATTTTTCTTCCTTATAGGTACTAAGTTGGCCACCGAGTTTGAGTACCTCAATGGTACAATAATTTTGGCATCCAAAATTGTTTTCAGCTCTTTCTCAATTATGGACATTAACATGGGATTAAATTTCCAAATCTTCTGTCTAGATGGCTTGGAGCTAGCCTTTAGAGGGATTTTGTGGTGGATGATGTTAATGTCAAACATCTTCAAATATTCATAGGACCATGCATTAAAAAAAACAAATTTTTTTATGAGACTAACATACCTACCCTTTTGTTCTGCAACAATTGCTTTGGACAACTTGATGATCTTGGGATTCTCAGTGGTCCCAATATTGCAATCTGTTATCCCTTCTTCTTGATTCTTCATGGCAGTTCCTTTGTAAACATCATTACTGTCAAAAAACCTTTCAAATAACACTAGTCCTCTTGGAATGTGATTGGTTTTAAGCTCCACAATATCATGACTAGCCACTGTCTTCAACAAATGAGATGCTTGCAGATCTTCTAATTCCTCAATTTCACCTTCTTAATTTTTTTGATCAATTGAGATATTGGAGAATTCATCAATGGTGTGTAGGAATATCTGCAGCTCTAGATCATCACTAAAGACTTTCCAGTGCTTTATGTTGTCTGGTATGGTTGTCCTATGCATTATTTCTACCTGATATTTGATATTTAGGCCAATGGGAGGCCTGAAAGTGCTACAAGCTAAGGCTAGAGAATCTGCCTTCTGATTTTTTTATCTGTGAATGAAAGAAGTGTTAAATGCCAGAAAGAAATTATCGATTAGATCCCATACCTCGTTTCTGTATTGCTTAAGCCTATGTTGTTTAGCCTGATAAATGTTCTTCACTTGATTGATAATTAACTCAAAATCACCAAAAACTGCTAGACAATCAATGGCCATGTCTTTGGAAGCCCTCAGTCTCAACAACAGAGCTTCATATTCAACTATATTATTAGTAGTTTCAAACTCCAGCTTATAAGAGAGGGTTATTACTTCTTTTGAAGGGGAAATGAGGAGTATACCTGCACCCGATCCTTACTTTGATGAAGAGCCATTGAAATACATCTTCCATACTTTATTTTTTTGACTTGTCAGTGGATGATCTTTGCATTGGCTAACTGATATTTCAGGTTCATCATCATTTAAATGAAACATAGATGAGCCAATCTCATCCTCAACAACATAAATTGGGTGATTGCTTAGGTTTTGATGGTCACTAAAAATGTAGGACAACCTCACCTCTCTATATAGCCTCCTATGTTCTCCTCCAAACACAGGGATGGTGGCATAAGTGAGGTCCATTTGCAATGATCCTCCAACCTTCTTATCCCAAGTTCTAGATAAAATCATACCAAACTTTGGGGGAATGTCGGCCACCACAATGCCCATCACTACACTCTTCATGGGTAACTGTGCCAAAGAAATCACCATATCCTTTATCAGTCTGATACATTTTACTTTCTTAGAATCAAAGGAGTGCAGGTCCTGGTAAGGTTTAGTGATCTCCAGACCTAGCTCTTCCATAACAACTTTGGGCATGACATTGTGAGAGGCTCCTGAGTCCATAAGAAAATTATGCAGGATGTTATCATGGACATTCAAAGATATATAGAATGGAGGAGAAGCATCAGAGCCATCCTAATTGTGTGGAGCCACATTAATGGCTCGATTTTCATCCTGCAAACTTATTACATCAGAAGATTCACTAGAATAAGTTGGCTACAGAAATTTCATGATAGATTTTTTGAAAGGTTCATTCTTAATCAATTATGTCAAAGGCACAGGGATCTTGATATTTCTCAAATCATGTTCTAGGCTAAAAGATGCTGGTGGCCTATCAACTTCTTTTATTTCGGGGGCTACATGTTTAGATGAGGGAGGTGGATGAGTTTTAGATGACATACCTTTACTTGGATTTGTCTTGGGAGGAGCTTAAACTTGTTTGTTTTGATCAGAGGTAGTGGCTTTGGGAGCCCCTGGTCTCGTTCTCAAATCATATTTCTTCTTGGGTTGGCCTTGAATAACTCCCTCTTCCCCTGTCTGATTTTTGAACTGATTTGATAGTTGTGCTACCTCATATTCTTGCTATGTTAAATGGTTGGTATAATAATATGTTTCATTGAAAAGCACAACAATATCATCCACAACATCACTATCTGCATCCATCTACTCAATCTAATTACTTTGGAAAGGAGGCACTACCCTTTGATCATCATCATTTCTCCTTTCTCTCTGCATTATTTGAGGGGCATCATTAGGCCTTCTGAACTGATTTTGATTTCTATTACCAGCCCTTTGAAAATATTTGTTTGGTTGTTTAGATTCCGACTTCAGCTTAGCTATTTTAGAAGTCAGATCCTTCAAAGTTTTGGATCAGATGTGGCTGAGTTAGAGGAGGCAAGGGAATCCTCTCTCTATTTTTTCTTATCTTTATCAGATCTGTTCTTGTTGGTTTCATTATCTGATCTATACCGTTAACATGATTGACCCAGGTTCAAGTCTACCAGGGTTCCAATAAAGCCTCTAAAACTATCAGCCCTCCTGGTAAACCAGAAGGAAACACAGTGCATAGGGTACATTACACAGTCTCACCTGAGATGGTCTTAATGGGTGATTGTAATACTCAGGTATTTGTAGTCTAGGACTGAATGGAGATCTATGAAGTGTGTGTTGAGAGTTCTAATTAACCTATTAAAGAAATATACTATCATTCTCAATTATGCATGCAATGTAATCAAACTCATTAGCTCATTCATTTATCATGATAACATATACATATAAATAATAAAAGAGACATAAGCATCCAATCACATAACATAGGTTTTATCGTGGTTCACCCCCCTGGGATATGTCCACAAAGATCTGGCTCTCAAGCTCTTCTGTTATGGTAGTTACAAAACTACAACACCATGCACTTTACAACTCGTTCTCAGTCGGGTCAAGACTATTATGAGGCAGACTAGATCACACCAGGCTCCTCAGCCTATGATATAACCCTCAAGATCTACCCTTCTGACCCTCTACAACTCAACAACTTACAAAATTAGGTCATATGACAGGATCTTACAAACAAGTTATTAAAACAAGACTCCTTCCTCCCGTCGTCTCTTCCATCCTCTCCTCCTCTCTTCAGACTCAACTCTCCTTCTAAACTTCCTAGGTATCCATATATATTCATTTTTGCCTCATCAAACATTAAAATGTATTACAAAAACCCTAACCCTAACGTTGTTAGGTCTTCCATGCATGCGCGCGTGCTGCTCTTCCTTCCACCTGTCATGTTTCTTGTGCATGCCTTTCTTCCCAAAATAGTCTTTCTTTCCAATTTGGGTTGCTTACAATAGGCCCCCAACACTGAAATGTGGCTCATCCTGAGCCACCTAACCCTGTGTGCTTCATTTATCTCCCTTGTGATCGCTTGGAACTTCTCCATGAGCTCCATTGCTTGTGTTTGGGCCTACGTGGTCTTCTTATTGAGTGCGTCCAATATATGCACTACAATCTCATCGCTGACCATCCTTGCACATTCTTCCTGGGTTTGTGACATATATGTTTTGACTTCCTCTTCCTTTGAAATGACCTCTACTTCTCACTCCTAGAGCAGTTCCATTTGAGCCTGGCGATCCTTTTTATGTGTCTGTGCAGCTATGAGTTCTGCCTGTAGTTTCTTCATGTCCTGTGCTCCATGATCAACATTGTCTTCTACCTCTTCTTGAGGTCCTAGATAACTACACTTATCCTTTCTCCTTCCTGGTCCCACTGTTGGACCTGTTGATCCTCTTCCAACTTTGTCCAGAGCTGTGCTGCTTTCTTGAACAAGTCGACCACCACGTGGACTTATCATTCTATCTCTTCCATCTATGCAGTTTCCTCCTGCTTCCTTTGCTCCTTCACTGTTGGTGGAGTGGTAGGTGTGAGATTCTCCTGGAGATGCTCAATCTCCTGTTGGTATTGATCGATTGTCTGCACAATCTGATCAATCTTCTCAGTCAACCTGAGTTCGACCATCTACGCATTTTTTGGGATTTTCTCATAGGCTACGATATATTTCTACTGTAGCCCATTCGCATGGTCCTTCTCTTCTTTGGTCTCAAGATTATCCTACTCAAGTATCAATTCCAGATTGTCTCAGTTGTCCTTTGTCTATTGCAATTCCTATGTCTCTGTGCCTGCGTGAGACTGTACCTCCTGTGTAAAATTGACTTGTAGTTTATACAGTGCCTTGGTTGGTATCCGTGTCAATACCAACTGTAGTTGAGCCAAGTCCTTTAGGGGTGTCTACCCCACGATTTCATCCATGTGCAACATGCTGGGTGTGATGTGAAACATTGAACTCGGCTGTGTTGTTGTCTGGATTCTATATTGCTTGCTTGATCTAGCTTCACCTCCTATCTGTGATGTTGATGAGATTGTTTCTATGCTATTGTCGGCTGCCTGCACTTCCTCGATCTGCCTGAGGAGATGTCGAATGTATGCCATATCTTCTTCAATTATATCCCTTTGGCATGCAACATTCTCGAAATCCTCGAGTGTGCGATCCTGGATCATTTGAGACACCATGTCTGCATCATCCTCAATGATCATGTATTCTGGGGGCGTTTTGTGTGCCTTCACCTTCTTGCATGCACCCCTAGTCTGGAAGAATGTCCTCTTCATTTGGCCTTTCTCCTATGGCGTATCACTTGATGTAGTTCCTTGTGCTGCCTCGGCATGTTTCTGTTGTACTTGTGGCACCTGTGTGATGTTCTTCTTCCCTATCTGGATGCCTATCTTAGATGTACCCACTTTCTTCTATTGTGCCTTGTTCTGAAATATTCTTGGTTTCTTGAGCATTGTTACTACCTCGAGCTGTGTATGTTCCTTCATTACCTCCTCAACATGTGTGTGTTCCTATCTTACCTCCTCCTCTTCTATCTCTGCGGGTATTTCTCGAATGAGGACTGGAATCCTCCATT
This sequence comes from Picea glauca, assembly GCA_000966675.3. Lineage (NCBI taxonomy): Eukaryota > Viridiplantae > Streptophyta > Pinopsida > Pinales > Pinaceae > Picea > Picea glauca. The sequence goes on along the minus strand of JZKD02S2269281.1, from coordinate 254,977 downwards.
CATCTTCCCAATCCTTAATGGCCATTTGTATGTACCCCTCCGTGATGAAGTAACGTAGTTGTAGCCATTGATTTTTGGGGTCATTCCGCGCTTGGATCCACATCGCATGTCTAGTATCTTTGAATTTGGTTATGCTTTGATATTTTGTAACAACTTTCGGTGTTACCCTCAAAGTGTTGGCGATGGTGTCTTGCATGTCGTGGAGATATCCTTCGAATATAGTTGCATTCTCTTTTCTATTCTTGGTGTCCGAAGAGGTTCCCATCGATAAGTATCGCGCTTTGTGGCAGGGTTTGGGTCTAGTGGAAAAAAATGAGTACTTCAGCTCCTTCCATCCCATCATGGCTATCGGGATGAGCAACCATGAATAATGAAATTATGTCCCTAGATCCTGTGCATACTTGCAGTCATATAGAAACAGATTAAAAAAATAAGGGTCCCAACTGAGTGTGGTGCCCTCAGCACACTGTGTTGCAGCTGCGACAACCCCGACCGAGACTTGCTTCTTGCAGCATTTCCTGAGTAACTTGCATGGCATAATTTTTGTGGCCATTCTTGTTGTGATGTCACTAATGCGCCTGATAATGATTCTGCGTGACCCCCTTTCAGTGTCGTATTTATTCTTCATCTCCTCAGCCAATGCTTTCTCCTTTGTTTTCTCCTCGAGGAACTATGAGGGATCCATGCCCCATTGCTATAGCAGGAAAACCCCCTATGGATTACACTAGGGTTATAAAGTGCAAGCAGATCTAACCGTCTAAAGTCTCCTACTTTTAACAACTATCCCGACATTACCCCACAATCATACATAAAAAACAAAGTATAGGGATCCAATAAGCCTACCTTAAACTCTGCGTCCGATTTCAATCCCTTTACGCTTAGTTGTTTCTTGACTACAGATATCCTCCCAAGGCCAACCTGCATTCACCAAAAGACAAACAAGAAACTACAAGCATGCATTCTATATATGTATTAGTGGGTTAGATATCATAAAAAACATACAAATAAATCATGAAGATTGAAGACATCATTTGGCGGGACGGAAAAAATATTTCTTTATATTAATCTCACAAATTTTCTTACAATATGAGACCGACAACTGCTCCTCGAACTCGATCCTGGGCTTCTCTTCACTGTGCACCAATTACTTCGACGTATTCTTCTCCTCTTCAGTTATCTCTAGGGAAATGACAAGGGTTTGCAATGGAGGAAAAAGGGTTGAAAAAGGAATTCTAGCTCAAACTCACAATGTGGTTGCAAAATATTGGGGCAAAGGGTGAATACTAAAATGGGCAGAGTTTCTTTTCTCTCTTGCTTCCTCTTGGAATGGGACCCCAAAACCTTCTTTTATAGGCCAAAAATATAGTTATTCGGTTGGGTGACTGACTATGGGTGGTCAAATGGTTAGGTAATGGCTCAAAAACCTGTATCCCTTTGCAACTTTTTACTTTTCTCACTTTTTGTGAGTATACGCGGGCTGTAGTGGTGCAGCTAGTGTGTACACGGGCAGTAGTGGTGCAGGGCACATACATCTTCAAAAATATGGTTTTTTTAGAAGATTTGTTCAATGATGGCTTGGAAAAAATAACAAGTAAGATGGCCTGATGCCAGGTATGCATGTCTGGTGCAATTTAGGGTTATAACACCCATGATGGAAGCCCTATGATGTATGTGATGAGATCTATGTCTATTATGATGAGTTGTTTTGGCTATAGATATCTACCATGTGTGACTGTCATTAGCTGCTTGATGCAACTATTTGCATACTGGCCTCTCCCAAAGTGTGGTAGGTCCAATAGACCTAGAATCCCAATTTTAGCTAGTCCTGCTGCCCACTAGACTTGTTGATTGATTGGTTCCCCAAAGGTTCCTATACCCATAGTCTGTAGGTATAATTTCTTAACAAACTTTGGGAACTTGTCCATGTCTATTATATCATGGTACGAGTACCTCAATTTCTCTACATAGCATAACAAATTTGTTGGTACACGTACCCCTTCCAGTATGAGTGGAAAGACAATTGATGTGGTGGGTTTCCAACGTGATTACCTAGGTACCTTATCCTTTCCCTTTCATTGTGGTGGCTGACTCGAGGTTCCAGCCTCCATTGCTCATTCTATGGCATACTCCTCTGGTCAGCTAGTGACATCCCCCACTACTCCCTCCCGTGGCCATTTTGACGTGCTCATTTGTGATTCTTTCAGCGAGGCCATTTCTTATTGGTTTGGAGCCATCCCATTGACTCTTGGGGATTCTAAAATCTTTCTAGGTGCCCTAGGTTGCCCGCGTCTTTAGCCGGTTGGCCTTGTCCTTATTGCGATGTATCAATGTCCATACCCACTGGTGATTTCTGCTAGGTTTCCTCCACAATGGGTGTGGGGCTTCTTGGTGTTGTGTCTGGCGATGGTATCTCATCCACATTGATGACTTCTAGGGGCTGAGGTGGTTATTGTTCATTTTCTTGCGATTGTGCTCTGGTACTACTTCAAGGTCATCTGGAAGTCTGGCTTAGTTATCCCTGTTTGGGTGGTGCCATGGTGGTAAAGTTGTCATTCCCCGAGCTCAGTAGCTTATGCACCCTCTACAACCTTCTCTCTCTGCTTCGTATGCTTTCTCTCTCTTGTGCCTTTTCAAATTTCACAATAACCTTTACAGTCTTGTGTCCCTACTTTGTATGGGAATTGTTTGAAGCTTGTCGGGGATGTTACCGTGATTATGATTTAATTGGACCACTGGTTCCTTCGTACTTGCCATTTATTTCCCTTGCCGTCTCCAGTTGGCACGATTAATGCGACGTCCTGCCAGTCGTTTCCGACATTTAATTCTGATAGCCATCGTCAATTGGTGCTTCTTTTGCCGTATCCACCTTTCCCACTTGTTTCTGCTTTGTGGTGACCATTTTCCTTGTCACCATTGGCTAGTATTGCCGAGCGTGCGTGCTCCTTCTCCATTTGGCACACTGTGCCTCTATTGTTCCCTTTTGATATCTGGTACTATATCTTCTTTTTTTTGCTGCGTGACAACTTTCAAGTTGCGGGTGGTCGACTGTCCTTGTACAACTTCAATCAGATCCCATTGATCATCCCTATGAGTTATGTGCCTCTTAAGTCCTTCAGCTGTACAACTCCTACATTTGTTTCAGTTTTTACTTCATATGGTCCTAACTAGTGCATTCTAAGTTTTCCCGGATGTTGAAGGGATTTGAAACCCATTTGGAAAATCGTAAGGGAACTATGATTTTAGCATCATACATATTTTTGATTTCTTTTTCTATCAAGGGAAGTAACTTGGGATTGATTCTCCTAAGTTTCCATCTGAAAGGTTTTTGATCTTCTTATATCAGGATCCTATGTTGTATGATGCTTGTGTTATAAGATTTCAAATCTTCGTAACCCCAAGCAAACACGTCTGAATATTCCTTGAAAATTTCAATGTATTTGAGTTTTTGCTCAGGGGGTAATGATTTGGAAATTTTTACCATCTTGGGTTTCTCTTCTGTCCCTATGTTACAGCCTTCAACCTCTTTACCACTGGCTTCGATTTTAGGTTTTTTAGCTACATCATTAAAATCAAATAAGTCTTCTAACGGAACTAAACCCCTAGGTAAGACATTACTCTTTAAATGAAAAACATCAGATTCTATCTCATCCTCACCTAACTCTTCTGAATCTACTTTATTTACACTGTCATTTCCAAAATTAGATTTATTCACATTTTTATCATCATTTTCTAAGTCTATGTTTGTACACTCGAAATCATTTTTACATTGTAGAAAATCTTCAATTTGGTCATCGTTCCCAAATACCTTCTAGTATCTGATGTTGTCTGGGATAGTCGGTCTACACTTCACCTCCACCATGTATGGGTGAGTGGAAAGAAAAGGTATCTTGCATGTAGCTGTTGACGTAGCTAACCCATCTGCTAAAATGTTCTGTCCCCTAGGCATCACCTGCAAATCAACTTCAGTGAAACATTTAAGGGCATCCAAAACAAAATTTCTATAAGATCTAATCCTGGGATGTTTTGATGCATACTCACCTTTAATTTGTTTGATAATTAATTTAGAATCACCTCTTACCATGATTTGTTTGGCACCAACCTTCTTTAGTAGTTTTAGGCTGAGCATCAAAGCTTCATACTCGACTATGTTGTTAGTGCATTGAAAATTTAGTTTGTAAGAATGGTTCTTCAAATACCTGGATTTTTGATTGTGCAACCAAACTCATGTTCCAACTTATTCTTTGCTTACATCTCCATTGAAGTCCATGCTCCATAAATCTGTTGGCGATTCTTCACTTATTACATTTCCTTTCTTTCTGCCTTAGTGATTTCTTGGCTTTCTTTCGGATCAAATGTATCTTCTTCCAGCTGAGCAATTTGTTCTCCCGTATCACCATCGTTATATAGGATGAAGGAATCTAGATCAGAGTGTCAAGAGTACAAAGGATAGTTACGTGGTTTTTCTTGGCTGCTGACCATATATTTCATCAGCATCTTTCTGTACAGTCTTCCCTGTTGCCCGAAAACTGGGATGGTGGCATACGACGTATCCAACTGAAAAGTACCTTTCAACTTGGCCCCACAAGACCTGGATAGCAACATACCATATTTTGGGGGAATGTCCATGACAACAACATCCATAACCATGCTTTTTGCTGGAATCTGAACTAGGGTGATGCATAAGTCTTTGATTAACCCGATACATCTGAATTTGTTGGAATCAAAGGAATGCAAATCCTTGTAGGGCTTGGTGACCTTGAGTCCCAGTTTTTCCGTCACTGCTTTAGGCATCAGGTTATGGGAAGCACCCAAATCTAACATGGCATTGTGTAGAATCAGGTCATGTATATTAAGGCTGATGTAAGAAGGCACGACAACACCAGTGTCAATCTGACCATCAACTTCAGGGCCAAACAGGAGTTTAGGTTGATCATCGGTAAGATTTACCGTGTCCGAATGATTCACCGATGCAACGGTTAAGGCCTTCATGCCTATATCAGGTTCAATGCTCACCACTTTGATCACCTGCGATCGGTAAGCGTTCTTACTTATCAACTCGGAAAGGGGAATGGGAATTTTCACTTTGGCTAATTCCACTTTAAGGCTAAAAGGTGTGGGTGCTCTGCTTTGGCTCAACAATTCTGATCTGTCCACCATAGTTTTCAGGGCAGAAGTACTTGGTTGGTTGGTTGATGAAACCTCAGTTTGCATTGATATTTGTAAAATGGTAGGGTTTCTTTTTGCTGGAGCTTTAGCATTACCTTTCTCAGGGATCTTCTTGGTAGAAGGCTCAGGGGATTTCTTGGTTTTGATTGTTTTCTTTGTTTCGGTTACCTTTTTTGGGGAATTTTCATCGGTCTTTTTACTTCAAAGATTGTACTGCCTATGTACCTCCATAATGGCATTCTCAAATTCCTGTTGTTCGGTCTCTTCAGCTTCCTCACTCAACTTTGTTTGGAAAAGAAGGAAAAGTTCTTGCTCTTCCTGAGTAAGAAAAATGGCTTCGTTATCATGAATGCCCATGAGGTTTATGTGTGTTTCCTCTAATTCTTCAATTACCTCTTCTCCTTCATTGACATAATTTTCCTATAGGGGTGTTTTGATCTGTTGATCATGACCCCTCTATTCTCTTTGATCCCTAGGATCTCTCTGCCTGATTTGAGGAGGATTTCTTCTAAAGTTAGGATTCTGAATTTGTGGAGCAGGTTGGTTTTCTCTAGGAGGATTTATTTAGGTTAGAGTAAGTCTCTCCATCATCCTCTCTATTTCTCTAGCTAAGGAATCAAGTTTGGCATCATAAGAAGATGTGGAAGGTTCCTCTTTAATCATGACTCTCCTTTTCATCCTCTGTCATGCCCTTTTAGCCAACACGTTGGCCTCTACACTTATTGTGATTTTCTGCATGTCCTATAGGGTGGTGGAGTTTTTTTCCCTTAATTGATACGACATATTAGCATCGAAATCATCAGGGAATTTTATCGGTGCCAAACCTTGTGAGGATTTAATATTGGCTGGAATTGCATTGCACAGATTTTTGAAGAGGGTGTAGTAGTCTTGTACTGTCTCTCCTTGATTCCTTCTGATGTTTTCGTATTCTGACAAGATATGGAGAGGATTTTTCTTTACCTCCCATCTATCCAGAATTTGTTTTTGAAACACTGTAAGTTCAACCACTGAAGCAGCACGTAAGCCTTTGTACCATTTCTTAATGTCTCCAGTTAGAATCTATGCAAAAAGTTTCATTTGAACATCATCTTCATCCACCTCCTGCAGGTCAAAATAGTCATTCATTTTATCAACATGTTGCTGTGTGTTCAAAGGCCCTGTACCATCGAACTGTGGGAGTCTCATTTGATAATCTTGGGGCATATTGTGTAGAGGTGTGACCAACACCAACGGAGCATATCTGGCTGCCATGATAGGTGGAGGAGGCAAGACAACAACCTGGATGATAGGTGA
>JZKD02S2269281.1:198394-221770 GCA_000966675.3 Picea glauca | reverse complement strand
TGTCGTCGATGGAGATAAGCGTGAGCCTTAGGTTCTCCACAACAAAATGTCATATCTTCATGATTTTTACATGAACACCACAGAATCGTTGATCTAGAGATGCTAGTCGTATCTTCACCATTGAATATCGATCATTTCACTGCATGCGCTCTGAGCCCGAATGGCATGTTCTAATTGGTTGCCAATTTTGTGGAAGCTTACTGCGTTGTTCACTGGATTCGTCGATACTAGCCATATCCTGCACACACAAAGATTAAGGTGGACCTATTGTATGCTATGTTAGTGATAACTTATGATGACAAGTATTCCAATTTCAAACCAGAACATGTGATCCTCACTCAAGAAATAAAATCGATGGTGAAAAACGCAAAGGTAGACAGGGGCCATGAAAATAAAAATGGAGGATCGACTAAAAAAGAAATGACAAAACTCAACATTGATGGATGGATAGGGTGAAAGAGAAAAAGGGCAGGGGTGCAGACCTAGGCAACAACACAAAGTTTTTCCAAATCCATCACTCGGATCTCAATATATGAGCTCGTGAAGTTGAGTTGTCATGTAGATCCATTAAAAATGAAGTTGAATAATATTTCAATTTATGTGGAAAATTTGGAGAATTTCATCCCCTCGAATCTATATCATCATCTTCTTCGTTTAATTACCTTTCCAACAATATGAAATTTTCATGATTCTGACACCTGAACCTCAAGTTATGGTCTTCAGAAGTTCGTGACTCATCCACCATCGATCAAATGTCTTGGGGAAATATCAACCCTTGTGTTATAAATCCAAAAGTCACCCTATACTGTAATCAGGTGAGCTTGGTAACATTAAAATATTTGTAAATGTAAATGAGTTTTTTTTTAAAGGTCAAATGGACAAGACTCAAAATAATAATGTTCCAACTAAGAAAACAGAGCTAGCATGTACCAACAATAAAGGTCTTGGCTAACTTCAATCAATAATTGGGAGTGAGTATGAATAGAGGGAAGACTTCAGTGAGAGGAATGTCGGGGCTAATTTAAACATCAGGTCTACAGAAATCCTAAGGAAGAAAGATTCTTAACACAAGATCTTCTTGAGTTCAGAAACTAAGGAAGCTAAATAAACATCATGATAATATAATGATCAAACATCCATCATAATATCACCAAAACCATTCATGTGAATCATTCAAAGCATTAAAATTTTGCATCAGAATAAAATAAGTTGAAAGAGAAGCTGATTTCTATTAACCAAAATGTCTTAAATCCAGTACATAGCCAGTTCACAGTAACTTCATCAAAATATTACAGTATATGGGAGCCTTGCTCAACCATATGAACCACACCCTACTCTTGTACCATGAAATATATAGCACCATAGATCCTTTCTATCTCACCAATTTGAACTCCAACCCCTTTCCCAAAATAGAAACAGTTACAAACAAAGAATGACACGTTTTAACGAATTTCCTGCTTTTCAGGATGCGAAATTCTGAAAACTAGGCTTCAAAATGCCACTTGTAATTCTCAAACTACAAAATCTATGTAAACTATGAGAACAGTTTTGTATATAATCTCGTTATGAAGAAAAACCTCTCTCATTTTTGTTAAATTCATCTCCAGTTGGCCGCAACAGGTGTCACAAAAACATGTCTCGAACAGGAAAACACGAAATCTGAAAACATAGGGCTTAAAGATTCTTTCGAATCTCCCAATCCATGAAACCTGTGTGAAAAATGAAAGAGGTTAATGTTTCTGGGTCTGTGATTGAGAATAACCTCCTTTGGATTTTTAAAATTCATCTTATTTCACCTTGAAATCCTCCTATAAGTCAAATGGTAAAAAATGCCAGTTCAACAGTCTTAAAACAAAGTTTAAGCAACACATTATGTAGCACCATTTCTATGTCAAATAACTCTCTGACCATAGACAATTTTGAAAAACTGAGAGAGGTTTTTGTTATTTGGTATGTTATGAACAAACGCCTCCTCCAGTTTTAAAAAATTCCTTCCCATTTGTTCATAACCCAAGTTTCAAGTTAATGGCTCAAAACTGGTAAAATAACTCTACACAATTCGTTTTCTGCCAGAATTTAGGTAGCGAATTTAGGTAGCGCCCACCTGTGTGTCTGCATGCGATTAGGTAGCATAAATATGTATGTGATTTTGATGCTTGGAACCTTGTGAGAGTTTTGTCAATGCTTGTGTCTTTGGCTAGTGTTGTCTTTGATATGTCGATTAATGCTTGAACTTGGAGATTGGGCATAACCCAATATGAATTTAATTTCCCCCCATTATATTCATTTGCAAAAATGAATAATTAATGACTTATGAAAATCTGAGGCATAAACCAATATTGTGCTAACATAGGCTCCATGGGGGATAGAGTCCTCCCTGTGAGGCTCTAAGAACTCTTGTAGTTTCAGTGCCTTATCTTAGGGCTGCTCCCAACCTTTAACCTCTGCAACTTACTCTGCAAGAATCCACAATTTTGTATATTGTCTAGTACATTGGGATATGGAGTCAACATTCAACCATTCTCTAAAACATTCTCAAGGCCTACCTTTATTCACACAAGCTGACTGTTATTTCTGCAAACTGAAGGAAAAAGAAATGCTCGGGCAACGAGCTTATTTCCTACACTACTCTACTCTAACAAGATTTGCACCCTAATCAGGTAAAGGAAGACTTCCATAATATCCATTCAAGTAATTTCAAAACTAAAATAGTCTTGTCTCTATTGATGATCAATAGATAATAACAGAAACATATCACCAGTGATAGATAATCATTCATAAAACCATACTCACCCGGAAGTGTTGATGAGTAAATGAAATCTGAAGCTTTCGGGTGATCTGAAATGTATGAATCCAATAAGACTGCAACTGGATCCTTGAAACCAAAATTAGAAACATATTGATTCACATAAATCAACTGCTTATCCATGACCACCTCTTTGTCTGAAAACTGATAACCCTCTAGTTTTCTTGTGATCAGATTTTGATCATCAATATTAACAATTTTTTCTTCAGAATAATGATCAACAAATGATGATAAGACAGGGTTTAAATCATATTGATAATGATCAGCAAGAAATATGCAATTATCAATATGATCATCAGTTACTTCATGCTCACAAAGGTCTGAAAATTGATCATCAACTTGACATGCATACCTGTCCATAGGAAAATCTAAAGATATTGAAGAATCCAATTTCAAATCTGACTCATACTCATATTCTTGATGTTGTTCCAGATCTGCTTCATACTCACTGTCTTCTTGCTCAAAATTTGAAATGCACTGACAACTTTCTTGCTCATATGCATGCAAATTTTTAGAACAAACTCGATCTCAAATCCTCTTGCTAGCACGGATATTCTCCTCAACTTCTCTGGCATCTTCAAATAAGAATGCTAAGGATGAAGATTTTCTTTCTCTCAGGAGAAGGACAAGCTCAGAATGTTGATCCCTTACATAGTATACCATGGAAACAACCTCAGAATATCAGATCTCTGATGGCATGTTATGATAAAGATTATAAAATATCCGGTTGAAGACAACCATAGTTTCTTCCTCTCCTCTCCTCAAATCATGAAACTCAGTTAGGTATTGTTCAAAAGACTTATTCTCTCCCCAATGCTTTAGAAAAGCATTGGATATCTTGATCCACGAACCAATGGAATAATCCCTCAAACTCCTAAACGATATAGCAACATCTCCAAATAAGGAATTGGAGAATAACCTCATGTTAGCATCATCATGCACTATCTCAAACTGATCAATAAATTTCTCAAAGGCTTCCAAATGCCTCTCAGCTATAACATGATCCCCTCTAGGGAACTAGGGAAGATACTCAAGAAAATTAAGAGGATAAGGATGAAGGTAAGGTGGCATCCTTAAAGGTTTAAAAATATGATCTTGGATCCTACTTTGAACAATAGTGGGTTGAGTATGAGATGTAACCAACTGATAACAAGGTTCAGTGGTAATATCAGAAGGTGATGATACCTTTGAAGGCTTTGAAACAATTTCAATCTCTTCAATGCTTCAAGGGTGATCATGTTCAGGAGGGATTTGAATGCAAAGCTCATCTTTATAAATAAGTTGAGGCAAGGACACAAGATCAACCTCAACAACACAACTATTTGACAAACTTTCCTCAAGGTTACAAGAATGCTCTGATTCAGGAGGAATTGGAATGCATAACTCATTTTTAGGAACATGTTGTAATGAGGATATAGGATCAACATCAAAAACATAAGGCTGCAAGATTTTCTCTTCTAAGGTTGGATATATGAAGGTAGGTTGATGATCATAGGAATAAACAAAACATAAAATAATCCTCTTGACATGTGAAGAGAAAAGCATGAAAGAGTTGATAAAGAACAACCAAAGTTCATGTAAAAGACTAATGAACTGATACTCGGTCATCTTTCTGTCAACAAGATCATCCCCAGTGGAGTATTTTCTTGTGGAGTCACCAGGTAGATGATTACAGTCAACTTTTTGTATCCCTCTCTTGTCTACCATCAAGAGCTGAATCTATGTCGTTATTCCCAGGAAACTCTTCAATATGCTCAAATCCATCCCCGACAACGGCGCCATTTATGTTATCACTCCAAAAGTCACCCTAGACTGTAATCAGGTGATCTTGGTAGCATCAAAAGATTTGTAAATGTAAATGAGTTTTTTTTTTAAAGGTCAAATGGACAAGACTCAAAATAATAATGTTCCAACTCAGAAAACAGAGCTAGCATGCACCAACAATCAGGGTCTTGGCTAACTTCAATCAGTAATTGGGAGTGAGTATGAATAGAGGGAAGACTTCAGTGAGAGGAATGTCGGGGCTTCTATAAACATCAGATCTACAGAAAGCCTAAGGAAAAAAGATTCATAACACAAGATCTTCTCGAGTTCAGAAACTAAGGAACCTAAATAAACATCATGATAATATAACGATAAAAAATCCATCATAATATCACCACAACCATTCATGTGAATCATTCAAAGCATGAAAATTTAGCATCAAAATCAAATAATATGAAAGAGAATATGATTTCTATTAACCAAAATGTCTTAAATCCAGTACATAGCCAGTTCACAATAACATCATCAAAATATTACAGTGGATGGGAGCCTTCCTCAACCATATGAACCCCACTCTACTGTTGTACCATGAAATATATAGCACCATAGGTTCTTTCCATCTCACCAATTCGAACTCCAACCCCTTTCCAAAAATATAAACAATTACAAACAAAGAATGTCACATTTTAACTGATTTCCCGCTTTTCATGAGGCGAAATTCTGAAAACTAGGCTTCAAAATGCCACTTGTAATTCTCAAAATAAAACAAATATGTAAACTATGAGAATGTATTTTGTATATAATCTTGTTATGAATAAAAACCTCTCTCAGTTTTGTTAAATTCATCTCCAGCTGGCTGCAATAGGTGTCACAAAAACATGTCTCAAACAGGAAAATACGAAAACTAAAAACATAGGGCTCAAAGATTATTTCGAATCTCCCAATCCATGACACCTGTGTAAAAAATGAAAGAGGTTAATGTTCCTGGGTCTGTTATTGACAATAAAATCCTTTTTATTTTTACAGTTCATCTTATTTCACCCAGAAATCCTCCTAGAAGTCAACTGGTAAAAAATGTCAGTTCAGTAGTCTTAAAACAGAGTTTAAGCAACACGTTCTGTAGCACCATTTTTATTTCAAATAACTCTCTGACCATAGAAAATTTTGAAAATATGAGAGAGGTTTTTGTTATTTGTTATGTTATGAACAAAACCCTCCTCCAGTTTTCAAAACTTCCTTCCCATTTGTTCATAATCCAAGTTTCAAGATAATGACTCAAAACTGGTAAAATAACTCTGCACAATTCGTTTTCTGCTAGAATTTAGGTAGCACCTGCCTATGTGTTTGCATGTGATTAGGTAGCATAAATCCGTGGGTTCTTTTGATTCTTGGAACCTTGTGAGAGTGTTTTCAATGCTTGTTTCTTTGGCTAGTGTTTTATTTGAGATGTCGATTAATGCTTGAACTTGGAGATTGGGCATAACCCAATGTGAATTTAATTTCCCCCCATTATATTCATTTGAAAAAATGAATAATGAAGGACTTATGCAAAGCTGAGGAATAAACCAATATTGTGATAAAACCTTGGATTTAATTTTATACTTCTCCATAATAAATTTGACCTTTTGGTTTAAAATATTATCCCACATGTATGGGAGTATGGATATCTTAAATGTATATATATATATTTTTTTGTATTCTTTACATGTGAGTCAATTGGAGAGTATGAACACTTAAGCATCCGACCTTCACTTAGGAAATTAATTAATAATTAAAATTTTGACCAAAAGTCAACCTCTAACCATGCTTGGTCATCGTGATGATTCATCCAACCAAATTTCACCACGTGTAATCAAGGTAAGATGCCACATGTCACCAATACGATCATGTCGTGTGTCATCCAATAATAGTGTGTCACGTTTCATCGATAAGAATACGCCATGTGTCTCCCTCCATGAGCTTCCATGTGTTACTCCTCCATAGGTTGATTAAATTTCCATGTGATCCAATGAATGGTTTCCACCTGTCCCAAGGTGAATGATTATTAATAAAATTTTAGGAAATAGGTTTAATGGGAGATGAGTTAAGTGTGGGATAAGGGTGGAACGAGAGGTTAAGTGAGGGGAGTGTAAGGGGAAAGGGTAAAGTGTAGGTAGCGGAGGTGGGAGCGGGGGGGTAAAATGTATGTAGAGGGGAAGGGTTGGCGGGTTGGGGAGTGAGGTGAGGGGATAAGGTATGGGTGAGTCCACCTCATGAACTCGCGGTGGATGAGGAGAGATAAGGGAATAATACAGGAGGAATAATGGAAAATTGCTAAGGGAAGAAGAAATAAAGGAGAGGTGAGTAAGCATCAGAGTGAGGTTGGAGAGATGAGGAGTAAGGGAAAGGTGGGTGCCCACGAACCCACGGTAGTGGAGGAATAAGGGAGTAAATTATTTACTCTTAAATTTAATTTTAAGAGTATAATAAGAAGTATATTCCTTGAGAATATAATAAGAAGAAAATAAGGGTCTTGGGCCCGTGAAATAGAAGAAAGTTATGGGTCTTGGGCCCGAAAAATTTCAGATCTATTTCGAAGAAATTAGCTTTATTTCACATGGAAGAAATGCCTTTTTCCACTTAAACATAAACCTAGATATCTTGAGCATACAAACTCAAATTTTGAATCCAAAAAATGTGTGACGAAGCTGAGACCAAGGACTATGCAATGAACTCATATCATTCAAAATTTTCTTCTTTCAATATCATTTTTTTTACTAATCCAAGAGAAGGAAAATATAGATGACCAAATTTTTTTCAACATGTATCTATTTGCTTCTTTTGCTAGCTAGAGTGTTCATAATTATGAAATTTTGAGAGGTGTACTAATGCTCATTTTCATGAACTTTTGCAGTGACAAAAAATAGAGAGAGGTTATGTTACATTGAATGGATTCTCATTTTTATTCGAAGGGCTCTTCAAATTTCCTATCTTTCTTGTAGTTTATGGATATGCCACACATAATGAAACAATGCTACCAGTCCATACCAAGTGCCTTAAGGGGTCCAAACTTCTATTCAGAATGACCCTGAATCTAAGAGATAGGAAAAATCTCACCACACCATAGACCACACAACACTACTAGGGTGCCAAAATTCCATGGTTCTCTGGAGCCAAACTTGAGTAAAATAGAATGATCGGTGCCCAACAAAACCAAAGAACCATACCCCCAAAAGAAAATGACTAGAACAACAAAAGACAACAACTCATTGAAACTAAATCATAGAAAATTGTAAGGATAGATTCCAAATGAATATCAAGGTTGAAAGAACACTGAAAAACCATACTCGCAAAGAAAATCCAAGAATTATTTTGAAGGAATGTCCACACACAAATCATGTCCTAAACATTTGACCATAAAATAGAAATTCCAAAATACCATCCAAAGGCTAAGGGAAACTCTTACTAGGCAATTTTTTCGTTGAATAACCTTGCTCCAAATGACAGTCCTTTTTTCTCCCATACATATTTCCATTATCCCACCTTGGATTTGATAAACCTCACTGGGTGGTTCAAGAGACAGACATGAATTGTGTGCCTTCATATCCATGATCTATGAGAATTAATGTATTTTTTTCCCATTTTTACTAAGCACGCCTATTTTGAGAGTGGTCACCTCATTGGATAGAGAATCAACGTGATAATTATGCTCTCTTAAAACCTGGTAGAATGAGAAATTTTATAGAATACATACCTCCTTTTGGATTTGAGTTAGTATAGATACAAACTTAAATAAGTTATTGCAATACTGAATACCAATACAATAGATTATGACTCTGTTATATAGAGTCTACATGTTGTTACGAGATCTAAATTATTCCAAATATAATAAAGAGAGGTTGAGAGAATATCTCAACTACACACCAACTAGGAGCTTATCAAACAAACTCCACTCACTCAATATCACCTAGACACTAACTTATACTCACAGGTCATCTTATAGTGTCACCTTATCAACAGGTCATGAGGACAATCATACAACAAGCAACAAGTATGAGTTACATTTTCCAACACACCCCCTTAATGAATACTTGTTGATTGTATCTTCAATCCTTTTGCTTTCTCTTGTTGGTTGTGCTTGTTTCTTTTTCAATAAACCAGGCTTAATCATGAAGTTCATTCCATTTTAGCATTTTACTTAAGCCATAGACAATTTGTTGCAGCAACCAAGATCACAAGAAGAAACACCATGCACAAGTACACAAGAAGTATTCTGGGAAACCCTTCTCAACAAGGGAAGAAAACCCAACCAATCCTTTGCTATATTCTTCAAGAGAAAGACCTCCACCACCATAAATTCCTAGCACACAAAAGGGTGCCCACAAACCCTAGAAACCTAGAGCCCAAGAGAGGTGAACACTTTTCCCAAGAACAAGTGTTTGCTGAAATTTCCAAACTCACACTTGTGATATGATTCCTCAATGAGGATTTTATATTTACTTATATTAGACTAAACCTGTCAACAAAAGTGTCTATTGGCACAATAGGGCTGACCTATAAAACTCACAATATAATTAATAATTACCAGATTAATTATCTTTTACATTAAGGTGGGGCCGACCTATACCCTTTACATTACTATTAGGGTTATAGGTAAGTTTGACTCTTGAAAAATATAGCAAGGGATTTCATACACCCACTAGTGCTCAACCACTAGGGGCACATCCATAGAGATGTCCATATATCTATCTCACTGCGTCTCACGGGAGAACCACACTCACTAGTTCTCAGGCACGAGGATCACGTTCACCTGTGCTCATCCACGTGCATGTCTAACTCAACAGATCTTCTTTCCCACTGCATTACACAGGAGATTCATCTAGAGTTCATCATCTAAACTCTCTACTCAGAGGAGGCTAATACATTGTTTTCATCTCTATCTCGGAACGATGCACCCAACTCATGGGAATTCACATGTTCACCTATGCTCATCCATAGGCACGTCTAACTCAACATATCTTCTTTCTCACTGCATTACACAGGAGAATCATCTGGAGTTATTCTCAAATCTTTGTAAGGAGGAGTCTAGCACAACGTTACAGTTCTTTCTCAGATAAGAACTAGACACCCAACTCATGGGCTCTCTCTCAGGTCAACTCAATCAGTCTGTGTCCTAGAGGATGTATCATGCAGTTGTAATCATCAACACTCCCTCTCATCTAGGGAGGCATTCTCCATTATGCCAAGTCTCACACAAAAGTATTCGAACTTTGTCTTGGTTGTAGTCATCAACACTCCCTCTCAACAAGAGAGGTATTATTCACCAATCCAGTTTGGTGAAGATGTCTGCAATCTTCTCATGTGTAGGAAGGTACTGCACGTGTATTGATTTCCTCTGCATCATGTCTCTGAAAATGATATTTTATCTCAAATTTTTTCGATCTATCATGAAACATAGGGTTCTCAAATAGTTTCACACAGCTCTGGTTATAATCATAGAATCCATCTCATGATCAAGTAAATTTTTCAGAAGCTTATGAAGCTGCACTGCTTCACACACTCAATGATATATACTCTTCTTTTGTGGTACTCAAGGCCACAATTTTTTTTTTTTTTTATGTTGAACCAGTAAACCATGGAAAAACAAAAACCGAATGTGCTCTTTTGATCCATTGTAATTTCTTTCCATTTTGCATATCCCTTCAAAATCAAGTCTTCACTGGAGGCATATCTCAAGCCATATCTAACCATGCCTCGTATATATCTCAATACATGTTTTTTTGTTGTCCAGTGATTCTGTCTCGGTTGACTCATGGAATGACTAAGTACATTCACTGCATAACATGAATCAAGTCTGGTGTTTAACTAGATATATCAGTGATCCAATCAGCTATGGATCAATCTCGTCTGAGTCATCATTATTCATTTTCTTCAAATTCATCACTGTGGATTTGCATTCTGTCATACTGAACTTCTTCAATATTCTCACTGTATATTTTCCTTGACTCAGGAAAATCTCATTGGTCCTCTGTCATACTTCTTATGCCAAGAAGTAGTGAATCATACCCAGATTCTTCATCTCGAAATCAGAAGTCAAATCTTACTTGTATCTAACAACAAGGCTTTCTAAATAATTCATCAAAATTAGGCTCTCGTCACCAACACTGTAATAATATAGGTTTGGATCAGCAACACTCTTGCTGAAACCCAAACTCATCAAGAATCCATTCATCTGATATAGTTTCCAACTCATGTATGGTAGTACGAATGGAAGTGTATCGGGATTATTGGATCAAGTGTCTCATCATAGACAACTCCCTCTATTTGTGAGAATCCTCTGGCTATAGATCTCTCTTTGCATTTCTTGATACTTCCATCAGATGCATGCTTGATCTTATAGATCCACTTGGAGGTCACCACATACATTCTTTCTAGTCTCTGAAAAATATCTTATACATCATTCTTTAATATATATTGGTATTCTTCTGTTATGGAATATTTCCATACATGTTCTCTTGTTGCTTCTCCATGACAGGGAGCCTCAGAATCAATGAAGTGGTTCATGGATGAAGGGTAGCTCGAAAATATCTTTTTCTTTCTCGAGATTTCACTTGAGGGAATTGTATGTTTCTATTCCTTCTGCAGAGTGAGCCTAGGTAGGCCTTTTATGCCCTACTGCAACATATCTGGACATATCAACTTGAGCAATTGGATCAAATAGAATAATGTTTGTCTCCCTCTAAACTGCTGAAGGGGGAGAAGGTATTGTCTCACTGTCAATCTCCATCTGATATTCTCTAGATCTTTGAAAGACTATCTCTTATTCAATGACAAAATATTTTCTTGTCTCTATATTTTTCTGACTAGGGATGTAGATATGGAATATCTTCAAAGATTCACTGCTATCCCATAAATGTATCCTTTCTCCCCGAAGGGTCTAGCTTGGACTTATTTTCTTTGGGTACATGAAAATACATCAGGCACCCAAATATCCTGAAGTTTTCAATCTCAAGCTTCACTCCGGTGAAGGATTCTTCAGGAGTTATGTTTTTCAAAGTCTGGTGAGGACTCTTGTTTTGAATATATACCGTGTCATGCATGCTTATGCCCATAAAATCATAATAATATTATGATCATGCATTATTTCAATGGTTTCCTCAATGATGGTTCTATTCTTCCTCTTTCTCAAATGGTTTTGACTCCCTCTGAGTCAAGTGACTCCCTCTGAAGGATAAAAATATTCATTTGTTGTTAACTTGTCTGGAACAAGAAAACAAGAGGAACCAAAACAAGAATATCTCCTAAAGGAGAATAATGAGTAAAACAATTTAAGGATTGTTGTCACAACTACAACACCTACTTGTAATGTAGCAACCTTTAGAAATATAGGTTAGAGGAATGAAAATTACAACAATCAAACCTGGAGTCTTCACTTCCAATGTCTTGTTCCTCTGAATGCACTGAGATCCATTTGGATCCATGACTCCAGAAAAAGGTTCCCTCCTCCTGCAATTACCCTCATGACAATGATACAAATAATATATATACAAGTGCATACTCGAGGGTGTGGATATGACTTATCCTATGGCACCTGGTTGATTTCTGTCCTCTAACATCTTCATGAAGAAGGTAGTCACAATATCACATTTTTGTATCACCAAAAATAAATCTTCCTATGAAGTCTTGTCTTCCAAGAACTTGAAGTTTCTTGATTCATCAAGCTTATCTTCCATCATAGTTATGTTCATCATAATTTTAGATTCTTCACAAACCCTTGTCAACTGGGTTATAAAACCTAACGGCTAGGCTAGGATAGAAAACTTAGGTTTTGTTGGGCTTATGATTGCCAACAATAAGCCTTAAAATTCAAAAGAACACAGGTAATATTGAAGGCTTCTTCAAAGAGTTGCAGAAACCCTAAAAACCAGAAATCTGCAGAAATTTGTGGAACCCTAGAAACCCTAGGGACAAAAAAACATAATTCTCATAATTTCACTTTAAGAGCTTCTGGAGGTGTGCTGAAGGAGGTCGTACCCTCCTGTCCAAATTTCATCCCCAACATCCAAGTATTAAGGAATGGAACACCTCAGAAAGGAGGGTTGTGCAGATATTCTTGAAACCCTAGGAGGGTCATACGGTTCTACAAAAATGAGAAGATGACTGGTAGATTCTTGTGCAATGGGTTCTTCGATACCTATGCTCTGATACCATGTTGATTTTTCAATAAACTAGGCTTAAGTATGAATTTCATTCCATTTTAGCATTTTACTCAAACCATAAACAATTTATTGCAGCAACCAAGATCACAAGAAGAAACACCATGCACAAGTATAGAAAAAGTATCCTGGGAAACCCTTCTCAACAAGGGAAGAAAACCCAACCAATACTTTGTTATATTATTCAATATAAATACCTCCACCACCATAAACACCTAGAACAAAAAAGGGTTCTCACAAACCCTAGAATCCTAGCACCCAAGAGAGGTGCACACTTTTCCCAAGAACAAGTATTTGCTGAAATTTCCAAACTCACACTTGTGATTTGATTCCTCAATGTGGATTTTATCTTTACTTATATTAGACTGAACCTGTCAACAAAAGTGTCTATTGGCACAACAGGGATGACCTCAATAACTCACAATATAATTAATAATTACCAAATTAATTATATTTTACATTCAAGTGGGGCTGACTTGTACCCTTTACATTACAGTTAGGGTTACAGGTAAGTCTGACTCTTGAACAATATAGAAAGGGATATCATACACCCACTAGTGCTCAACCACTAGGGGCACATCCATAGGGATGTCCATATCTCTATCTCACTGCGTCTCATAGGAGAACCACACTCACTAGTGCTCAACCACTAGTATCATGTTCACCTGTGCTCATCCATGGGCACGTCCAACTCAACAGATCTTATTTCCCACTGCATTACACATGAGAGTCATCTCGAGTTCATCATCTCAACTCTCTGCTCAAAGGAGACTAATACATCATTTTCATCTCTATCTCATAACGATGCACCCAACTCATGGGAATTCACACGTTCACCTATGCTCAGCCACAAGGACATCTAACTCAACAAATATTCTTTCTCACTATGTTACACAGAAGAATCATCTGGAGTTGTTCTCAACTCTTTGTAAGGAGGAGGCCAACACAACGTTCCAATTCTTTCTCGGATAGGAACCACACACCCAACTCATCGACTCTCTCTCAGGTCAACTCAATTAGTCTCTTTCCTGGAGGATGTTTCACGCAGCTGTAATCATCAACAATGATTTCTATTACAGGTCCATTCTTCATTTTTGGGCTTTCATCACTCTGGGATTTATCCACGAATTATTTTGTGTCTTTCTCCTGTACATGCATAAATTTTTTACTGAAAACAATTGATCATTGATATCCATATAAAAAACAATTATTCTACCAAGATACATGGGTACCAACCATTGTACTCACCAGTTCTGTAGAAACAAATTTCACCTACATGGTTCATCAATATATTAAATTATCATAGACTCATGGCTTGTTTTCACAATCACCTCTTTTCTCGCTTCTCCTCTCCCATGAAAATTGAAGTGATTCCGCTTATTTCTAGATGGATTTGTAGGTGTATGAAAGTTTTTGAGATCAAACATCTCCATGAACAGATCCTATAATTTCTCTTGATTCTCTATGATCCACTTACCTTCCCCTTATGCTCATTTATCATTATCATTTTCATATATTCCTTCATCATACAAGGATTCCATGTTCTCATCTAAAAGAATTGAATAGGCATCCTGGGTTGTTTGAAACTTCTTTTTTGACTCCTCTGCTACAATATCATTCCCTGAGGAAGACCACTTTTCCAGGTGCCATTTCATTGCGAGGTTATTTTAAGTATCCCCGCATGAACCAGTTCTACCACATCACATAGCTTAGTCCACACAGCTCCAAAATAACTCACATGGCTCTAGAATTTTCTCACACGCACAACAACTTGCAGATTCTACACTGTTGTCTCCTTGCAACTATTTCTTCCATGCACCACTCTGCATCTTCTCAACTATTTCTTTAAAGGCATAAATAAGAAATACAAAAATTCATTTTTCATCCTCTCCACAGATCCCCAACTACTAAATAGAGTGGTGGCTTTCCTTTATACAACCTTCAACACTTTTCTGACCATATCATGCCCATTTCCACCACGCAGATTGTTCTCGCATGACATTACTTGATTCCTCCATTTTCAACCCCTATGCAACACCATTGTCTTCTCACAACTGTAGTGATCTACACATTGAACAATGATCAACACAATGATCAAAACATAAAGGTCTATGGTTTGCAAATGCTTCTAGGATGATTAGTTCAATAGTGACGATGTCTCCCTTTTATCAACACACAGTTCCTTTGGCATCTTCTTCCATCGTAGTTGCAAAAATTCAGGTACCAATTAATAGAGAGAAAAACAAATCTTAACTTATGCACACAAGCTTCTTCACTTTCAACACAACACTTCCACTGTGATCCTCCTTTCTCAGTGGACTTTCTCCAACATGCAGTTCCATGCATTGAGACAAAATATTCCAGGGCAGGTTTTCCTCTGCGTTTTTTTTCTTTTCACAACAAATCTCTTCTTATTCTAGGAAATGATGGGACCTTCCAAACCATATCCTCACACGGTCATCATGTCAATGTGATGCACAAACATGTCACTCTCATGAACAAATGTCGGCAGAAAAAATCATAACTTTCACAACACACTCCTCTACTCTCTGCATGTCCCTAAGCCCTCCCGTCGCTAGGCCCTCTCGTGAGGGAGTGACCCCGGGCCAACTTTGATACCAAATTAAGTTATTTCATTATTGGATGCCAATACAATATATTGTGACTCAATTATATAGAGTCTACATGTTTTTATGAGATCTAACTTATTCCAAATATAATAAAGAGATGTTGAGAGAATATATCAACTACACACCAAACTATGAGCTTATCAAACAACCTTCACTCACTCAATCTCACCTAGACACTAACTTATGCTCATAGGTCATCTTATCATGTCATCTTCTCAATAGGTCATCAGAACAATCATGCAACAAGAAACAATTATGAGTTAGGTTTTCCAACAAGTTTGGTATTATAAAGCGTTGATTTCGAGAGCATCAATTTGATTATTGTGCTTAAGTTGCCTATGACAATCAGGGTCTTTTCTTTAGATTCATTTGTTAGAAGAAGACCTCGAAAAAGAGCATAAGCCTCAACTTGATTGTTTGTGGAATTTCCTAAACGTAGGCAATTTGTTTTTCAAGTTTTCCCTTAGGATCCATGATGATGCCCCACACCTATCACCCCCATTTTCTTTTTCTTTTTATTAAATTCAAATGTTTGTTTTTGTTTTTATTTTATTTTATTTTATTTTATCTTAACTTTAAAAAACCATGTTTTTTTCTTAATTTGGTGTTTTGTCTCTTGATCTTTTTTTTATGATTTTGTTTTGTTAAGCATTTCTTTCTTTAAAACAAAATTGTTTTTTTAAATGATTTTTTTGCTTTTTCAAATATTTTCTTTAATTTTCTTTTTCATATTTTCTTTAATTTTTGTTTTTTTATTCTAAATTTGCTTTTCTTTTAATTTTTTTAATTTTTTTAAACTAAGGGTGAGGATTTTGTTTTCCTTTTTAAAGTTATTTTAAAATTATGGTTGTTCTTTTAATGTTTTTTGTTTTTTGTTTTAATTTTTTTTTTAAATTTTAAAAAATCATGTTTTCCCTTAGTTTCAGGCTTTGTTGTCTCTCATTTTTTTATTTTTATTTTTTTAATGATTTTGTTTGTAATAGTGTTGATTGTTAAAGACACGACTTCAAGCAAGTTGTAATTCTAACCTCGAAAAAAATGTGATTTTGAGAACACCATTTTTCAATTTTGAAGTTGATTTTAAGGTTTTGGTCACACATGCCACAATTTCACACAAGTTGTAATTTAACCATGAAAAAAAATGGGGGTGATTCTAGAAGCACCACTTTTTGATTTAGGGGATGCTTTTAAGGTTTTTATTGCAATGGTACTAGTTTTTAAGGCCATAGTTTTGAAAAAAATGTAAAAAAATGTAATTTTCGAAACACCACTTTTTGATTCAGGGGTCGATTTTAAGGTTTTGGTTGTGACCATATGAAATTAATGAAGTTCATGATTTTTATCACTGAAATTTTTTCCTCAAATGGTTACAGGAATCTAACATCTTCAAACAACTATTAGTTCACCATGGACCAAAAATTACCAAAAATTCATTTCCAAAAGGTCCAAAACTATACAACCAGTTATAAAATCAGCATGCACTAAGGATATACAGGACATGTGCACACACGCGCCAGTTGAAAACACCCGAAAAGTGTGCATGCGCCCGAGGCGCGACTGTGGATGCTAAAAGCTGTGCACACCTTAGAATGATTCATTTATGATGTTGGTCGGATTCTCACCCACTTCTGGTTCAACTCCCAAGTCGATTTGACATCCAAATCTCGGTTGAATCTGGCTTGGTGGTTGGTCAAAGAATTAAGGGTGTCCTAAATAGCCCCTTGTTCACACTAAAGGCTGGTTGAATAATGCCTCAAAGTTGAGCTATAAAAAGAGGCCATGGGTGCACTACATTTTCAAGGAATTCATTTGTATTGTTATGTTGCCTATATTCTCTTGGAGGAACCTCTTTCCTTGTCAAGAGAATATAAGCAAGATTTCATTGGAGCCATTCACATCACCTCTTGAGTGAATTGGCTTGAATTCTTTCACCATTTCCTTCAAGTTTTGAAGTTGTAAGAAGAGTTCAATCTTGGGGGTTCAAGAGCCCTCCCTTGGAGAAAGAGGAGACCCAAAGTCTCCATTTCTCTTCGGTGTTTTATTTCCACTAATACAATCCTTTCCATTGGTGGCATGAGTTTTTTTTTTTTATTGTTCTAATGTCCTTATGCACTCTAGTTTAATTTTTGTTATTATTCTTAGCTTAGTTTTTGTTTATCTTGCATGATTTATATTTCTGACCCTTTCCTTTACTGTTGTCTTTCCTAGCTGATCCAACTGGGCTTGTAAGCATCTCTAATTTTCTCACTCAAGTGACAAAAGAGACGCAATAGATTGGCAACTCCACTGGGGAAAGATATCAATTTCCTACCTCATTTGGGTTATTTTAGCTCTTCTATCTGTTTGTTTAAATTGAAGGTACCATAATCGGCCCAAGCCGACCTGCCAAAAGTCAAATTCAAAGCTGAGATGAGAGAAATTCATTCAGAATTTTCTTCACAGCTGTGTGTCAGACGTGCATGGGTGTTTCAACCCACAGGCGTGTCTTCCACACATGTGGCTGAACCCATTGTTCTGCACAGTTCTCTCTATGCACTCACACCGATAAAACTCTGTTAGTTCGATCATTGGTGCTCACAACACCTCTGTCTACTCTGAGACCCATGCACCTGTGCAGAAAAATACACATTGTAAGCTCTTTGTGATCCGTGGAAGGCCCACAACCTTCTTAAAATTGATTTCATGCACATTGTAACCAACACCACACTTAGTTCCCTCTCCATATAAAGGGATTAGTCAAAACATAGGCACTTAGGGGGTTTAAAATCATTATTTCCTCTTTTGCTTTCATTTTTCCACATGGATGGGTTGCTTTGACTAAGAGTATAAGTTGGAATCATTTTTAATCACATATAAAACTTGCATTGGGACCAGAAATTGGATATCAATCCTTGAGTATGCTCTTCTCTCGCGCTCCAAAGCGATCTTGAGAATTAGAAAGAGGTTGAGGGAAAATTTCATCTCCCTTAAAAAAAGACAAAATCTTTAGGATAAGACAACACCCCCTCGGGACTCCTCTTAGTATATTTTTCAAACACACCTTAAACTTGTAAGGGCCCATACATGCCCACATTCTGCAAAGATAGGATAGTGTCTGTTAGACCTCAAAATTACTCACTTCGATAGTGTCGCAAGTGTCATCATTACAAGTGTTGTAAGTGTCACATATTGTCTGCAAGTGTCGCATATTGACCACAAGTGTTATAAGTGTTTCTAACATCATGTTGACTTCTTGCCTATGTCATGCCTCCAACGACATGACAGGGACACTTAGGACACCTATGAGACTAGTTTTGAAGAGGAGGAATCAATCTACTAGAAGTACAAGCCTTTTGCCACTAAAAGAACCACTCAAAATAGGTTTTGGAGGGGAGCACTCCCTTATACACTGCCAGGGAGCGTTGGCACTCCCTGGCCTTCTTTGGGGGAGAGTTATAATTCTCTAGTGCCCCTTTTGGGGGAGCACTACCTTTTCTGGGCGAAATTTGGTTTGTTGTTAAAAATGAGGGAAAGATCCCCTCAATACCTGAAGGTGGTTGGATTCGAATATGATCTCAAGGAATGATCTTAGGGAATATCCTCAACTGAAGGAGAGAAATCCTCAACTTATCCCAAAGATATCTCAAGTGGTTGGGTCTTTCCAAGGTTATATAAAGAGGCCTTCTCATGGTGAAAGGGGAGGAAAGATTGGAGGTATGAAACCTATGATCTCACAGGAAACATACAGTATAGGAAGAAAGACATTATAATAGTAGATAACTTATGATCTTATGAGGGAGATGTCATTTGAAGCATCAACATCTTGTATGTGGGTTATTTGAGCAAGGTTCTGGACAAAGAGAGCTTGGTGAAGCTGTTGCACTACATCCATGGTTGTAAGTAACACTTTGTTCTCATCAATATAAATTCATTCTTGGCCTGTTTCCTTTGAAGTTTGTTGTGAATATGAAATTGTCTTCTTCATAAGATAGATTTGTATTTGAACTAATCTCAATAGAGTAAGAAGTTCATTATATCTTTGTTTGTTCTACAGGACCTATTGAAGAGCTTAGGATTGAAGCTCAACTTGGACTTTGCAAGGACGAATGTCATTAAAAGGTACATAATTTTATTCTTCCTCTTCATACATTAAATTAATTATATCTAAAAGGAAAGTCAGTGTCCACGTTAAGAACTTTTCTGTCTTGGCCTTAAAGAGTTAGGGACCTTGAGAGAATCCACTTGTCCACAGGAGGATTTCTCTTCAACAGTGTTGAAATTTACTTTCTTAGATTAACTCACTAGGGAAGTTTAAAGGTTTTGTAATGGGCCCATACATGCCCACATGTTACAAATCTAGGATAGTTTCAAATCTTTCTTAGATTAAATCACAATAGGGAGTTAAAGGAATAGTAAGGAACCATATGTCCACATGCTAGTTTCCTAGGGACTTTAAAATTCCGTAAGGCTGTACCAATGACACATAGTAACTTAGGTAATCAACACTTGTAAGGACCAAGCGAAGTCCACATGCAGCAAGGTGACACCTAAATTATTTAAAATTGGCACACTTTCACTTGTTCACACACAAAATTCACCAATCACTCACATAGTCTTATCCAGAAATCATGGAGGTTGAAGTAAGTTTCTTCCAATGGGATTCTGAAATGCCCCACCCTTTTCTTGATAAGACTATCCACTCCCACTTAATTTCAACGAGGTTGGTTCACACCCCCAACCTCTCAAACAAACATACTTAAAAAATTCTAAAAACTCGCTAAGTTTTCCTCTACAGGAGGTGCTAAAATTTTTTTTTTATCCTAGGTAGGATTTCGGGGATAGGCATCCAAATAACTCCCCGTTATCTGGTTCTCACATCATAAAAAATAGTAGAAGCTGACAAATATGGAACTTTCAAATCCTCCAAGTCAAGTGTTTCTACACCATAAGGCAAGGAGATACCCATGAGGGGTTGAAGCCCGAGGTCCGATTGTTCTGTGCATACCCCCTTGAGGCACCCACCTCTTGGACGGGATCCATCCTGTGACCCATTTCTGAGGCCGAAAATCTAAATGCCGCACTTTGACCGAAGTACCTAGTGACCAAATTTTAGGACATCTACTCAGGTGGCAATTGTGGGCTACAATTGCACCTTAATCAAATTTTTTGTGGCTATTGGGAAATATCGCCAGGTCTTTCGGGATATGCATCCTCTACCCCTCATTATAATTGATTATTTCATCCTTCATTAGTTCCTCTTTCGGTGGCTTCAAACCCCACTGTTGAGTACTATTGGAAGGTCCAGTACTATTTGAGAGGATGGACGTTACGTCTTTTAAGACACGAGATTTTTTTTTCTTTGTTCTCCCACACAGAAAAAATCCACCTACCCACATATATGATTCTTTATCAATTGCTTTATGTATGACACCCTTGTGATTATATCTAATTATGAAATAGATTGTGAAGGTCTAGAAATTACAACAAAATCTCTTGTTCATTTATTTGCTCTCATCACCATTTTCACACATCCACTTAGCTAGTTAGACATCATAAGGGACCCACAGAACCCCTGCCATTCTAGATGCTTGCTAAATCTCCCTCCTATTTTAGGAGGAGTTCCTAGTCTCGCCAACTCACCGGCCCCACCTTCTCACACCCCTGTGAGTGCCACTATCTTAGGATCATCTTTTATTAGTTCCACTCTACTTAGGTCCACTTCCCAAGGTCAAACACTCACCTGCTCTCCTTTACATGGAAGCGGGGGGCTAACTTCTCCTCAAGAGGGAAGTACAAACCCACCTAGTCCCCCTCAAGGATTAGGTTCACAAAACACTCACACCATGGCTGGAACTAATCCTACACCATCACTCTAGATGCCATATTTGGCCTCTCTCAACATACCAGATCTAAGAAAACTCACAAATGATCCTATATTGCATGACCCCACATGGCCTACAATGCCTACCAAACTACCTTCAGATATCCCCAAGTTTGAAGGAAAGGAAGGAGATGAACCTGCAAACCATGTCATGACTTTCCACTTATGGTGCTCTTCCAACAACATTATGGATGATTCCATCCGACTATGATTATTTCAACTCACACTCACTGGCCCATCAACCAAGTGGTATGTAGATGAAAAATCAGGGTCCCATGTGACTTTCAAGTGCTTGGCCAAATCATTTTTGACCTTCTTCCAATTACCAATCCGCCATGACAATGGTATTGAACTACTCTCTAATTTTAAACAAACCTCAGCCACACATATTGTTGATCACATTCATGAGTGGTGTCGATGATGTAGTTTTTTCAAATTAGAAACCACCAAACAACAATGTCTTGATGGGTTTCTCAGATCACTTGTCTTTCTCCTCGGTAAAGATGTGGCTTCCACCTTCCCTCAATCAGAAGAAGAAGCCATCAGTAAGGCTCAACAATATGACCTCATCTATTCACAATCAGGATACATGTACACAGTACTTCCTGATCTCCCAAGATACGTGCCATTTGGCCAAGACAAGCCTGGGATGTCTCACTCAGTAGACAGATTGATTGGTAACACCACACACCATAATCCACAATCCCAACAACCACCAATGTATGGCACACCTCAATATCCACCGATATATGGAGGAATCCCTTATTATCCTCTACCCCCTTATCAACAACCATACCCCATTTTCCTTCCTCCACCCATTAGTGGGCCACTACCGACACCCACAATACACCCACCTATCCAAACAAGTTCTAGTACTTCCTCTACCTCAGCTTATACTCTAAGTACTAGCGAAAGCGCCATGCCTTCCTATGTACCTTATGGATCATTACCACAACATAATCCATACTTTCCATTTCCTATCCCTCCACAACCCATGGCTCCACCAGAAGGACACCCTCAAGATGGGGTTAATTTTGTTCAACCCTCTCCCATTCAGCAATATCAAAATTTTGAACAGCTGAATATGGAAAATCCAACCCATCAATCGAATAATGCCAAAAAGAAAGGAAAAAATCAGAACAATAACAACCCAGTCCAAGGTGAAAATCACCCCCAAAAAAACCAACCTACTGGGGAAAAATAGAATCAAGGGACTCATAACCCTCAGGGGGGCAACAACAATAGACGTCAAGGGAAAAATAACAATAACCTTTGAACCAACTTCTCCTATGCCCTTTGCGGTGAGTTTGGTCACTATACTCATCATTTCCCTCAAATTGATGATTTTAAATGGATGAAAGACTCTGTGAATGGATCACATACTCCAACACTATAACACCCTCTTTCCCCCAGCTTGTAAATATAACTCGACTAGCCAAGAGCTATGGCGAACTCACAAATATGAATATGTGATGTAAATGGACCTTGAGGAAGAGGTCAATGAATGTGAATGAAATTTTGAATTATTGCAAGACTGCTGAGAGGGGATGTGCAGAAAAGAGACCCCGATGGCGGTGGAAGGCACCTGAAAAGGTGGCATTAACTTCCACCGAGAATTAATACCATATTTGGACTCCACTGGCCCGGAGAACCAAAAGAGGCTCGCTGGCCCCAAATTTAATGTCTCGTAGGATGGTAGGCGGATGACTTGATGAGGGATGGGATGGTGAACTTCCCATCCATAGAGCCATCAGGCTTGATCGACGCGAGGGTAATCGTGCCACACACAACCTCGCAAGAGGATAAGGCGTATGACAGAAGCGATTGGGAGGGCAGAAGCGAAGGGAACTCTGGCATTACGCAGAGTGAGTGATAGTAGAGAGGAAGGATTTCAACCTTCACTCCTGGTCACTGGCAGACGGAGAGACGCAGTCTCAGAAGCATCGTGGTCTCAGCTCAGGGGTGGCTAGTGGTAAATCTGTTGGGAGTCACTACGCCTATGGTTGGGTGGAAACGAGCACCCCTCTCAGTAGTTGCACCCACTTCTGGTGGTATTTCTGATAACTATCTTACATATTGCATCTTGAAATTTATATACTGATATATATATATATATATATA
>JZKD02S2269281.1:168618-180833 GCA_000966675.3 Picea glauca | reverse complement strand
GCACTTCCTATAGCACCGCCTCCAAGTGGCGGTGAATATCCTCAAACTCTCCACCGGCCTTGGCCGGAGGAGCATGTGATGGCCCTACACCAAGGTCATCAAAACGACGTCTCATAGTTTCTCTCTCATCGTCAACAGGCCTTGCCTCAGCATCCTCCTGTCATCATCTCTCTCCTGCTCGCGGCTCTCCCCATGGAGGTATCACCGGACCCTGATGAGCCGGTGCTCTAACCAACTCAACCTCGTGCCCGCTAGGTCCCACATATGAACATATAAACAAACAAAGGATAGCATGAGAATCCATCTAAACATAATACACATGCTATACTATCTAAATATCAAAACATCAAAAAATCACATCATACCTCGGTGGTCGAACACCTCTCCTAGAGGTAACACCATCTCCGAATCATCCCGGAAGTCCACCCCACAGTATAGATATTGCAGTATGATCTGCGGAATCTACCGCCACACCTATGCAGCCTCGACCATGAAATAATGGCCACCCTCCCCACCATCATGACGAATCAAGATCCTAGACCACCGCTTCAGTCGCGACTCTCACGCACCAAGTGTGCCCAATAACACTCTAGGGCGCAACATCGACACCCTCTCCAAAAACCATGCAACCAAGATGGACCAAAAAGAAAACTCCTCTGATTTCGTAGCTCGACACCTGTCTATATTCCCTACCATATTGGCATGCAACATCAAACCCCAGGCAAAATGCTTTCCTACTAGCGCCCTCCCCATAATCCTCAGTTGACCACCACTGATCCACTGAGTTGCGAGGGACCCATATACCCTCACAACCATCACTGCCACACAGTGATGAACCAGGGCATCCATCACCCTGATACTCACCACGAAGTCTAAAATAAAGTCACCCCTCATACAATACCTCTAGCCTAAGGTAGCCAACTGCCCATCCCAGGTAATACGGGCTCCGTCAGTAAGGGCGTTCTCCGAAAAGGGAGCCCATTTAGAAAATATACATCCTCCATTGCAGTGAAGGCCAGCTACTCACCCCGCACCATAAAACAATGTAGATACATACTCCACATCCGAATCAAGAAATGCAGTAGGTACTCCTTGGCCCATACCAAGGGGCACTCAAAGAACTTCAGTAGCCCACAAGCTACCAAAGTATCATGAACCGCCGACTCCTCATTGGTCACGACCTCCCTGAGATGTGACCAATCTCTCTCTCTCCAGTAAACCAGCATCATCCAAATGATCACCTACATCCACATAATCCAATTCCTGATTAGCCATATCAACCATACACACATTAACATCTCCAAAAAAGATAGGTTTTTCACCCTTCATCTTTGCCTCCAAGGTGTGGTTGTTTAACCTCACAGGCACACACACATGCGTGCCTATCCATCCCACAGGTGTGCACACATGTGCTCCTATTCATTCCATAGGCACGCCCACTTGGATACCTGTTGGCCATACAGAGGCACCTGCATGCACCCCTATCACATATACAGGCATGCATCACAGTGCGCCTGTTCACTACACAGTTGTGCACGCATGCACAACTGTTAAGATTATATGCGTGCATACCATGCACGCCTATTTCCCCCATTAGGATTCCCCCACATAAATATCCACATTAACGATGTGGACCCATGCACATAGATTTCTCGATCGCTCATGCACTGGGGGGACCACACCCACAAAAACCCTCTGTACGACCCTCCATTTAGACCCTGCCCAAAAATAGAAACCCTAATTTTATGCAGGACAATAAGACAACTATCCTGAAGCTCACTGGTCCTGAATCGGCTACCTCATTCTCCTGGAATCTCCAAATCTCCTCTGAATATCTCTCGTCCAATCACTCTCATAGCAGGTACAAATGAGGTGGCATTGTGGGCCCTACAACTATATATAGTCCTTTTTGCCCAACTTCCAGACTCCATTCCGGGAGCTCTGGATGTCCATTTTTCGATCCGTCTTTAGCCACGGGATCAACATATTGTCCACTCCACCATTCCATTCCTCGAGACACTTTCCATCCTTATCACCCGGGTGACATTTTTTCTCCTATTATGTTCAGGTACACATGCTTACATTATTGAATAAACTACTCTATGATATTTCTCATCAAATATGATTCACGTCCGGTATTCATTTTTCATGTGTGCAGGTACTTGTTCATCATATCTTAGCAGTCTCCCATTAGGTATATTATCGACACTGGCATGTAGTCTTTTCCTCTTACAATGCATTTTCCAGTTACACCCTTCGATCTTTGCCTTTAGGATCCCTACATCTGGCTCTGCAGTACTATTACCACCATTGCATTTTGGTACTGTCACCCGATAGCACTCTCACCCACATGAGTTGTCTCATTCATAGTCCCCCTTGGCACTTTGACACTCATTCCATTTTCACCCTTTAGGGATGGGAGTCCCGATAGTCTTACACATCATCGAGAACCAGCCACATACTCCTTCTCCTCATTTTGCTAGCTTGCCCAATGGACTCCCAGGTTACTTCATCATGGTTCTATTTTAACTGCACCCCCGCAGTATCATTAACCATCCATTTCGTCCACAACCAGTTTGTCCATCTGCAGATTGTCCCCCATACACTACCCTAAATACAAAAACTCACTTATGGGGCCCTAACCCTCCAATTGTTTTCCAATTAACTTGTGCAATCATTAGACCAAGCCATCTTACACTGGGGCACCCGTTTATGTATTTGTACACTCATCCCAAATTATTCTTTATTCATTTGGTACTTGTAAAAAGCCTTTGTTTCCATCATTTACATAGATTTTTGTCATCTCCCTTGGCAACCTTCTTTTCCTGGCAAAGCAACCCATGTTGCCCTTGGTTGGGGAATTCCTTATCCTCTACTTCTATTGACATTGTTCATAAACCTTGAGTATCCCGTAGTCCATATACATTTGATCTCTGAGTTTTTCTACTTTGTCATGCCTCTGGCACAATTTCACCCACGTTTAGTCATCCCCCTGATGCTAGATTTAGTTTCATAGTTGCTGCCACTATGCATATCTCCCCAACCAAGGACAGTCTTCAGTCTAACCACTACTAGATTTCGTTTATATTACTCATCATTTCCTGATTTTGTCCAAATGGATTTAATGAAACCCTCTGCTTCTCGACGTCGTGTCTCCCCTTCTGTCGACATCAACATAGTTTCCAGCAGGGTGACAATATATTGACTCTCATTACATTTACCATGAGGAGTCTCAGATGACACAGAGAGAACCACCATTTCTCTTTGATGTCATTGACCCCCACCACATTCGACTTCAACACTTTCTCATGTTGCAGTGGGTCTTATTTTGCGACTATTGCAGTTGTTTCTATATTTGCCAAAGACCTCTGATTTTTGTCAGGCCATCAATGCCTATAGACCAATGACACTCCTTAGGTGTCATCACCTCCTTTCAGAGTATTGTTCACCATCAGAATTTTCCTCTGCTCGTATCAACCCTCCCCTAAGGGTGCTACAGTCATCTACACCAACACACAACTTCAATTATTGTATCACACATATTTTTGAGTTACAAAAAACACGAGTATGGGGCATGCCTATCTCGTTTGTACACAGTTTATTTTTTGCACCTTGCAAAAGGTTGGGTTCTACAGGTTTCCCTCTCCCTCCAACGAGTCACTCTTGACACTCTCATTATCGCTCTTTCTTACAATGGTACTCTTAGTAGAAGAAACATTGATGAATTTCGGCTATACGTATGCTCCTAACCTCATCCATTAGGGGGCATCTGTTATCACTGAAATTGCATCTGCAAATGGTTACAGGAATCCAACATCTTCAAACAATTATTAGTTCACCCATGGACCAAAAATTACCAAAAATGCATTTCCAAAAGGTCCAAAACTATACAACCAATTATAAAATCAACGTGTGCTAAGGATATACAGGACACGCACGCACATGCACCAGTCGAAAACGTCCGAAAAGCGTAAATGTACCCGAGGCGCAACTGCGGATGCTAAAAGCCACACACACCTCAGAACGACAGATTTATGATGTTGGTCGGCTTCTCACCCACTTCTGGTTCAGCTCCCAAGTCAATTTGACATCCAAATCTTGGATGAATCTAGCTGGGTGGCTGGTCAAAGACTTAAGGGTGCCCTAAATGGCCCCTTGTTCACACTAAAGGCTAGTTGAATAATGCCTCAAAATTGAGCTATAAAAAGAGGCCATGGGTGCACTACATTTTCAAGGAATTCATTTGTATTGTTATGTTGCCTATATTCTCTTGGATAATCCTCTTTCCTTGTCAAGAACATACAACCAGTATTTCATTGGAGCCATTCACATCACCTCTTGAGTGAATTGTCTTGGGATTCTTTCACCATTTCCTTCACGTTTTGAAGTTGTAAGAAGAGTTCAATCTTGGGGGTTCAAGAGCCCTCCCTTGGAGGAAGAGGAGACCCAAAGTCTCCCTTTCTCTTAGATGTTTTATTTCCACTAATACAATCCTTTCCATTGGTGGCATGAGTTTTGTTTGTTTATTGTTCTAATGTCCTTATGCACTCTAGTTTAATTTTTGTTATTATTCTTAGCTTAGTTTTTGTTTATCTTGCATGATTTATATTTATAACCCTTTCCTTTACTGTTGTCTTTCCTAGATTACCCAACTGGGCTTGTAAGCATCTCTAATTTGCTCACTCGATTGACAAAAGAGACACAACAATGATAATGGAACTGTCACTTTAGTTACCATCGACGGATATAGATCTATTTTCTGGTAAATGGACACCGGCTATGACTCTACCATCAACTGCCTTCAAAAGAATCCTTCTGCCAAGAACTAAGTAAGAACCCTACTGTTCAGATTTTGGCTGGTTGGGAAGGTAACCCAGCAACCTCAACTCCATAAATGATGATTTTTTCGCATTGTACATATTGTATATAGCTTTCTTTACAGATTTGATTGAGTTTTTAGTTTTTTTTTCTTTTTATAGGAAAGTCACTTGAGAGAATATGAACTAGAAAAGATGACTATAATGAATATAATTAAACACTCTTTTTTGTTCCTTGCTCCTATCTCACTTTGCAAAAACCCAAAAAATATAAACCATGTTTTTACAAGAAGACAAACATGCTTATAGACCATCCAATACTTCGATTATCGCATAAACTTACCCATAGAAATTGAATGAATTTAGTTGATGACTAATCAATTATAGATTCACTAAAATGTCAGTAGGAGTTTTTCAATCACTTAATTAGATGGGTAAAAATTTGAACATCATCGCTGCTGTTCATTTAAAATGAAATGATTGCCATTCCTTTGAAAAGAACGACTGTTGTTACCTTCGCATGATTGCTGATTCCTTTGCAAATGATTGTCGTTCCTTTGAAAAGAATGACTTCTGTTACCTCTGCATGATCGATGATTCCTTTGCAAATGATTGTATTTCCTTTAAAAAGAACAACTGTTGTCACCTTTGCACAATTGTTGTTCCCTTCGTAAGTAATATTGTCCATCCGAAATAACGATTGTTGTTCCTTCTATCACACTGATGTTCCCCTTATAATGCTTGTTGTTCCTTTTCAATAGTGTTGTCCATTCGAAAGGAACAACTGTTGTTCCTTTCACATTTTTCTTTTTATTGTTGTTCCTTTCTCAAAGCATGCCATTGTTATGTCAGTCACTCCTTTGGGTATGACCTTCACTGATCCCTTTTTCATCAACACTAGTTCTAATTTTTCATTTTGTGTGGATCATTTAACATACCTTAGTAAACTATTTTTGGATTAATTTCTCTAAATTATCTTAAAAAATGTTCACAATTCATTAACCACCATAATTCGTTTATATCCCCTATATATCTACATATACTTGAATGATAATTTCTTTCATATCATAATAAGGAATCTTAAATACATTCTTACTTGGAATTCTTACACTTCTTACTCCATCCCTCACTCTTAAGGAGTGGATGAGCCTCCCTTGATAGAGCTTAAAAAAAATCAAAATCAAAATCAAAATAAAGTTTTTATCAAAGTAATAAACTTCTTCCATAAAGGATAGGGGGTCTCACCACGAGGAAACCACCACGATCATTAGATAATAACATAAGTGACATTCCCACTATGGATACCACACTAGGGCAATGGCCTTTGGCATTTTTTTTTTTCAAAGGACAAGAGGTCTCATCACGAGATGACTTGTTCACTTAGGTTATGATCTAGTGAGTGGTATTATCATCATATGGCTACCAAACCAGGATAATGGTCTTCTTTGGAAAAGACAATTCAAACTATTTATTAAGGATACATGCTCATCTATGGGTTAAAAGGAAACCCTGTCAAGGCTATGGACGCCTGCTGGCAGTAGTGGCTATGCCTATGGTATCGAAGTTTACCTTAAATATGCTAAGTTTTAGTGTGTTCTTAGATTTCCTTTTATAAGCAATGAGGCTATCATTCCGGTTATATCCAATAAAAAGGGAAAGTAACAACATTATGATATGTGGAAAATTTTAAAACATGTGAAAAAATTTAAAATCATTCAGGATCTTTTTCCCCAAAGGGTTTCTAACATAGGTATGTCAATTCAAATTTCCCACACAAAGTGATGATTATCATAAATATCGTTAAAGTGATTTTTGAAAAAGTTATTAATGGTTGTCTTTCCAGCGGCAGCGATGACATAGTAATCACACCTTTCCATTTATGGGGGCCAAATGCTTGGCACAATTACTGATAGATTACAATGAGTGCAGTAACTAAGAAGAAATTCACATTTTTTATATATACACAGTGTTTTTCTATATTTTCTATTTCTGTTGTTTCAAAAACTGGTTGAGTTAAGCTGCAGCAAGGAACGATAGTCATTCTCACCTACTCACAGAAATATGGGTGGTCGAAGTGTGCATCAGGAGCCAACATTACTATAGGTAACTGAGAAGGCAATAGAAATCCTACACCGGCTGGGGTGGACAGAGTACTTCAACCGGTTGCAAGGATATGATACAAACATTACGCTCAAATTATTCCAAAACTTGCAGGAAGGGATCTCCATGGTTCAAGATATATGAATTCCAGTCACTCAGGAAATCATAGCAGAGGCCTCCCTAACACAGGCATACAATGGATTGGAAGATATACAACACTCAAAAAAGATGTAGAATCTTTCATAGACCTTGGAAAGGAACTTGATAAAAAGGGAAAGGGACTTAACCCCAACACTCTCAGAGAGCCATGGAAAGAACTGATAGGTGTAATATAGAGGTATATCACCTACGACGGAAGGTACGATGTGATCTGCCCACGCCACCTCAAACTGCTAGCTGCACTCAAACAATGGTTAGTAATCGATCTACCATTTTTTCTAAATGCTATGTTACATGAGGTTGATATAAGAGCATAGAAGGCAAAAGATCCTACTACTATCATCAACCACCATGGATTAGTAAAACTGATAGTAAATAAGGCCATGAGTCAAACTCAAATAACCTGGGGTGATCTTATTGAGGCCAATAGGCCTCTACAACTGGAAAAACTCGAATTACATCATGAAGACCCACCCTAGGGAATTTATGTAACATAGGAAGGGGAAGTTATTTCCCAAATGGAAGTTCCATCTCCTCAACTTGAAATTGAGGCAGACCCCGTCCAATTGGCAGAGAATCAGACCTCACAGGCAGAGGCATCAATGAAAAAGAGAAAAAGGACAATTGTTGACCCTAAAATCCCCACTGAGAGGAAAAGAAAAAGAAAATAGATAGAACAACATAAAGAAATCCAGGAAATGATGCAGATAGAGCAACCCTCACAAGAAGATATTTAGGGAATTGAACAGACAGAACAAACCCCACAAGAAAACATTCAGGAAGATAGCTAGCCATTACTAGAATGCCTCACAGAATAATTTTTGAAAATCTATGAAGTATAAATGGCTCAGGTTCTAGGGAATTTAGGGACCTCAATTAACAATGACACAAAGAGGCTAGAAGAATACCAGGCACCAGCTGCTTCTTCAAACCCTGCTGAGGACTTCCCTAACATAGATATGCCATTCCCAGAGGACACAACATAGGTAGAACCTCATATTGAGGTAAATAACCCTGTAGTACATGCAAAAGAAACATAGGAACAACTATTCACTGATCAAGGTGAGGAAAACCCTGACAGTTCACAAAAAAAAAATTAGGCAAAAGCCATAGCAGAATCAAAAGGTTAAAATAGGAAAACAGGCTGTTGAAGAGAAGGGTTAAACAGATTAAAGAGTTAAAGAAGAAATTTGGAAAACTTAAGGAAATTATCAAAGAATTAAGAAAACAATTAGAGAAAGCCAACAAGGCCCATGAAAGAAAGAAGACCAAAAGGCCTAGAACACAGGGAAGGAACCTTTTTCCTAGGAGGATAGTCCAAAAAAGTTCTGTAGGAACACAGACAGAGCTGCGTGTCCTTGAAGAAACAAAATAAATGGAACTTCAAACTGAGATTGTAGAAGCAAAAAGAGTAGTTGTTCAAAATGAAGAGGAGATTCCTTTGGAAGCATATGAAACAGAAGCTCAACCAGAAATTTCAGAAGGAGCAGTTGCTCAACCTGAGGAAGTGATTCCCACTCTTTTGGAGACCACATATGCAAAAACTCATACATAAATCCCAACAATAAAAGAGGCATCTTGTTAGACTGAAGAAGCATCTCAGTCTCGGGAACATAGTGCCATCATTGATAGACTAGAAGCAGAGATGGTACAAGCCCAACAAGTCATGATTCAAACCAGAGATGAAATGGTGACCATGGAAGAATATCAAAGAGTTTTTAAACAACTTAAATCCATGTCAGCAATGGAAAATGAGACTTATGCTGAGCTGACTAAGGCTTAAGGGAGGACAAAGAAAATACAAGGTCAATTAGAAAAAGCTTTGGAGCAAATCAAAGAGATTTGTGATGTCTACACTAATGCAATAGATTGTAGGGATCCTGCTACCAATTATACCTTGTTTTTATTAGAATGCTATCTGTTGTTGAGAGTGAAATCTATTCGAGCAGGTAAACCAATTAAACTCACCACTATCTCTGAGTTTATGTCATGTTTTAGAGAGCAGGAAGAGAAGGTGCAATACTTTCTGTGCGAGCTATACTTCCACAACTTCATTTTGGAAGACAACAATAAAGATAACCCTGGTCCTTTTATTGGGGACATACAACTTCAAGATTTCATGTCCTTTACTAAAAACCAAATCAGGTGGGCTAAAGCTCACAAAAATTTCATGAAGAGGGAAACTGGGTTAGATCTCTGGATCAAAGGGGAACCCTCAAAATCTTTTCCAGCCATCATGCGACATAGAACATTCATGAAAATGGAAGGGGTTGTGGAATCTTTAAGCCCTATTCACTGACAGGTTATACAATTAGGCATAACATATTTTAGGGAGTTCAAAGAAGAAGATCTTGCTACCTCCAAGTTAAGATGGGATGCCTCCCCAAATGAAGTCAAGAGTAGGGAACCCTTTGGTTTCAAGAACTTTTTTGCAGCTACCTTCAGAGTGGAAAGGTATACCAAAATGATCTAGGAGGAAGGACCTACCTGGATTGGGTTTAGATATAATCCTCCTATTATCTGGTTTCCTCCAGAGGGTTACCAGAGAGATTATCAAATTAATAGGAAGAGGGAAGACACTGCTTTTGAAGAGCTCAAACGTAAGAATGGGTTCAGGGATCCTAGTGAACCAACTTTTCCTCCTTACAACATCATTGATTTACATGTAAGAACTCAGCTTGCATGAGAGCATGCAAGAAGGTAAGATGGGGGGTATGTTGGTTTATGAAAAAGGTACAAATATTCTCCTCATTCCCACGATTTATGATATAATCTTGATTGACTTTTCTGCTAATTAGGAATAATTAGGATAGAAAATGATTAGTATGTCTTCTAGAAATATTATTAAGTTATATTAAATAAATTATAAAATACGGTTAGAATTGTTTGATTTTGTTACAGGAATGGATAAATATTGTTAAACCCAGGATAGTCAAAGAGATTTTGAAGATACGTAAGCTATTGGAGGTTAAAGATACTGGGCACAAAGCAGTTTCAAGGAAGATTAATTCTCTATTTTGTAAACTTTATAAATAATAAAATCAATCCTGAGGATCTCTCGATCCTCAGGATAGCTTAATTTACCCATATTATTGTAATATATAGAGGGTAATGGATCCTAGAAAGGATCATCTAAGAATTTTATCCAAGCATTCAGAACTCAGAATTGCTCCGTGCAAGCAATTTTTGTAAATGTTGTACCAGTTATGGAATTAATAAAAGATTTGAACGTTTTCATCATTTCCGCATACTGAGTTTCTAGAAGCAGTGCTTCTGAGGACCGAGGGCCCAGTCTTAAGGAGTTACTGTCTCAATCTGTAATTGCATCAGTTTGATTTTTGTTTTGTGCTTTAAATCTCTTTTGCAATAGTCAATATAAATGCATAAGTGTGTTGATGATTTTATGCTATTTTCTTACAAAAGATAGATGCTTCATTTTGAATGTTATCGATTGTTGTTCCAGTTTCCATTGCTGTAGTTTACTGCTTGACAATTCCTCTCATTTTCACATGTTCTGTCCCTTTCTCTTAAATTAGCATTTGTTGTTCCTTTCACTTAATTTAGTATTTGTTGTCCCTTTCGCCTAAATTAGTATTGCATGTTCCTTCCATTTACTGTTCTTTCTCAATTTACAGTACTCAGCTATTTCTTTCCAACAGATTAGATAATCATCGATAGATCAGTTTGTTGAGCTTCTTTCCATAGATTCGATCACTGTTTATTAATTAGATCAATTTAGTAACTCAATTCATGCCTTTAATTCATAGTACATTATATATCAGATTTCAATTCTATTAAGTAAGATCTCAATTTCAGAAGTTTAATGAATGAATGTGTGAGGAACTTGATTGTCGATAAACTCAGATTTGCTTTAACTACGCGATTTTAGCCTCTACGAGCTATCTACATAGACTTTGTTGATATTCTTGAAATAAAAGACGAATCCTTAGGTTGATAAATTAATGTTAAACTAAGGTTGTTTTTAGGAAATCTTTAGAGCCCAACAGGAACCTCCCGAACTCTGGTCCCGGGCTCACTCATTTTGTACTTTGGTGAAGATTTTATAATGTATTTCGGCCATCAGATGCTTTTCTGACCTCACACATTAGGGGGCATCTGTTATAACCCTAAATTTCTCTACACATGCATACTTGGCCATTGGCCCTCTTGCATTTTTTTTCAAGCCCTCACTGAGTTGCTCTTCTAAAAAACTCATTTTTTGAATATGTACGTGCCCTGCACCAATACTGTCCACGTACATATGCTTGTTGCACCACTACAACCCACATACGTATGCATGTTGCACCACTACAACCCGTGTATACTTTCAAAAGTTGCAAAAAATAAAAAGTTGCAAGGAATTCGTTGAGATTACAGGCTATTGGGTAGTTTCCCAACTAATCCACTTCCTATAACATGTCACCCAACCAAATAACCATCCTTTTGTCATATAAAATGAGGTGTTGGGGTATCATTCCACATCTAGACATAAGAACAGTGAAACTCTGCATGTTTCACATCTCCTCCTTGCCCAAGTAATTGCATCCCTTTTGTGAGAATTGCCTCAGCATTCCCCAATTAGCCCTTCTTCCTCCATCGGAACCCATTCACTTCCCAAGAAGAGATCATAAGTTTGAGAGGAGAATCCATACAAATGTGCACTTAGATCTTGGTGAAGAGGATCCCATACCAGGTTCGTGGAGCAATATCCGCCTTTGGTTGTAAAGGTATAATCATTGAGTTATTAATAAAATAAGTACTTTTTGTGTCCCAAATCGTGGTGTATTGAATTCTCTTAATGGTTTATGTTTTGACATTCTAACATCTAACCCTAATTTGTATATAAATAGCATGCTTGTAGCTTTATTTTTGTCTATCTTTGAATGCAGGTCAGCCTTTGGAGGAGGCGTGCAGTCAACGAAGCTTTCAAGTGCGAGGGGATCATCACCGAACATAGAGTAGAGGTATAGTTACATGATCCCTGTTAAGTATCTATACCAGATCTGCAAATATACTTCAATAATACCAAGCATAAACTATAAACCATTCACCATAACATGAACACAAGAAATAGAGAAAACCCTTGAGGTAGGGTAACACCATATATTAATCCTTATGGAAGGATAAAACTCCTCAAGC
>JZKD02S2269281.1:100465-157534 GCA_000966675.3 Picea glauca | reverse complement strand
GTTTTTCTATAGTTTTAGATTAAATATTAAATTTTATTATTTTTTTAAATATTTATATTTATTTATTTGTTATGTTATTGGCAAATAAAATTGAGGTCTTATTGCACATTTACTGCGACCTCTTGAGAGTAATAAAAAGAAAATTAATGTTTCATGTTTTATTAAAAAACATACTGTCGGTCTAAGTCCTGCAATCCATGCACTTGAGTGGAAAAAACTTTTAATGTTTCATTAAAAAAAGTTTACTATTGATAAAATAAATATTTATAACTTCATTTTAAATCAAAATAAAATTAAATTTAAAGTTTGAATAATCTACAAATTTCATATTTTTACTACAAATTTATTTAAATAATATTTTCATTTTATATTTATATCTTACTATGTGAATATAATTGTAGATACCATTAGCAATATATTATCTATACTATTTTCAAAACATTTTAATTTCTTACTATGAATTACTCTCTTGCATTGTTTTCATGTATTCAAACTTCGGCAGGTATTTGCTACCATGTAGCCTTGTTTACGTATGTTTTGAGATTTAAACAAACTTAACGAAGAGGAGTTCATAGAAAATGGAAATGCTAAACCTCCATTGTTTGCCCAAATTTAAGCTCTGCACATGTCATACGAAACCTACCACTCGAACAATAGGTGTGTTTCCTTTCCTTCTACTACTTGTGTTTATAGGTAATTCTATGTAGTGTTTAGAATTTTTTTTTCTCAATGAAATGATTCATAGATGAGGGATTTATAATCCACTTGCTTCACCAACACATATACTTTGCTCAATTAACTTTTTTATCTTTATTTCTTAACATATGTAGAGATCTCTGTTTTTTGAATGACTATATGGCCTCCATTCTTAGCTTAGTTCTAAGAGAAACTACTCTTCAGGATTAGAGGTATGGTGTGCTCTTTGGTGTAACCTACACATATCAACCAACTAACAACAGAATAATAATCAAGCCAATAAAAAACCTAGACTTTACAAATACTCTATCACTGAGAGCTCTATCTTTGGTGAAACTCCTTTGCATGTTGATATCCAATTGAATTGAATCTATTAAGATGATCACGTTGAGCTACTATCATGGTTTTGTGTCTGTATTCAATTCTGATTGTAGTGCTC
Organism: Picea glauca; assembly: GCA_000966675.3. NCBI lineage: Eukaryota > Viridiplantae > Streptophyta > Pinopsida > Pinales > Pinaceae > Picea > Picea glauca. The sequence continues at coordinate 156,399 of JZKD02S2269281.1, read as the reverse complement.
CGGTTCCAAGTCAATTACTTTACATACACCATATATTATAGAGTGTAATCAACAAAAATAAAAATATCGATAAGAATGCAAAAATCTAACATTTAGCATGACCAACAATATGTCAATAGTTGTTGGCCCTTGACCAAGTTTTGTGGATTCTTGGTCATGTTTGACCTATTTTTGGAACTTCGATAGGCTGTCGAAGGCGGAGCGCAAGACGAAGCAGAGATCGCGGGATCTCGACCCCTTTTTTAGGGCTTTTTGGGTTTTGGGGATTATGTAACGAGTATGGGAATGTCGGCCAATGGGTTTACCCATGCTTAGGCCCACTTTTGCAATGTATATATAGAAAATTAAGCGATGTAGTAGTAGTAGCAGTGGAAGTGATAAGTAGTTATAAGTGCTAGAGATCCGATCTGTGTGATCAAGGGATTGTAAGAGTGCTAAGTGTTAAGTACCTGCTTTGTGCATACTGTGTGAGACTTGCAGAGCTACGTGCAAGTAATTGTAAGAAGGCTTGGTGCTGTACCCTAGCCTGAATAAGGAGGATCAGGCAGAGTGCATGCAGATCTTCTGTCTTCCGCGAAATAGGATTTTGATGCTATGTGCCTGTAAGAAGCTTGGCCAAGATAATAAAGAAGAAGAGTTGGTGGACGTAGCTCCAGGGTGGGGGTGAACCACACACATGCTGTGTTTCTATGCTTTGTGTGATGTATTCATGTGTTTATGTCTTTACTTTCTAAGTGCTTTGATATAGATAGATAGATTTGTTTATGCTTTGTGCTAATAATGTATATGGATGTTAGATCTGACCTATGTGAATGTGCTTAGTGCTTGAATCTGCTAGATCTGATCTATCTCTCTATGCTAAGTGCTTAGATACGTCAGATTTGAATGAATGATGTGATGCTCTGTTTTATCTACGGAGTAGATAATGGTCAAATATTGATGAATTGTCGGTGTTAAGTGCTCTGTTAAGTATTACAATCATAGATCTGTTTCCCAACTAAGGTTGCATACACTAGAGTCATGCAACCACCCCTGCCTCTACCTTGGGTGAGACTTCATCTTCTTCACAGGTGTTGCCAAAAGGGCCGGTAGTTAGGGTTTTGTTGGTGCGTTTTTGTAGCGTTGAACCCTGGGTCTTCCCCTGTGCCAACAAATGGTTCTATTGTCAGGACTTGAAACTATGATTGCTGGGAACTGAGGAAGAAGAAGCTTTGTGCAAAGCTCTGACCTGAAACTATAAAAGCTCCGCGCATAGATCTGTTGCCCTAATGAACAACATTCTTCTTGACCTGTGAAGCTCTGTGCCAAGAAAATAATTCAAATTCGAAGAAAAGAGGTAAGATCTGCAAGCTCTGTACTCTAATAAAGGTAAGAATAGTGAAAAGTTTTAGATCTGAAAGATTTATGCTTTGTAGAAGTAAGATAAGTGGAAATCTTTGTTTTAACAATATGGATCTAGGTATGATTGATAGATTCTGTCATAGATTGAAAACTAGGGCACTAATAGATGAAAGAAGGTTTGATATGAGTAGATATATTAATAATAGCGGAAGATATGTTATACCTATGCATAGAAAGAATGTTTGGACTAAAAAATGGATGCAGGATCCTAGAAATACATGTTTGCAAGTTAGCTACTATGATCCTAGCGCACAATATAGGAAGATTTGGGGATCATTTAAAAGAAAGAGAGGATTAACCCTCTGTTACAGTTGTAGAAGACTGAGACATCTTGCTAAGGAATGCCCTGGGAGAATATCTAGTTGTATTTGTTGCAAATCTATGGACCATGAAGTATTGGATTGCCCTAGAATGATTGCTAAGCTTGAAGGTATGAAAATGAGACAAGAAAACCCTAAGACAGATCTAGAAAATATGATTATGATAGAACCCCAGAAAGAATCAGAGAAAGTATTGCTACAGATGCAAGAAACCCTGAATGACCACCGACATGTCCAATTATCATAGATCTTCAAAGAAAAATCATGCATAGAAGAAAGAATAAGAGACTTCGACATTGACTGTGTTCTAGATGAGGAAATACAGGTGAATATCATGACAGAAAGAACTTGGGAACTTTTAGGGAAGCCTGCTATGAATCCTTCGCTTGGAGGAATAGGATTATTCAGAGGAAAATCGATAAACCTATGTGGGAAGCTCGCTCAGATATATTTGAATGCCAATGGAACTTCGACAGAGGAAGATTTTGAGATTATTAAATTTACTAAGGACAATGCACCATTTGCTATGTTACTAGGAAAGTCTTGGATTGAAAGAGATCAGGCTAGAAGGAGAGCAGAAGAAGAAGTTTTAGAGAAGAAGAAGCAAGAGTTAAAATATTTCATGACTAGGAGGATCACACACTTGATTGAAGAACAAAAGAACAAATAGAAGCTATTTAACACCAATGACTTGGATGTTGACATTACAAGAACATTAGAGGACCCACATAACACTAAAGTACCTACTCCAGATAAAGAAGAAGTATTACCCTTGAATCTTAGGAAAGAATCTCAACAACGCGAAGTGACTATTCCAAAAGAAGATAAGAATCAGAATGGAAAAATGAATACTGAGACAAATCTCACTGACAAGAAGGATAGAAAACTAAGTAAGAAAAGAGCTAAGATCGACCTGTTACAGAAGGTCCTAGAGGGAACTTTGCAGAAGGAAAATTTGCAAAATTGGAGCTTCGCCGGAATATCAGAACAACATCACATGGCACTTTGCCATGGTGAAGAAATATAGTCCTTGGGAATAGTATAACCGTTAGGCCGACCCCCCGAACGGGTAGAAAGGAATTTATGGTTCTCCACCAAAGCGTTGGACCGCATCATAATGGATAGAACAGAGTTAATGAAGGCTTCTCGCCCATTGCAAGAGATCTATTGCCAAGTTATCTATTTATCCCATTGTGCGATGCACCAAGAACACTTTTGCTAACCGTGAATCTGAGCCCACAGACTCATTGATTTTGCACAATGATCACTGTGCTATTTCCCTCTATCCCATTACAGTGTCTAAGTTACTCTTCAAACCCAAGATTTCCAACCCTGAGCATGTATGTCAGACGAGTTCACTGCTACAGAGAAATTTGTTGAAGTTCTCATTGACCTCATGACTGAAAGAGTAATGTCGATGTCTATAGGTGTACAAGCTTCATCGACGAGAACTGTGCAATCTTCTTCATCGACTGCTCGTAGAGCCAGATCATCCCGACCATCAGCGGAAAAGAGAACCAAGCACAAAGATGACCTAGAAAATACGAAGTTGATTCCGACCATATTGCCCGATTACATCCCACCTCTGGCTGGGGAAGTGAATCGTGATAGTGTGCCATATGATTTCGAGTACACCATAGTTACTGCGTACCTCCAAAAGGGGATACGTGCATTTCAAGCAGACCAGGACAAGATCGTAGCGTTAAAGTTCAACGACTTCAACCTCAGAGACCGCAATATCTATGGTATGCTCTCCCCGTATAAATACCTGACTAGGATGAAGGGGAAGAATTCAAAGATAATCCCCCAGTCGTCGACCCTGAACCTCGCGCAGTCCACCTTACTGAATGTCATGAAGATCCCACACTTTGGAAGACACCAGGAAGTCAATGCTTGTGTCAAGATGCTACTCTCATGTTTCCATGGTGGCTACTTATGGCTAGACCACCATATTATAGTTGATCCGACGTTGATCCACAGGATCACAAGACTAAGCATGCAAGGACCTGACCCACATGAGTTTTATCTAGGAAAAGTTGCAGATCACGCACTAGCACAAAAGATCAAGGATAGATATGACGATGTTGAGAAAGGGACATGAGGCTACAAGGTAGATTCCATCCAAAGTGGCACAATGCACCTAGCATGTCAAATGAAAGCTGGAAAGTTAGTGCAGAAAAAATGACCTACACAGGTCACCGACTTTGTCGTTGATCTCGCAAGGAAGTGCACAGAAGGCCACAGATGAACTGGGTGAAGTAACTAGTTAACCAGTTGGAACTAGACTACAGAGAAACACAGGATCAAGGTTATGAATTTCAATTTAGTTGGTTCCTGATCCTCATCGCCTTTGTTTCCTGGGAGATGCTGGAAGGTGCGACCTTCTCAGATATAGAGTCATTCGAACCGCTTGCTGCGAAGTTTTCTACCCTTTGGTATTCAAGTGATATGAACAAATAGTGGCAGTTGAATGCTATGTTTCATAAATAATACCTCCAGCTAAAGAGAACCATCAAAGCTGAGCCTTGCATGACTCTGAACACCCTACAAAGATTCTAACCTCTGATGAAGTTCTGTGCAGATCGACACTTCATCTACATTACAATGTGAGTAGATGAACATAAGGAGCAGCTCCAATCATATTATAAACTTACAGAAGAAGACCTCGAGGAGATCACTAAGGAATGGTCCAATGACCTCCTTATCCCTACCAACCCTGCAGAGATATCTGACATTGACAACCCAGAGGACACTCATAAAGAACATAACGCACCAGGAACTAGCAGAAGAAAGAAAACCGAAGGGGTCCAAGATTTAAGCAACACCTCAGGAAAGACTACTTCAGTGTCACCTAACTGAGGGGGTGATGACAAAGTAGAAGCTGAACATAAGCCAGGCGAGGTAACACCGCCCAGAGATGAGGTTGATCCCCAAAAGAAGAGGAAGGTTTCACCCTCGAAACCTTCTTCCTGGAAGAAATTGAAAGCCAGCATGACCAAGATGTAGACTGTCCTCATCTCAGATGGTTTTGATTTCATCATAGCAGCCCTAAACGATGCTTCATTGGAAATAACAGAGAAACAAGAAGCCAAGAACGAAGAAATGTATGATAGAATTGAAGTTGAACTCTGAGGGGTACATCAGGCCCTTCAGTCTAGTCGCGTAGTCTCCACTGCGCCCCTACCTTCGGGAGAACCAGAGTTGGGAGATGAGCCAGTCCAACTCCACTGACTAGCCGATACAGTCGAAGCTCACCTTTGACGAGCACAAGAAGAAACAGAACAAGCCACCGAGGCCCTAAAGCAAGTGCAAGGCGTACTTCTAGAACAATGTAGTGCTATAGAATAAGAAAATATTGCTCTCCAAGTGAAGTTCAACGGAAAAAAAGAACATATGCAATAAGGAAAAGAACAGTTCCTCGTGGAGAAACTCAAAGTGAAAGAAGCGGTCAATAGAGGACTTCGCTCTGTGACAGTCATATAAATAAAGCCAGAGGATCGAGTCACAAATCAGGTAGACCAGCTCACAGAAGCTATCTAACAGCTACAACAACGCATAGCAGACTTAGAGCTCCACACAGTGCCCGAGACTCCATAGGATGTAAGGGACCAAAGAGAAGCAATTGCCTAGAGCGCAGTTGAGAGACTAAAGGTCCTTGCCATGGAATGCAAGTAGCTGAGTAATCGCAGTGCCCAGACGTATGAGAAACTCACTGAGAACCCAGAATTACAGGCACAAGAGTCACAAATCCAAACAACGAAGCAACACGTAGAGACACTACAGGCGCAGTTGAAGGCCCTACTAGCTGTGGAAAGAATGAAGCGATCTCAAGAGAAACACACCACCCAACAATAGATCCACACTATCCAGAGCAGATTTATGGAAGTAACTCAAAGACTCCAACCTATACAAGATAAGGCTTACCAATTGTTCACAGAGGTCGAAGGCCAAGGAGAAAAACTAGAGTAGGTTGTCACTGCAGTTGAACAATGCCTAGAGGGACCTGTCAACGACACAATCATCTAGGAGTTCATTGAACAGGAGGTTGTGGCACAAAAACAAGTCCAAGTAGCTCGATCCAAGCTTGAGATTTTTGAAGAAAAACTACCCAAACTAGAGTGACTCGGGATGAGTCACAGGTGAGTGTTGGGGGCATGTTTTCCCATGACCAAGTTTTGTGGATTTCTGGTCATGTTTGACCTATTTTTTGGACTTTGACAAGCTGTAGAAGGCAGAGCGCAAGATGAAGCAGAGATCGAGGGATCTTAGCCCCTTTTTTAGGGATTTTTGGGTTTTGGGGATTATGTAACGAGTATGGGAATGTCGGCCCATGGGTTTACCCATTCTTAGGCCCACTTTTGTAATGTATATATAGAAGATTAGGCAATGTAGTAGTAGTAGTAGTGGAAGTGATAAGTAGTGCTAAGTGCTAGAGATCCGATCTGTGTGATCAAGGGATTGTAAGAGTGGTAAGTGCTAAGTACTTGCTTTTTGCATACTGTGTGAGACTTGCAGAGCTACATGCAAGTAATTGTAAGAAGGCTTGGTACTGTATATTATCCTAAAGAAGGAGGATCAGGCGGAGTGCGTGCAGATCTCCTGTCATCCACGAAGTATGATTTTGATGCTATGTGCTTGTAAGAAGCTTGGCCAAGATAATAAAGAAGAAGAGTTGGTGGACGTAGCCCTAGGGTGGTGGTGAACCACGTACATACTATGTTGCTATGCTTTGTGTGATGTATTCATGTGTTTATGTCTTTACTTGCTAAGTGCTTTGATATAGATAGATAGATTTGTTTATGATTTGTGCTAATAATGTATATGGATGTTAGATATGACCTATGTGAATGTGCTTAGAGCTTGAATCTGCTAGATATGATCTATCTCTCTATGCTAAGTGCTTAAATACGCCAGATATGAATGAATGATGCGATGCTCTATTTTATCTGCAGAGTAGATAGTGGTTAAATATTGATGAACTGATGGTGTTAAGTGATCTGTTAAGTATTACAATCACAGATCTGTGTCCCAGCTAAGGTTGCATACACTGGAGTCTTGCAACCACCCCTGCCTCTACCTTGGGTGAGACTTCATCTTCTTCATAGGTGTTGCCGAAAGGGCTGGTAGGTAGGGTTTTGTTGGTGTGTTGTTGTAGTGTTGAACCCTGGGTCTGCCCCTGTGCCAACAATAGGTAATACTAAACCTCTTGTCCAAAATAGAATCAAAATAACTATGTTCTACAACTCTTTTCCCAATGGAACATTCCCATTGCAATGCAACATGTAAAATGAGTTTTACTTTTCAAATATGTAACTTAACACTTTTTCCTTTGTTTGGAATTGGCACACTCTATTGTAGACTTGGAATCATGGAACCAATTTCCATCTCTGTGACCAAAACAAATATCAAAACTGGTGAAATTGATTACTCCAACAAATACAATGGACAATGTTGCTTCACTCAATGGAAATGCTTAATAATTAAGAAGCAAAACCAATCCCTCACTTCCAAGTTTCATATGTATAGGTTCAAGCTTCAACTTAGACTTTTAATGCAAACAATACTCATAAATCTAATGTATTTCCCCACTGACTGGAAGGCTATAGGAAAAGATTTCACATACAAACATTAAGTTGGACACTTGTTTAAGTCTTCAACACTAAAACCATTTCCAAATAGATTGGATTAAATAACAAGAAGACAACCTTACAATGAAGGAAACATTATTAAACTTCTCATAATTGCAAAAATGTGGCAACCTAGAGATTAAAAGGAAACATTGAAGCCATGCACTTAATAATTCATTTGAGCCATCCTATGGCCATCTCCAACCAACCAATCAAGATACGGTCAAGGAGGAGAGATGCCAGATCATTTCCCAACCAATGGAATCTCCATTCTACACACACTCCAACACCTCCATGTATATGTCGAGCTACCAATTCATATGACCTAAAGGAGACGAAGACAATGTACCATGGCTACATATGGATCATACAACCTACATACATCCCCAAAGACAACTCAAAAGAAACATACAACCTTCCTAGAGTAGAATTGGAAACATATGACCTCAAGTAATATCTCAAGAATAGTATGAACATTGGGTTATGATGCCAATGGTATTAAGGATTGAATTTTCTTATTCCTTAGGAATTAATTTAGAAACTCTACTAGATAATTTCAACAACTATCACCTAACAACCTTTGATCTCAAAGCTCAAATTAATATGAATAATGGGTAATACCAAGATTTTGGCATCCATCATAAACCAATGGGAATGAAACCATGAGTGAAATCAATAGAATTACAATTGTGGATGCATCTCCAAACCTTAAGATAACTATAAGAAACATTTTAAATATAGAGAAGAGATTCCAATGACTCACATATTGAATTTAACATAGAATTTAACATCAATACATACGTATTTTATCGCAACAATATATTAAATGCAGTTGTAAATGAAAGTTCACATAGCAATAAAATCACACATATAATTGACACAAATATTTTACACTAGAAACCCAAATGGGAAAACCAACATCTGAATGTTTTCTTAGTCTCTATTTCAACAATTTCTAGTTACAATGCATCTCATGGCTCTATGTGCATACTCCCCTTTTTGGCCAAATAACCTTTGAGAGTCAATTTACAATGAGATATAGGAGAGTTGGGGATAATGGGAAGGCTAAAAGACTAACCTTTCATTTCCCATTCCTCTCTCTCTCTTCCTCTCCTATTTTTCATTTTTCTATTTTATTTATTCTTTTTTCTTCTCTCTCTTTGTCTCGTTCAATTTTTTTTACACTTGCATTTCCCTTTATGGTTTATATAACCTTCATTAATTACTAAATAAAATTTTTAGGTGTTGAGTCTTACAACCAATCTCTTGTTTGGATCCATTTCATATCACACCTCCCCATTAAGAGGATTTTTGGCCTCCAAAATCTTAGAGGACCAATATGGATTAATGTACCTTTTGTCTACTTCTCTAGAACATGGCTCTAACTCTATATCCTGGCTATAGCTCTAACTCTAGCTCTAGCTCTGGCTCATGGATTTGGCAACTGGCTCTGGCTCTAGCTCTGGCTCATGGATTTGGTAACTGGATTTGGTTTTGGTTGTGGCTTTGGCTCTTGTTCATAACTTGCTTGTTCTTGCAATGCAAAAGTATTCTCACTAACACTCATCTCTAAGCAATCTCCAGATCTAAACTCTTCGATGAAAACTCATTCTCATATTCAACATGCAAGTCCCTTTCATTTTGAGATTTGTAGATGGTCCATATCGACAGTCAATGAAATCCAAGTCAAATTCTTGTTTTCTTGATTAGTGAGATCCCAACAAGTTATGCCATCATATAGTAACTTCATGAAATGAAGTGTGGTTTTCCCTCTTTCACTAGGATCAATTTATTCCAACATGAAACACTTATCTATTGTTGCACGTTCTTGCACAATGCTCCATCTCTCCAACAATGTCAATCGGATTTCATCCTCCGTGTGCTCACAATCTTCATGGATTACCCAACATATGATTTTCTTTGTTGGATGTCATGGAGTTCCAAGGAACCCCCAAGGTTGTTGACCTCCATGCACCAACCTTCGATACTTATCCAACCAGGAAATTTTCTTCTGGAAGATCACGGGTAACAATTGGAATGTAGTTGTCTTGGTTGTTAGCATCAACCCATTGTCCTCTTCGATGGTGATACAAACCTACTGTGTTTCCATAACTCTTTGAACACATTTTTTTCCTTGGGATGGAGATGTAGGCATCCCATCATCTTTAATATTCACTCTCCACACTCTTATCTTGTTTTCATGGTTGTTGGGATGAAGCTCTGGATGAAGTTGCCAAAACTTTGCTTCCCAACAACCACTCAACTTGTAGTGGTGCAATTTTTTTTTGGTTTTTCTGCATGGATTGATTGACATACTCCTCTCCATATGCCTCTAATTTTGTTGTTGGATTGGGAATTATTGTTTCCATTATTCCTATGAAACCATTTAGTCTTGTGGATCATGGATTGCTTTTTTCAACAAGTTGCCTCAAGGTGGCCCTTCTTACCACAGAATGAACATGCCTTAGAAAACCAACAACTAGAAACACTATGGCCTTTCCTCATGCAACAATAACAAATGAGGAATATCATATTTGATGCAAGCCACTTGGACTTCTTCTCCTTCTTTCCCCTTTGTATGATTGGATTTCCACTTCTTCTAAGTGATGGTGCAGGTTGAGTCTTTGATATCTTCTCATTGTTTCCCTTATGCAATCTACCACATGAAGGATGGAGTGGTGGTGTGATAACATATTCATTTTTTGTTGCTATTTATTTTGATGAGCATGCCAATTGTTCCATGTACTTTTCCTTCATGAATGTGGTCTTGTTGTCCATGGCCTTTTCCTTTTCACCATCGAAACCTAGTCCTCCATGCTTGGCCCTCATTTCAACTACAATGGGGCTTAGGATGCCTTGCCTTATCTTTCCTAGCCTATCTATCTTAGTAGTTTGGAAATAATGCCTCTAGTATTATTTTCAAATTCACCAAAAGGTTCTTGAGAAATGTCTAAGGAAGGTGAGCTTGCTAGAATTGTCGTAGTCATGGTGTTGGGTTCAATAGTGGCAATGCAATGTGGATTTTATTCTTGGTTCTCTTATACAAATTCCTATAGCTTTGTCAATCCTTATTCCTTTTTTGAAAACTCTTTTTGTAGTTGAGTCATCATCTGAGTGAATCTATCCTTTTACCAACTATCCAATTGCATTACCTTCTCTCCTAGTTGTAAAAACCAACCTTTGTTCTTGTCCCAATCTTCCATAACCATGGTGAAGGAGTCTTTACTTCATCAAATCAATTCTTTAGCAATGGAAACAACCTTGTCACGGTCTCAAGGTTAGTTTCCATCTTTACCATCCTGTAGTTATACATATGGACCTTCTCCTTCAAGTGCATGTTCTCTTCTTGAAGCTAAGCATTGATGGCCTACAAGTATTATAACCTTTCTCTACTTTCTTTACCTATAATGAGTTTGCATTCTCTTCAAAATTTTGGTAGTTGTGTCATGGTCTAGGATTGAACTTCACTGATACCTTATGATCCATAAATAAAGGAATTATATCCCACTCACTTCACCAACATATATAATTTGTGAAATTGACTTTTCGGTGTCTGTTTCTCTAACTTATGAAGAGACATATGTTATCTTAATGGCTACAAGGCCTCTATTCTTGGTTTAGTTTTGAGTGCAACTACTCTTAAAAATTAGAGGTAAGGCATTCTCTCTGGTGTAACCTACACACATCAACTAACTAACAATACAATAGTAATTATGCCAATAAAAACCAAGACTCTACAAATACTCTGTCACTAAGAGCTCTATCTTCAGTGCAACTCCTTTGCATGTTAATATCCAATTGAACTAAATCTATCAAGATGATTACGCTAAGGTATTGTCCTATTTATGCATGTTTATTCAATTATGATTGTAATGATATGGTTTTAGGCCAATTACTCCACATATACCAGATATTGTAAAGTGAAATAAACACAAATCAAAATATTGATGAAAATACAAGAATCTAACATTTAGCATGGCCAACAATGTGCCAGTAGGTAATACCAAGATTCTTGTCCAAAAAAAATTCAAAAGAATTATGTTCTACAAATCTATGCCCAATGGAACTCACTCCATCATAGAAATAACATTCCCATTGCAATGCAACATGTAATATGAGATTTACTTTTCAAATGTATAACCCAACACTTCTATCTTTGTTTAGAATTGATACACTTTATTGTAAGCTTGGACTCATGGAACTAGTTTCTTTCTCTATGAACAAAACTTATAAAGAAATTGATGAAATAGATTGCCCCAGTAATTACAAGGGAAAACACTACTTCACTCAATGTAAATGCTTAATAATCAAGAAGAAAAACCAATCCCTCACTTCAAGGGTTTCATATGTATATCCTTAAGCTTCAACTCAAAATTTTAATGGAAACAATACTCATAAATATAATTCCTTTCTCCAATCACTAGACACTTTTTTAAGTCTTAAACACTAAAACCATTTCAAAATATAATGGATTAAATAACAATAAGACAACCTCACGATGAAGGAACCATTACTTTACTTCTCATAATTGAAAATAGGTGGCATTCCAAATATTAAAAGGAAATGTTTAAGCGTGTATTTAATAATTCATTTGAGCCATCCTATGGCCGTATACAACCAACCAATCAAGATATGGTCAAGGGAGAGAGAGTCCAGATTGTTTCCTAAGAAATGGAATCTCCATTCTTCACACACTCCAATGCCTCCATGTATACCCCTAGCCACCAATTTGTATGAAATGAAGGAGATGAATAAAATTTACTAGGGTTATGTACGGCTCTTACGACCTATGTACAAACCCAAAGGAAAATTAGAAGAAACATTTGGCCTGTTGGAATACTAAGAAGGGGGGGGCGGTGAATTAGTATGAACAATTTTTACCAATTTCAATCACAGTATATATAAACTTCAACTTTATTAGCAATATTCAATAGTTTATCACTTATGCATTCAATATATCATTGCATCATAAACATTATCATTCATCAGTGCATAATAAACAACCAAAGATACACATTACACCTGAATTTACGTGGAAACCCAAATGGGACAAAACCACGAAATTCTTTCTTATATATATATATCAAGAATACATTCATTGTAAGCACTAACTTCCCAAAAATCTAGCACCAACTGGAAGGAGGATCCAACCTGAAGGAATCTCCAACTCTCTCTATTCTCCGGCTCCAACTAAACAAAGGCTATGATCCCCTGATTTATAGGATCCAACCTGAAGGGATCTCCAACTCCCTTTGTTATTCGACACCATCGGGAAGGAGGCTACAACCCCCTTTCCTTGCCCCATCCTACCTCCTTGAAATATAAGTGTAGACTCAAACTGTCACTACCATTGATACTATTAATGAAATTGTCTCATCAACCTGTAATCATCTTATCATCCAACCTGTCATTGTCACTGTCACATCAACCTGTAACTGTTACTGTCACATCAACCTAAAATTGATGATCAACCAATCATCCAATTTGTCCTTGTCCCTATCACTGTCAATTTCACTGATATACCATCATCAACCAACTATAACCATATCCTCTCACATGGATACCAATCATAACCATACCATGTACCAGAACCTGTACCATACCATGTACATCAACCATGTACCAGAACCTGTACTATACCATGTACATCAACCATGTACCAAAACCTGTACTATACCATGTACTACAAATTGTACCATATCATGTATGTACCAACATATACCATAAACCATGTACTATGAGATGTGCCTCATCCATATACCACATCACTCATGATATGTATCAATCATGCGATACACCATATACAATAAGATATCATCAATGAAGTTCCTCAAGCATGTGATAACATCACCATGACATATACTAAACCAGATACTAAGATAGCCAAGATATGCTTCTAATCAATGTACCATGACATCACCAAGGAGTTTCTCAACATGTACCAACATCATCAAGACATGCCTCAAGCATGTACCACAACATCCAATGCATGTACCTCAAACATGTGCCATAACCTCATCAAGAAGTGCCTCAAACATGAATCAATATCACAAAGAAATGTATGCCATACATGTACCAAAAATATGCCTCACACCATGCACATAAGAAGTGAATCAAGCATGTACCAATGTTTCAACAAGATACCAAAGACATGCCTCAAGCATTCACCATAACTTCACCAACATGTAACCCTCAAAACATGCATATATGCATACCTTTAAACTTGTAGTCACCCTGTTGTATGAGATCTCAGACAGAAATACCTTTCCGGGCATCAACAACCTGGTACAAGCATCATTCATCAAATATATCTTAGCCTTGTTGGACAAAGACTATCCTCACTTGGGGCCTCGCTTGACAGACACTAATTGACCCGTGGGGGTGCCTCATAGGACATCAATAGTCTGAAGCGCAGGGGGTTATCCAAACTAGGGTTTTTCATAAACCCTCGCTCACCTTTTCAATTCTAAAAATTTCTCCTTCGCTCGCCTTCTCTACCTTGGATTCGTTGTCTCAGATTAGCCAATATATCACTTTCTCACTTAATAAATATTCAATAAAATTCCTTGTACAAATGAGAGGGTTCTTAAAGTGTATTTATACTTTTCCAAGTGACTTATTTCCTTATCTTTAGGACTGACCTCTTATAATTTTTCTACCCTTAATTAATGACTTGTAACTTCTTGTTGCAACTGTTTAGGGGCTTCTTAACCATTCTTGACTTCCTAACCATTCTTCGGAGCTTCCAAATTCATCACCTCATAAATCCTCAATCGTGAGGAACTACATGATGTACTATCTATTGTTGGAAATGATATGACAAGGACTATCCATCTATGAGTGTGTTACTTTCATTTACACTATCCTTCCTATCCTTATTCCCCAAACAACTTCAAGCTTCATTACCAAATCTCTGGGGCTTCTTGTAGAATTCTTCAAATTCACCCATCACATTTGTTGACATTAATGACAACCACATTTTTTGACATCAATGACAACCAATTATCCAACAATCTCCCCCTTTGGCATTGATGACAACACTCATACTCCCCCTATGACCATTTATCCTCATCTATCTCTTCCAATGTTTCTCTCCTCATGTTTCTGTCCCCATTTGACACCAATGAAAAAGGGTATCTCTCTTTGGGGTTGCTCCCCCTATCTTCATGCTTATGATATTTCGTTTTCTCCTCCTTTGACATCACCGACGAAAAGGAAAACTCCCCCTTGTCGGTATGTCTCCTCCTATCTTCATGCTTCTGATATTAATTTCCTGAACTGTTTCTCTAACGATTTCTCTCCCCTTGAATTCTCTATAAGATGTTGTGTATATCAATGTGGGGATTCCTATATATGATTTATTTCCTCTCTTCTGGTACTCTTTGTCCATTGGTACTTCCTCTTGTAATTCATTATATATATATATATATATATATATATATATATATATATATATCATTTAAATTTATCATGTTCATTGCATAGACATCAATGACCATACTTTTCAACAATTTCCCTTTGATGGTATGGATTCTGCTAACAATTTCTCTTCCCCTATTATGTTGTGCCTTTCACTGCTTTCCTTCCCGTGACTAACTGATTTCACCTGCCTTTATGCTTTCATCCACTGTCATGTATCTCTTCTGGTTCATGTCAAGTACTATCTACTAAACCTGCCAAATATTTCATGAAACCACATCAAAACAATTGTCCATGAATCTACTATGATGTTAACCCATCTTTTGCAACTGATCACAACATATTCCTTTTTTCTCAATCTGTCTGTTCAATCTGCAAATCATGACTCTACATTTCTGCAACAATTTGTACTGAATATATCACTGTCTGAATACATGCAGGTAATCCTCAATATAATCATGAATCTATGCCTGAAGAGTGTGCCATTAATATTCTTAGTAACTTTCAGACGATACCTGCATGGGAATGTATTCTAAAAGTTGATCCTCAAACAATCAAATTGTCATAAGACATTTTTCACTTCTATTATCAAACCACTCTGAAACTTCCTTCGCAAAATCTGCAAAAACTTTAGACTGCTCGAAATATATTTATTTGATCCATAGAGCTTCTGTTTAGAATCCACATGTTCAATATTCATATTTACTAGGAGTCTCCAAGCCGGATGGCTCAGAAAGGTGGAGGAAGCATCCCTAAAGCAGAGTAATCTTCTGCTTCTATCATCTGAATTCTGACATCTTCCTCTTCATCGTCTTCCTGAATTATGACATCTTCTTCTTTGCATGTAGATTCATGATGATATTGCACCACTGAAAATCCCGAGAGTATGATCTCTGGGAGTTCTTCATTCACTTTTTCTTGCTTTACATGTTCTTTATTCACTTGTTCTGTATTCACATGTTCTTTCTTTATTTTCCAAACCTTCTTGCATCTTATATCATTGTTTTATTTCATGGAAGTATCCATAATTCTTCTTCAACCATGAACTATATGTCCATAGTCGTGACACTTGTAACATTCAATATTGTGTGGGGCCACATAAAGATTTCTTGCTTTACCATTTCTTCCAAAAGCTCTGCAGTCTACAACTTTATGTCCAAATTTATTACAAATAAAAAATATACATAGAATAAACTTTGATACATGGGAGTGAATGATCTTCTTTGTGTTGTAGTACTTCTGAACTCATGCCTTGGATGATCACGATATTCTCTTCTGTTGTTTCCTTCAAAATGGTTGAAGATTCTTTGATACCTTAAAGTGGAGGGTATTATTTGATATCCTTCTCTTTTGTAATCTTCCTTTTGAGTATTCTATCTTTCTGTAATGTTCTCCTTTGAGGGATTTCATTCTTCCTTCTTGATAGAGTCTTTGATGAATTCTACATAAATCTTATCCTTCCCTTCATTCTTCCTTTATAGCAACTTATAACACTTCCCTTCAACTTTATTTAATGGTGATGTGGAGCTTTCTCTCTCTTCAACATTATGGATGAGATTGACAACTTTAACTCTTAATGTGATAAATTCTTCTTCAAGCTTCTCACAATCTTATTCTTTCTTCATCATATAGATCTTCATGAGTTATTCCATTCTCTTTGCTTCTTCAAGTTGGGTCTTCAAGGAGACAATTTCTTCTTCAATTCTTCTTTCTTGTTAACTGAATTCTTCTTCAAGATTATTTAAGTCCTCAGATCTTTCCTTGAGATAGCTAGTAAAAAAAAATTCTCTCTTCTCTGCTTCCTTTCGTTGTGCTACTATTTCGGCTTCCAAAAACTGCTTTTCTTTCAACTGATCTTTGATATTTTATTCAATCACTCTAGCTTTTTCTACTTGGACTTTTAGGTTTTGTAATCATTTGCTAGACTTCTTCATAGTTGGAATTTTGAGACCCCTTCTTTAGCTTGATCAATTCTTCCTTGAGTAACTTGTTCTTCTTTCTTTCGTCAGATTGTCTAAAGTGCTGATTAATTATGCTTCAAGATTTATTATGCCTTCTTCACAATATTTTTCTTTTGAATATGTATAACATGAAGAGCATCTTTCATATCATTCTACTTCAACATCTTATTTATTTTTATTAGTATTCTCTCACTCTACGATAGAATGGGATTCCTTAAAGTATAGATTATGTATATTATTCGAAAGTTGTTTGGCTGATGAACATTGTTCCATTTTGTTTTTTACTGGATCCGATAATCCTTCCAAGATGAAATTCAATGCTATTTTTTTTTTCTCTTCAATTCCTTATTCACTATAGTCTTTAGTTTATTTGAATTGGTGTATCCTATAACAATTGAGTACCAAACACCATACCCTTGTTCTCCTAGAAATGATTTCATCTTGTTTCTCCATATCTCATAGCTTAGACCATTCTGACAATAAAATATTTGTGTTTTATTTGCTGTGAACTTCATGAATACCGACATTTCATTATCTATGCAATCCATGATCTACCTTCCAGTGGTTAGACTGTTTTCATGAAGGACCTTCTCTGATACCAATTGTTGGAATCCTCAGAGGGGGGGTGAATCAATATGAGCACTTTTTACCAGTTTCAATCATAGTATATATAAAATTCAACTTTATCAGAAGTATTTAATAGATTATCACTTATTCATTCAGTATATCATTGCATCATAAAAAATATCATTCATTAGTGCATAATGAACAACCACATATACATAGTACACTAGAATTTAAGTGGAAACCCAAATGGGAGAAAAACACGAAATGATTTCTTATATATATCAAGAATACATTCATAGGAAGCACCAACTTCCCAATTCTCCAGAACCAACTAGAAGGAGGCTCCAACTCCCTATTTACAGGCTCTAACCTGAAGGAAGCTACAACTCCCTGAATTATCTAGCTACAACTGGAAGGAGGCTCCAACCCCCTAGTTTACAGGCTCCAACCTAGAGGAAGATCCAACTCCATGTGTTCTCCAGCTCCAACCTAAAGGAGGCTACGACCCCCTAATTTATAGGCTCCAACCTGAAGGAATCTCTGACTCCCTGTGTACTCCGGCACTAACCGGAAGGAGGAAACAACCCCATTTCCTTGCCCCATCCTACCTCCCTAAAATATAAGTGTAGAATCAACCTGTCACTACCACTGATAGTTTTATTTCCACTATCTCATCAACCTGTAATCAACCTAACATCCAACCTGTCACTGTCACTGTCACATAAAACTGTAACTGTCACTGCCACATCAACCTAAAACTGATGATCAACCAATCATCCAATCTATCATTGTCCCTGTCACTGTCACTTTTATTGTCACTGATATACCATCATGAAACAAGTATAACCATATCCACACACATGGATACCCAAACCATCAACATACCATGTACATCAACCATGTACCAAAACCTGTACCATACCATGTACCAAAACCTATACTATACCATGTACCACAACCTATACCATATCATGCATGTACCAATATATACCATAAACCATGTACTATGATATGTGCCTCATCCATATACCATATCACTCATGATATGTCTCAATCATGCCATACACCATATACAATAAGATATCATCAATGAAGTTCCTCAAGCATGTGATAGAAACATCATGACATATACCAAACAAGATACCAAGATAGCCAAGATATGCTTCTAATCAATGTACCATGACATCACCAAGATGTTTCTCAACATGAACCAATGTCACCAAGACATACCTCAAGCATATACTAGAACATTCAATGCATTTACCTCAAACATGTGCCATAACCTCATAAATGTTGAATTTTCGTAAGAGATGATATATGTATGTGAATGAATATGTTATTACAATGATGATTTTTCTATATATAAGGAACATATGGTGACCATGGTGACCATCATGAAGAGATGCATCCCTTGGGTAATAAATATATTTATACTTTATATTATATTATACATATAATATAAATATACTTCATATTTATACTTTATACTTTATTATATATATATATTTATACTTTATATTATAAATATATTATTACATTAATAATATTGTTTAATAATTAATAATCATATTATTAGTTATTAATCTAGCAGAATGTCTTTCCGATGCTTCCCAAACATCAACACTCCCTCTCAGCAAGGGAGATATTCTACATTATGCCAATATTATCTTTGAAGATTACCTGTGGGTAGCTCTCAAATAGCTTCAACATGTCACCATGACATCCATTACCTCACAATACATTTGTACCTCATCATGTGCACCCTTGTGACTTCATAGACAATGCATCCAAGGCCTGTGGGTAGTTCTCAAATAACTACAACATGTCCCCAAGACATCCACTACCCTGCAATGCATCAATATCTGATCATGTGCACACTCGGTCTCATTGCCAACCCTTTTTCATGCTGGATGAGTTCCACCTATCTTAGTGCTAACCCTTTTTCATGCTGGATGAGAACACTCAGTGCCATCCCTTTTTCATGCTGGATGAGTTCCACTTGTCTCAGTGCCAGTCCTTTTTCATGCTGGATGAGAACACTCATTTCCATCCCTTTTTCATGTTGGATGAGTTCCACATGTCTCAGTACCAACCATTTTTCATGTTGGATGAGAACACCCAGTGCCATCCCTTTTTCATGTTGGATGGGTTCCACCTGTCTCAGTGCCAACCCTTTTTCATGATGGATGAGTTCCACTTGTCTCAGTGCCAACCCTTTTTCATGTTGGATGAGAACACTCAGTTACAACCCTTTTTCATGCTGGATGAGTTCCACCAATCTTAGTTCTAACCCTTTTTCATGCTGGATGAGTTCCACCTATCTCAGTTCTAGCCCTTTTTCAATCTGGATGAGAACACTCAGTGCCAACTCTTTTTCATGCTAGATGAGTTCCACCTGTCTCAGTTTTGACCATTTTTCATGTTGGATGATAACACTCATTTCCAACCATTTTTTATGCTGGATGAGAACACTTAGTGCCAACCCTTTTTCATTCTAGATGAGTTCCACATGTCTCAGTGCCGACCCTTTTTCATGATGGATGAGAACACTCAGTGCCAACCATTTTTCATGTTGGATGAGTTCCACCTGTCTCAGTGACAACCCTTTTTCATGATGGATGATAACATTTAGTGCTAGCCCTTTTTCATGCTGGATGAGTTCCACATGTCTCAGTGCCATCCCTTTTTCATGTTGGATGAGTTCCACATGTCTCAGTGGCAACCTTTTTTCATGTTGGATGAGAACACTCCCTATGAAGAGGGACCACACCAAGCTTGTCCCTGAAGTACTCAAACTTCATCCTCAACAACACCTTGGTAAACATGTCCGCAACTTTATCCTATGTAGTCACATAATTGGAGCCTCACTACTCCCTTCTGCACCATATCCCTGATATAGTAATATTTGATCTCAATATGCTTCGACCTGTCATAGACCACGGGGTTCTCTGATGACCTCATGCAACTCTGGTTGTTACACCAAATTCAGGTCACCTCTAGTCTGAGACAAAATAACCTAGACAAAAATTATCGAAGCCACACTACTACTGCACATGCTGTCAAATACTCAGCTTCAGTCATATTGAGTACCACACTGTTATAGAAAAAATTTCCTCACCCCATGCAACTTTCTTTGATGTCCTTTCCATTTCCCTATGTAGACTTGAAGTCCCTTGTTGTACCTTCCAGAGCCAAAAAATCATATTTTTACACATATACATCCTCAACCAGTTATACAAGATGCATATACGCAAGTTGCTCCATTACAACCCATGTACATCGGGTTTGGTGCTCAAAATTAAAAATTCTGTCAGGTTTCCATGTCACATCATGGGATCCATGATCCTTGACGTTCCATATACTAGAAACGTTCTGAATCAACCCTTCATTTCCATTTGAAGGCTACAAATTGAGACACATCCAAGCCATGGAAGAGGAGGGAATTCAACTTTTGAGAGAAAATATACTCTGGATAAATTTCATTCCATATTGAGTATACATCCCTTTATCCTTGAAAGTATGAACACATTATTCAACCCCCAAGATCTTCCTTCTTTGATGGAGAAACTTATTATCTCCTTTATATGAGCTTTCCTCTGGTGGAGGATTGAAGTGGTGGAGGCCTAGATGGAGGGAATTAGTTTCTCGATTCCGATGTGTTCCATTACATAAGTTTGTCACTTATACACTTATGTTGATCATTTTTAATAGAAATACTCTTTTCCTGTCCAATTGATATCTTACAAATATTTGAATTATTATTCCATGGGCATATTTGTCATGAATTTTAATGGATTATGCTATTTCATATGATAAAATTATATATTATCACCATATACTTGTGTATCTTGGTTGTTGAGGACAAGTTGTAGGTATAAATCTTTGAGTTACGTGCTCAACGGTGGTCTTCACTGAATGTCCAGATGAGGTAGACTCTTGATCTTGTCTTGTTAGAATTTCATTTATATAACATACCCGGGATTAGAGTTGATTTCTTCATGTCATTCCGTCTGTTGTGGGTTACCCCATGCCATAGAGCGATTTTCCTCGTAACACACACATGACTGCTTCCTGCATCTAGAGGAGCCTCTTACTCCTTATTGTAGTACCCATATCCCTCTGGAACTGACCATCCAAATCCCTCTCGAGCACTGAATATCAACTGAATCCTCAACCTACTAACTTGTTGACGGGAAAAAATGATCGTTCATGAATTGGAAGAACGATTTTGGTCTGGGGTTGTCCAAATAATCCAAGCCGTTTGGTGTAACTCGTTCTGATGGTTTTAATGGCTTCGTTAGCCAATCTAAAAGTCCTAAAGAAACAAATAAAAAAGAATGAAATAACTAACTAATTACTAATTAATATATATATATGTACATACGTATGACGTAACTATTGTAGATATATTTAAATAGCAGATTTACTTATCTTATTTATGTACATGAATATACACACTGCAAGTCTTAATCTAAACTTACAAAAGTCAATGTGAAAAAATGACTGCTTTGAAAAAGCAGATAAAGAAATCACATAAGATATTTTTTTTGGTTTTTCCTTTATAAGTCTTAAACTAATAAAAGAAAATGCTATGAAATGGAAACATATGGATAGTCAAAATCCAAACCATATGTTTGAATTTCAGTGATAAACAAATAACATAAAAATGTAAATGAGCTAACATGTTAGCGAGCTAATGATATGCATCTAAACATATGTACAATCAGAGAACATCCAACCACATTGTCCAAGAGTAAAAACTTACAATGAACCTTAAATCTATTCTGAATAAATGCAGAACAATTGCGTTGGAAGTTGAATTTTAACAACAGAAAGAGTGATACAAATAGTTACTGTGATCTCATGATTGCAAGCAATTACATTAAGAAAAATTTGTTAGCAATAACATTTCATTTAATCTTTCAACGAAAATTAAGGAGAAATCCTGTAATTGAAGATGAATAGATGATCACACGTTTAATATCTGAAGCATCATTTATGGACAACATCTATAAAGGAATTATCTCAAAACATAATAAATCATGAAGACTAAAGCTATCAAAACCTATTATCATATCAGGATAAACAAAACTTAAATGAAGACACCATCCACAAGAAGCTAAAGCCAAAATGTGCATTGCTATTCCATTAAAGTCTATAAATCAAACGTCCATCTTCTGCCCCAAGTGAGGATGCCTTCATTACAAAAATATCTAGTATTTAAATAGTTCAGTAAAGATAAACATCTTATCTTGTGGGATAAGATTAAATCTCAAAATGATTTACTAATTACAAAATAGAGCGTAATAGAACCACTCCATATCACACTGTATCTCTCAAAACTATAAAAAGCTTGTTTCTATTTACAAAAGATGAGCCAAAAAATTGGCTAATAAGCTCAGAAATGGTCCATATTATTAGATCACCACCAGCCACACGATATTCTGAAAGGAAAAATGAAAATAAAGGAGTTTAGATATTATTCTAACCAATAATTTCCAAAAATTTGAATGAGAATAGATTGGCTACAGAATCAGTCGATTCTGTAGTCATTTTTATTTTAAAGAACAAAAATCTAATTAAATCTATATTAATAGAAAAACTAAACAAAAACACAGCTAAGATAAACAAACAAATCTTTACCTCTTAACTGCATGCTAAATTTGACTCGTAAGACCTCAGAGTTAACTACTGCTGTGACACACTCAACATTCTTTATTATTACATTTCCAGTTCTTTTCAAGCACTTCCCCTTCCTTTGAGCACTAAAATTTAGTCTGTGATTTTCACTCATTAATGAGTCGATCTGAGTGGTGAGGGTTTTGATCTACAATTGAAGGGAAGGTATATATGTGTAATATTTGTCGATCTAAAACAAACAAACCTCACACTGTGGATCTAGAACAGTTGTTTGAGGATATCCATGGTTGTGTGTCAAAATGCTACCATTGTGATCTGTGGGTTATTTACCGAGTTTGATCCCTTGAAAACATTTTCTATGCTTCAGGCATGGTGGCAGATTGTCTACGAAATCGTAGGTTTGGCTGAGATCTGGTTTGAGGTAATTTGGGTATTCTTTTGCCAAGAATTTCTCAGTCTCTGAATTAGAGCTCTCATGGACCTCGATCGATTTGATCGAGCTCATATGAGACTTCGATTTATTTCGTAGGCTCCTAGCATTTAATCTCCCCGCCCTTTTGTTTTTAAACCCTATATCCGAGTCATTTTTAGATAGTTTGCGCAAGGGCCTATTTGCAGTTTTTGCAAACGTGTTAGGGTAGGCGTACTGCTCATGGTCATGAAATTCAGAGGCTCTCGGATCAGCATCTTGTTTCTCAAACATAGGCTCATCGAGCGCGGCCCTATCACAGTGTTCTTTGGATGAGGGTATTGTTCTGTCAATGGAAGGGATAGGGGTTTCCTCTAACATGGGCTTATCGACCTCTACGGGGCTGGGTGTAATAATGCCATTTCGAGATAGGAAAGTGTCCCAATCGTCATCCTGCAATTTTAAATGATGGACTAACAACATCCTTATCAATCCATGATGAAATAAACTGGAGTTCAAACACTGTCTCTTATACCTCATGGCCATTTTATATAAACTTATCAATAAAAAGAAAGGCATGTTCAACTAGAAACCGATGAAGTTCATTAACAGTCTTATGTGATACAGAAAAATGAGGCCAAAGTGACCCTCGCATGGAACGAACTGTCTCAAGATTGCTAATAAACCATGCCACCTAGTCTTTAACAGAGAAATAGGCATACCTTTATCACAACATTGGATTTTCCTAGAAGTAAAGAACAG
Organism: Picea glauca; assembly: GCA_000966675.3. Lineage (NCBI taxonomy): Eukaryota > Viridiplantae > Streptophyta > Pinopsida > Pinales > Pinaceae > Picea > Picea glauca. The sequence goes on along the minus strand of JZKD02S2269281.1, from coordinate 132,293 downwards.
ACTCCACGAAACCTCCTCTACCTTGGATTTCTTAAACCTTTTTTTCCTGCTAAGGGGAAGATGTGTTTCCTGGCTCAAAAAATCCTTGGTGATTTCTAATTGAACATCACCTACTTTGGCTCGGAAAACATCGAAAGAGAGGGAGAATTCCTGGGCCGCTTGCAAGTTGAATCCTTGAAATATCTCAAGAAATATGAGCCAACCTTGACCCTTAAGGTCTTCCCTTGTGTCTTCATACAAGAGAAGGGTTTGTGATCCATTTAGTTCGATATGGACAACAGAGGCCATATGGATTCGGACAAGCAGTCACAGAGGCAACAAAAGGCACTGTAAGCAAGAAGGGTTTCACAGAACAGAAAGAAATAGGGATAAAACCAAGGAAATAAAACCCTTGCATGAATTAAATGGAAGAATAAGGGGTTTCATAAGAGAATCAGGTGTTTTGTGTAATGAATCGTTGAGGGTATAGAAGAAAATCCGAGACTTAACTTGAAATGATGGTCATGTCGTTTTCAAAAATCCATTATCAGTAGAGTATAGAATACGACTAGATGTGTTTAAGTATCATCATTGTGCAAAGGGTGGAGTCAAATTCTAAGGTTAGGAAAATAGATGTTTGACAAACCAAAGAATAGCAACCATAAAAGTATTTCCCAAGAGTCATGCATGAAACAAACTCAAGACTATTGTCAAATGAATCTTGGTGTATTATTCAAATGTTCAGAATATACCTTATGACAATGAGAAACTTTAAAACAATTCTTTTATTGTCATGAGATAATCCTTAAAGCTAAACAACATTACATAAAAGATTTTTAAGAACATTTACTCTCCTAGGGAAATAAACCTTAAAATCAAATATCATAAGATCATAAGTTTCAATGCTTCATTCATTCTTTTAGTCATGAACCAAGCATGAAAATGAAAAATAGGAACAATTGTAAAACCCTTTTATTATAAAAAATTCACCCTTAAATAGAAATATTTGTATAACAAAGCTTAGGAAACTATAGGATTTATCATTTGTTGCTTTAAAAGGTAAAAATTGTGTAGGGCTGGCAACAATGGTGATTTACTGGGAGAAGAAGTTATCTTTGCATCACCGACAAGTTCAAGTTAGGAATGTCTAGAATGTTTATAGATCAAAACAATTGAAGGACATCAAGCATTCCAAAAATAATTATGCAATCCAACTTTAAATATCTCCCTGTTCAAATGAAATCTAGTGACAAATTTTAAAAATAAGAGCGACGATATTCAAGTTAATGGCTCCGATACTGTTGATAGGACCACTACTTCCAGAAGGCATCCATAGCCTCGACAGGGATGTCAATTAACACACTCTAACGCCTCTACTCTGTTGATGCAGGAGCATCGCTCCCAAGCTAGCCATGCGCCAACCAGCCAGCCCACTCAGCGCACACATTCAATGAGGAAGAGAGGCATAACCCTCTCATATTCAAATTTTGAATTTGAATCAAGCACATTTAATGTTTGTAAGGCTGTTAGAGCCAAAAGGTTGTGCCTATATGCAGGATTTAGATGTAGATAGCCTTTAATGGTTGTAAGTATGAGATCTAGCTCCGATCTAGACTATATAGCCCATTCAATGTAAGTTTTAATGTAATTGAATAGGGTAGGTGAGATGGAGGGAAGAGCTCGAAGAGCCCCCTCATGTAAAAGATTTTGGATCTTGTTTTTGAGTAGAGGTAGTAAGAGTTAGAAAAGAGGGCAGAGAGGAGGAGCCAATACTCTGTCAAAGTCTGAGCTTAGGAACACCTTGTAAAGGAGGCATTTGATATTAATACAAACTAGAGCAGTTTTTCTTGCATATTGTATGTGTTGTGTGAATGTCTATGTGTGTTCTATTTATGCTGCGAATGCATGTTGTAGATGTGCATTTACAGGGACAGATAGGTTCTTCTATCTGTAGAGTTCTTTGATTTCAGGTTGGATTTCTTTGAGGCTTCATGCCAAGAGGGTGTGAAAAAACACTACGGGTTCTGATAGTTAGTGCTTAGAGAGCACTTCCAATTCTGTGAAATTTGGACAAGGATGTGCTAGGAGGGCACACCAACTAAAATCATTGACTCAAAGGAAGACCTCAAGGTTGTTGAACACCTTGGAGGCAAGACTGTGTAGAGGAAGACACAGTGGGAGACAGAATCCCTACAGGATTTTGCATGAACTCTGCCAAGAGGGCATTGAGTTAGTGTGCAGATAGAGCACAGGAGGAAAGAAATCTTTTGAGTTCTGGAATAAAAGAAGAGTCCAAGGAAGGATCTTCACAGGGTTGCTGAACACCCTGCAGACTTAGCAAGAAGTTTCTTGAGAAAGAGAGTGCCAGGAGGGCATCATATTCTCCATCTGAGGGAGAAGGAAAAGGGGTCAATCCCTTAGAGGTTGAAGCTACAGGAAAATATCAGATAAGATAACACCTTCATGCATGCAAAGAATATACAAGGAGTACAAAAGTCAAAGAATCCTTTGAGGATTCAAGGAGAGAAGATCAGGAGGAGTAGTGCTTTCATGTACAGAGCCATAGCTGCAGAAGTCGTAGAGGCCAAGGAACTCTTTGGAGAGTTTAGAATCCAAAAATATTAGGAGGGAAATCATTTTTGAGAAATGCAGACAGAAGCTGTGAGTACAGGATTCGTAGCAGGAGCAAAGGCTAAGGCCTTTGATACTTTGGAAATATTCCACAACAAAGGAAGAAAGTGTAAGCTCAACAAGGAGCACAACTGTTGTTAGATTAGGCCGAAGGGAAGATCTGGACCATTGAAATTTCATGTCCAGGTAGCAGCAGGAGGAGCACACGGGAGAAGAATATTTGAGCCATCAGATCTCATGCAGATAACTGATAGACATTGGATCTATCAAAAGGAGCATGAAGTTTAATCCTCATGCGTAGAGAAGAGAATTCGGAAAAGTCCTGACAGGGCAAAGGCATTGGGATTTCGAATTTTGGAACTTTGGAGGTTCATAGGTTCAGAGGACAGCGGACCGAGAGATTAGAACTCACAGGTCCCGAAGTCCCGAAAGGATCCGAGTCATCCATCTGAGGAGGACACATGTAGCGAGACCCTTTCATATCGGGGATTTAGACATCAGAAAGCAGAGTAGGGAGAATCTTTCGACTTCACAACTGGAAAAGTCCCAAAAGCGATCAGAGCCATCCATCTGTGGGAGGACACATAGCGAAGATCGAGGGAATCACTGGGTAATCGGATACCAAAGATTCATAAGATAAGAGGATCACTGTCGTTGGGTTCGCGGAGTCTCAAAGACCGAAATAATCAGGATCATCCAAGCAGAGGACACGTGGAGCGATCCAGGCATCAAGGAAATTTCTGAAAAGGATTATTTCAGTATTTCATCTACCGGAAGATGCAGGGGTGAGAGTTCAGAACTCTTGACCATAGAATCCCAAAAGGATCCGAGCCGTTGGATCAAGGGAGGCTTTGAGCCATCGATCTTTCTCAGGAGGAGGAGAACTGGAGGTTTGAGAGGACAAGGCATTGTTGTACTAGGAGTCACGGAATTCCGAAACGTGAATTCCCGAAAGCGTAGAAGGAGTGTTGCCGGGTCACAAGGGCAAGGGCTAGATTTCGGCATACCGGATATCTAGATTTCATAAATCTTGAGGACATGAAATCTGGGCTCTTAGGAATGGAGGTCCCAAAAGGATGAGGGTCGTTTATTTGAGAGTGGATCACAGTTGTTGATCCCGGCCAGGAGTGAAAGGACGGTGTCGGTATTTTGGATACCGGGAAGTCTAGAGAGAAGGGATAGGAAGAGGAAACCTTGCATCGGGAAAGCCTGAAGTGTGAAACCCGAAGTTGCTGAGGAATAGCACGGGAAATGGAGGAAGGGTGTATTCATCGACATTTCAAAGTTTGAAACTTTGAAAGTTCTGAGGATATGAGAACCAAGCATTTCGGCATCAGAAAACTCAAAATCACGAAAGGAGGAGAAAGCCGGGAAATAAGCATTTTGACATTTCGAAAACTGACATTTTGGGAGTCTTGAAGAAAGGAATTCGGGCGCTTTACATCGGTGAACCCCAAAGAGGATTGCGGTCATATGAGGGGAGGTTATATGAACTAAGATTGTAGCCCAGGGGGCTAACCACGACTACAACACATTTTGGAAAATCGACACTTTGGGTGTCGGGAGATCGAAGAGTCAAGGAAACTTGACATTAGGACTCGAGGAGTCCTGAAGACCGAAATCACATTTCGGGAAAAGGTCGTGGTCGTGGTTGAAGGCCATGTGGAGGTGAAGGACCTGTGGATCGAAGATTTGAGGTTCCAGTAGGGAATCAAAGGAGCCACTTTGGCTCGAGAAGGTTTTTGAACGATCCTTCATGGACCTCAGCCTGAGGGTAGGGGGTCTGCGTCATTTGTGGTATCAGAGCTTGATTTTGTCTGTATATTTCATGTAGAGTAAGCTAGAGGAAAAGGAGTAATCTGATACACATCATTTGTGGTATCATAGATCAAACTTTGTTTGTATATTGCAGGAAGAGAAAGCAAGAGGAAAAATAATACCCTGATATACAACAAAGTGGTATCAGAAGCAGCTTGCAGAGACAGGCAAAGGAAGACAGAGTGTTGAGACTCTGTGGATATTGTCGCAGGTGCACAATAGTCAAAAGGCAGTCGGGTCGACTGTAGGAGACACTGGAAGCACTTAGGGTTCCAAAGTGACAGTAACAGATCTATTAGGAGGACAGATAAACAGTGAGAAGAATGGCTACTGAAGGTCATACACGTGGTGGGAAGAAGAACCACCAACAATAGGAGAACACTGCAAGGGATAAAGAACTTGTCGAGATCAGAGCAAGGATGGATGAGATTTCACTGTGGGTGCAACATGATACAAAGTCTAGATGGGTGTATGAATGGCCCATGAAGATGAAGGTAAAATGGCCAGTCAAGGAATTGGTGGCCAGAAGACAACAGAGGCTGTTAAAGGGATGGTTGAGGCATCCTGAAAGCCTCAATGGACCAAAGGAGGAGATGGTTCAGGTATGTGAACCAGAGGCTGGAAGATATCTCAGTGATATTGAGGATGAACTGAGATCAACTGAAGATCTCATAGACTGCCAGGAGAGCAGAGAGGAAATTCCCAATTACTAGGAGGGCAATGAGATGAGATCCGAGGATCTCATAGACTGCCAAGAGGAGAGCAAAGAGTTTCCAATTTGCCAGGTGGGCATGGGAACAGAAGTGGGACTGTCTGAAGGTCTCATGAACTCAGGGATTAGTTTGAATTATTTAGAGGAGCTGATAGAGAAGGAGGATAAGAGGAATCTTCTGATGATTGGAGGAATTCAGATATTCCTACCATTGAGCCTAGTTGAGGCAAGAGTCTGTGTTGCATAAGAAACAGAAAGACATCCAACAGTGACTGTCAAGGAAGAAGAAGTATTGGAGCAGACATCAGATGTTTCCAAAGAAGAGGAAGAAGATGATAATTCCAAGGAATGGCTCAATATTTTTCAGTTGGGAAGATGAAAAGAATGCAACATTGAAGCTTGCAGAAGTAGAAGAAGAGGAAGCATACAACATGGACTTTTCTGATCTGTGTGAAGAATTTGAAGCCCTAGAGAGAAGGGTGAAGGTGCAGAAATTCCACATCCAACAAGTCAATTTGGAGGCAGGTGAAGGAAAACTCCAGACTGAGGAGCAACTGGAAGGAGCTGGAGACATACTAGCAAGAGGAATTGAAACAACAACACTATCAAAGATGATGGTTGAATAGTAGATCACTCAAGAGGGGACTGCAGAGGAGACTGCAGCAGAGTGGACACTTAGTGCCACATAGGGAGAGATGACATTCAAACTGTCAGATGAAGAGGTTGAGTAGCAACTTAGTAATGATATTGCAGAAGAGAAATCTACAACAAGGTGGCAAGTTAAGGCCACAAGAGATGGCATGGGAGATCATGGTGATATGCCCATTTTTAGAAAGAATTTGCAGCAGAGGAGACTGCATGAATAGAGCCAACCATTACAGTAGCTGGATGAGGTGATCGATGAGATCAGGGGGCTGATGATAATATCACAAGAGACTTCCATCAAGGAGAAGTTGAGCAAAATGGAGACTTCCAGAGAAGCAACAAAGCAACAACAACAACAACAACAAAGAGATGGAGCAGGGAGACAACTCCAAAGAGTTGTTTGGGATCCAGGAGGATTTCAACAACCAGGGTGGAGATCTCATGACTAGGAGCTCATGAATTTTCATAGAAGAGGAGTATAATGTTGGAGCATCGCTCCCAAGCTAGCCATGCACCAACTAGCTAGCCCACTCAGTGCATGCATTCAATGAGGAAGAGAGGTGCAACCCTCTCATATTCAAATTTTGAATTTGAATCAAGAAAATTTAATGTTTGTAAGGCTGTTAGAGCCAAAAGGCCATGCCTATATGCAAGCTTTATATGTAGATAGCCTTTAATGGTTGTAAGGCTGAGATCTAGCTCCGATTTGGACTAGACAACCCATTCAATGTAAGTTTTAATGTAATTGAATAGGGTAGGTGAGATGGAGGGAAGAGCTCGAAGAGCCCCCTCATGTAAAATATTTTGGATCTTGTTTTTTAGCATAGGTAGAAAGAGTTAGAAAAGAGAGAAGAGAGGAGGAGCCAAGACTCTGTCAAAGTCTGAGCTCAGGAACACCTTGTAAAGGAGGCATTTGATATTAATACAAACCAGAGAAGTTTTTCCTGCATATTGTCTGTGTTGTGTGAATGTCTATGTGTGTTCTACTTATGCTGTGAATTTATCTTGTAGATGTGCATTTACAGGGATAGATAGGTTCTTCTATCTATAGAGTTCTTTGATTTTAGGTTGGAGTTCTTTGAGGCCTCATGCCAAGAGGGCGTGACAAAACACTGTGGGTTCTGATAGTCAGTGCTTAGAGAGAACTTCCAATTCTATGAAATTTGGACAAGGATGTGCTAGGAGGGCACACCAACTGAAATCATTGACTCAAAGGAAGACCTCAAGGTTGCTGAACACCTTGGAGGAAATACTATGTAGAGGAAGACACAGTGGGAGACAAAATCGCTACGGGATTCTGCAAGAAATCTACCAGGAGGGCATTGAGTCAGTGTGTAGATAGAGCACAGAAGGAAATAATTATTTTGAGTTTTGGAATAGAAAAAGAGTCTAAGGAAGGATCTTCACAGGGTTTCTAAACACCCTGCAGACTCAACAAGAAGTTGCTTGAGCAAGAGAGTGTCGGGAGGGCATCAGATTCTCTATTTGAGGGAGAAGGAAAAAGGGTCAATCCCTTAGAGGTTGAAGCTACAGGAAAAGCTCAGAAGAGGTAGCACCTTTGTGTGTGCAAAGACTCTACAAGGAGAGCAGAAGTCGAAGAATCCTTTGAGGATTCAAGGAGAGAAGCTCAGGAGGAGTAGTGCTTTCATGCACAGAGCCATAGCTACAGAAGTCGCAGAGGCCAAGGAACTCTTTGGAGAGTTTAGAATCCCAAAAGATCAGGAGGGAAAGCATTTTCAAGAAATGCAGACAGAAGATGTGAGTACAGGCTTCGTAGCAGGAGAAAATGTCGAGGCCTTTGATACTTTGGAAATATTCCATAGAAAAGGAAGAAAGCGTAAGCTCAACAAGGAGCACAACTACCATCAGATTAGGCCAAAGGGAAGATCTAGACCGTTGAAATTTCACGTCCGGGTAGCAGTAGGAAGAGTGCACGGGAGAAGAAGATCTGAGATGTCTGATCTCATGTAGATAGCTGATAGCCATCGGATCTATCAAAAGGAGAATGAGGTTTAATGCTCACACACATAGCAGAGAATATAGAAAAGTCTCGACAGGGAAGAGGCATCGGGATTTAGGATTTTGGAACTTCGGAACTTTGGCGGTTCAGAGGACAGCAGATCGGGAGATTAAAACTCACGGGTCTCGAAGTCCCAAAAGGATATGAGCCATCCATCTGAGGAGGACACATGTAGCAGGACCCTTTCATATCAAGGATTCAGACATCGAAAAGCAGAGCAAGGAGAGTCGTTCGACTTTGCAATTGGCAAAGTCCCGAAAGTGATCAGAGTCATCCATCTATGGGAGGACATGTGGAAAAGATCGGGGGAATATCCTTGAGTTTCTTTCTTTAAAAGTAGGGACATTGTAAGTAGTTTTTAATGATAGTTGTGTCTGCTCATAATTATAAAGTGAAACCATGAAATCTATTCTGAACAGAAAAACTTCTTTAACTAGTCTTCTTTTCAGGAAATCACAACAATTGATGCTTCGACATACCTTGACTATTGTTTTAAGATGAGGCATTCTAGTTTCCTTCCTTGAACCAAGCTGTGACATAGGCATGTTTTAACCAGAAAGAAACAAAAACAAACAAAAATGAAAAAGAACCAAAAACCTGAAAAAAAAAAACAAATCAAAACAAAAAAATTATGTATAAAGGTAGATTTGGAAAATTAAGAAAAATACCTTTTGAGGGCTTGGCCATTCACTAGGAAGGTCTCTAGCTATCCCTCTAAGTTCTGTAGGTGGAAGGATATGGGACCTAGTTTTTCATTGATTACAAAGGCCCCCAACCATAGGTTTTGGAATTTAGTATGCTCCCCTTTCCCTTCGTGAGGTTTATCCCATTTGAGAACCAGGTCTCCTACCTCGAAGTTTCTATCTGAAGCAGAGGTTGAATCAAAACAGCTTTTGACAATCTGTTGATGATGATCCAACCTTTCTTTTTCTTGTGCTCCTACTTCCTCTAACTTCAGTAAAGCATTAATCCTATTTTGAAGAGGAGGACAATCCTCTTCCTAAACTTTCTGTGATAATTGCAAACAAGGGAGAAAAACATGAGGGGGGAGGATTGCTTCTCTTCCGTAGACAAGAAATAAGGGAGATTTACAAATAGCGGTTTTTGGAGTCACCCTATCATCCCAGAATGCATTAAAAAGTGCATTGTGCCAGTTCTTATGGTTTTCAGAAACTGTCCTCTTAATGATCTTGATCATATTTTTGTTTGTTGATTCTGCTAACCCATTTCCTTGGGGATAATAGCTGGCAGAATATTTTAGTTTTATCCCTTTTTCTAAGGAAAAAGCACTCATATCAAGGGATTAAAATTAGGAAGCATTATTAAAGACCAAACACTCAGGAATACCGAAACGAGTAATGATGTTTGAATTAAGGAAAGATATTACCTAACTAGTGTTTACCACTTTTAGTGGTGCAGCCTCGGACCATTTGGTAAAATAATCCATCGTTGTAATGATGTATTTATGCTGTTGGGAAGAATTGGGGTTAATTGGCCCTATAATTTTGATACCCCACTTCTGAAAAGGTGAATCCACCGAATTAGGCTACAATGGGAATGCTGCCTTTTTTACTCATCCAGTAGCTTTTTTGCAGATTATGCATTTACGACATAATGCATGGGCATCTTTGAACAACGTGGGCCAATAGTACCCAACCCTTAATACCTTGTGAGCAGTGGTGTCTCCATTGAAATTCCCACCAGATTCACCTGCATGTAGTTCAGATAATACTTTCTCTGCTTCATCTCTTTCCAAACAACGCATGAGAACACTATAGAAATTCTTACAGAATAATACGTCATTCACCAACTGGAAAGATGAAGATTTTAATCTTAATGGTCTTCTCTTTTTTGGATCGAGATGGAGAGGGGAATAACCGTGGGTTAGATAAAACTTAATATCATCAAACCAAGAATTAGCAACAACTTGTGTACAACAGATTTGATTTTCATCATGTTGATTGACAGTTGGGACATTAGTTTGACTCTGCTATTCTTCAACCGAATCAGCCACTAGTTTGCATAGACCTTGACCTATGACAATTTGTGTGGGGGTAATTTCAAGGTCATACTCTTATAATGATGTCATCTAGTTTTCCCTTTTTTCACCCAATTCCTTTTGCACTAATAAGTTTCTAACAACGAGATAAGGCACAATGACTTTAGTTCTAGATTTCAACAAATAGGATCGGAAATGCTTCACTGCTTTGAAAACTGCATAAGCTTGTTTATCTACAGCTAGGTAATTAAGTTTTGCCCCTTTGAATGCTAATCTCATGAAAGAAATGGGTATTTCATTATTTTTAGCATTCTTTTGGGTTAAGACATCCACATATGATCAGTCATAAGCAAAAGTGTAAAGAGTGAAATATTGCGAGAAATCAGGACTTATAAAAGAAGGGGCCTCCACTATGGATTTTTTGATGGAATCAAAGGCTTGGTTTTCTTGTGGTCCCCAATGATATTGAGCATATTTTTTAATTAAATTCTACAAAGGCATTACCATTTCTGAGAAACTTGGGACAAACCTTCTAACAAAGTTAATCTTACCTAAAAATGACTGCATGGATTTTTTGGAAGTGGGAGGGGAAAGTTTAACAATATCTTTGGTTCTTTTGGGGTCGATAATCATTCCATATTTGAATACTATGAACCCAAGTAATCTTCTTTGTTGAACTGCAAAGACTGATTTCTTAGGGTTAAGGGATATGGCATATTTGTGACATCGTTCTAGGACGACCCTAAGTTTAGACAAATGATCTTTCTTGTGTTTTGAAAAAACGGTTACGTCATCAAGATAGACCACTACATATTGATTTAGGAGACCATGAAAAGCAATGTACATTTCCCTCTGGAAAGTGGCCCCAATATTTATAAGCCCAAAAGGCATTTTTCTGTAGGCATAAGTACCCCACATGGTACGAAAAGTGGTTTTGAGTTGATCCGAGGGAGACATGAGGACTTGGTTGTATCCCGAAAAACCATCTAGTAGTGATAGTCTTTCAGAACCATAAACTTGTTGAAGTATCTATTCCATTGGAGGAATGAGATAATTATCTTTGTCTGACACTCAATTTAGATTACAAAAGTCAACACAGAGTCAAATTTAGCCACTTTTCTCCCTTATAGGGACAAGGTTAGATACCCATTCTGTGTGTCTCACTGGGAAAACTATCTTTGCATTCAATAATTTATTTAGTTCTTTTTTGACAGTGGGTTCCAACTTAGGGTGCATCCTCCTTAGTTTTTGTTGAAAAGGTTGGGTCTGGGGTTTCATGGGAATGACATGTTGTATGATATTAGGATCAATCATTTTTAAATCATCGTATGTCCAAGCAAATACATCTTTGAATTCTTTAAACAATTTTATAAAGGTAGACCATTCTTGCTCGGAGCACCCTATTCCCAAATTAATTTTCTGTGGATTTTCTTTGGTCCCTAAGTTGATTGTTTCATAAATCAATGAAGAACTATTCATTTTACAATTTACAGACCCTCTAAATTTATCATGCAAATCATAAAATTTTTCTAGTCTTACAAAAACTCTAGGGATAGAGTTTACCAGATCGAATGTCAATTAAGGAGATCTAGGATTTGATATTACCATGAAGTTGCGAAGGTTTTCATCATGAGTGCCTTCATCGATAATCGAACCTTTGAAAGTGTCTTCCATGTGCAAGAAGTTGATGATTTGCTGATCATCGTTAAACACTCTCCAATTGGTGATGTTGTCTGGGATCGACGTTCTGAATAATAATTCAATAGAAAATGCATTTGGAGAAAGGCCTTCTACGGGAAAAAGTTTAGAAGCGACATTAGCGAACAAATCAGCCTCTGAATTACTTAATCTAGGAATGGAATTGATGTTAAATGATGACAATTTTCAGATCAGACTCCATACCTTGGTTTGGTAACTTTTCAGATGTGGGGACAAGCAATGAATGGAATTTCTTACCTTCCTAACCACGATTTCTGAATCACCGAAAACTATTAATTTTCTGGCATCCATGTCCAAATATTTTTAAGCCCTTGCAGGAGTGATTCATATTCGACAGTGTTATTAGTGCACTCAAACTCTAATCGACAGGCGATGAAAGTGTTATTACCTGTGGGTCAATGAGTAGACATATTGCACTGACTCCTTCTTTGGATTTGGCTCCGTCGAAGTACAGTGACCATATCTGATCTTCATCAGTAGCATTTGACACATTCAGAAAAGCTGGTGACTATGTACAAGTAATGAGTTATGATCCTTGCCCAGGATCGGTGATAGGGGAAATTTCAGTGACGAAATTACCGAAGAAGGTGTTCATTCCCTGCATTTCAAGTGAATTAGCAGATGCAATAAAAGGCTCGTTTGGATCATTTAGATCTGTAACAGTGTGTTTGAGATAATGTTCGTGATTAATCCTAATTCTATTTGGCTGTCCATTTTCTGGCAGCCACAAATGAGACCAATCTATTGCAAAGTATCCATGCAACTTCTCAGACCAATCCCTGCTTAAGAACAAACCATAGACTTCAGGTATGTCAACAACAATGATATCAATGATTTGGTGAACTTTAGGATTAGAAGAAAACCTAACGAGTACATTCTTTAGTTCACCAATTACCTTAACATTTGACCGATCGAGCTGAATGATTTTAAGACTAGAAGGTTGAACTTCAGCATTGATTTTTTGGCAAACAGAAAAAGGCATCACATTGGATGATGTGCCGGAATCTACCATGCGATTATGTACATTTCTATTTAAAATTTCAAAAGTTAATAAAAAAGGTGGGACATTTCTGTGAGTGTTAACAACAAAATTCTGCTGATTTTTAGCCGCTGTCCCTGAAATTACTTTATCTACATTTGATACCGTTTTTTCAGTGAGGTCCCTTTTGTCTGAGGATTTAGGCGTTGTTTTAGTGGGGACCTTTTGAGATATTTTAGGACTGATTTCTGCAATTTTCTTGCTGTTCAGATTGTTGTTTTTACTTTTTCCTGCAATGTTCTGAAGCATTTTTTGCAGAAGAAAAGGAAACTTCAATAGTTCGTAAACATAAATATTAGCTCTAAGTTTCTTTAAGTCTTTGATCAAATCATATTCTAAATTTAGGGCTGCTAAATTCTATTTTGTTTCAGTTTGTTTAAATTATTTCAGAGGCACATTAGTACTTATTTCAGAAGAGGGTTTACCCTGAGTTTTTCTTCTGGTGTTGTAAGGATGGACAATTTCAAAATTGGCTTGAAAAATACTGTCGAAAAAATGCTCGAAGACATTGGGAGATGATTCTTCTTCTTCGACCATTTCTTCTTCAATCACAACTTCAGAATTCTCAAGGGGGATTAAGTTATCATGTGCTTCAAGGATAGTTTGCAGAGCACATTGCAAGCTTTCTATATTAAGACCTTCAGTGGTCGGATTTGGCCGATTGGGAGGGAAAGGTTTTCTGAATGGAGGTTTGAAGCTTCCTTTGCTTGAGGATGCCTCCTCGGCCAATATTTTCAAGTCTACGACTTGATTCGATAAATTTTGGACAAATGTTTGCAAACTTTCTAAATCTAAAGCTTCTGGCTAGTTTTTGGCTTGAGGAGGCCTAGTAAGGATTTCTATTTTCTTTTTAGCAGGTGTAGCTGTATCAGCTTCGCTATTGTATTTTAGACTTAATAAATCCTTCTCTATTTGTCTTGCCTCCTCGAAGGAATCCAAGAACAAATATGTTTTGGACCTTTTAACCCAAATAGCTATATTATTATGCAAACCTTTGGTGTAATATGCAACAATTAAACTTTTAGTCGACATTGAATTTGTGGGGATTTGATTTTTTAACGTAAGGAACCTTTGATTAAAGTATTTTACTTTCTCCTTAGGGTTCATTGTTAGGCTGGACAATTCCATAACCAAGACTTTAGGAGATTTATCATCTTCAAATTTCTCTAAGAAACAGTTTTCGAATTTGTCCCAAGAGACAATGGTTTGTGGTTGTTGGGTAGAATACCAAGTAAAGGCATTGCCCTTGAACGTATAGGGAAAGAGTCCACATACTACATATTCATGTTCTACACTTCGGAGTATAATGGCTAACATAAACTTATTTATGTGGTATTCAGAAGATTGTTTAGAATCTGGGTCAAATTTGGGTAGCCATTTCTCCGGGTGTTTTGATAATGGGTGTTGCGATCCAGGTAGAACTACGACATCTTGATCGAGCCATAGTCTGGTGGGATTGTTTTGGTTCACCATAGGTGTAGGAGGTGTTGAAGGCTGAGAAGGTTCAGATGATGAACTACCTTGGTCAGAGGATTCTTCTCCTGAAGATGATGGAGATGAGTGAGGTGGGGAAGGTGGAATACCAGATCCTCCAGTTCCAAGAATAGGTGTCTCAGTAGGCTCGGTAGTATTATCTTCTGAAAGATTTAAATGCAGACCAGTGCCCCTAACATCAGAGAAATATAAAGGTTGGTTAAGAGGCCTACCAGGTTGTTTGATATGGGCTAAATAACTATGTGTCTTTATGAGTGTCTGACGAACAATTTCTTGTACGTCAGGTCCTCGAGGATTTGGTGTTACCGACTCAACAGGAATCTGGGGATCGTTGTTCGAGGTAGTTGCTATTTGGGAAGTAACGTTATTGTCAGAATGAATTCATGTTACTATAGGTGAGTGAGTTTGTGGGGGAGGAGTCTTACGACTTCCACGTGCCATGAATTATAGTCAGGCCCTCCTTCTAGCGCCATTTGTAGGCCTCCCACCCACTTACTGGGTGGCTAGTCAAAGACCTAAAAATGCCCCAAACAACCCCTTTTCACACTAAAAGTTGGTTGCAAAATACCTCAAACTGGTGCTATAAAACAAGGCCATGGATGCACTACATTTTCAAGGAATTCATTTACAAGGTTATGCTGCTACTATTCTCTTGGGGAATCCTCTTTTCTCATCAAGAGTATACTAGCATCATTCCATTTGGGCAATCCACCTCACCTTTTGAGTGGATTAGTTTGGGATTCTTTCACCATTTCTTCCAAGTTTCAAAGTTGTAAGAAGAGCTCAATTGTGGGGGTCCAAGAGCCCTCCCTTGGAGGAAGAAGGGACCCAAAGTCCTCTTTCTTCTCGGTGTTTTCTTTTCACTAATATAATCCTTTCCATTGGTGACATGAGTCTTGTTTGCTTCTTGTTCTTATGTCTTTATGCACAATAGTTTAGTTTCTCTTTCCTTTCTTAGTTTAATTCTTAGCTTAGTCTTTTATGTTTCTTTCTCTAACCCTTTCCTTTACAACTGTCTTTCTTAGCTAACCCAACTAAGCTTGTAAGCACCTCTGTTTTGCTCATTTAGGTGACAAAAGAGGTGCAACAGATTGGTGACTCCACTGGGGAAAGGTATCAATTTCCTACCCCATTTGGGTTTTTCTATCTCTTCTTTTGGTTTATTTAACCTGCAGGTACCGTAACCGGCCCAAGTCGACATGCAAAAAATCCAATTCAAAGCTAAATTGAGAGAATTCCATTCGGAATTTTCTTAAGGGCCGTGTGACAGGTGTGTGCGAGTTTATTGGCCCACAGACGCGCATCGTGCCCACATGTGCCCAAATTACTGTGTTTTTCAACGCCCTCCCCTCACCTATGCCAAAAAGTCTTTTTCATTTTGTGCATAGGCGCTCAGTGCGCCTCTGTCTACTCTAAGACCTGCGCACCTGTGCAGAAAAATACACATTGTAAGCCTTTTTGTGATTTGGGGAAGGCCCCTAGCCTTCTTAAAAATGATTTCATGCATGTTGTAATATGCACCACACTTAGTTCCTTCTCCATATAAAGGGATTAGTCAAAACACATAGGCACTTAGGAGGTTTAAAATCATTATTTCCTCTTTTGCTTTCATTTTGCCACATGGATGGCTTGCTTTGACTAAAAGTATAAGTTGGAATCATTTGTAATCACATAAAGCTTGCATTGGGACCATAAATTGGATAAAAATCGTTTAGTATGCTCTTCTCTCGCGCTTCAAAGCGACCTTGAGAATCAGAAAAAGGTTGTAGGACAAGTTCATCTCCTTTAAAAAGACTAAAACCTTTAGGAGAGGACAACAGCCCCCTCGGGACTCCTCTTAGTTTATTTTTCAAATACATCTCAAGATTGTAACGGGCCCATACATGTCCACATCTACAAAGATAGGATAGTGTTGAAATTTACTTTCTTAGATTAAATCACTAGGGAAGTTTAAAGGTTTTGTAACGGGCCCATACATGCCCAGATGATCACAATCTAGGATAGTTTTAAATCTTTCTTGGATTAAATCACAATAGGGAGTTAAAGGAATAGTAAGGACCCACATGTCCACATGCTAGTTTTCTAGGGAATTTTGAATTCTGCAAGGCTGTACCAATGACACATACTAACTTAGGTAATCAACACTTGTAAGGACCAAGCGAAGTCCACATGCAACAAGGTGACACCTAAATTATTAAAAATTGGCACACTTTCACTTGTTCACACACAAAGTCACTTCTCACTCACATGGTATTCATCTCGAAACATGGAGGTTGAAGTAAGTTTCCTCCAAAGGGATTCCGAAACACCCCACCCTTTTCTTGACGAAACTATCCACTCCAACTTAATTTCAATGAGATTGATCCACACCCCCAATATCTCAAACAACCACATCTAAATTTTTTCTAAAAACCCACTAATTTTTCCTCCACAGGAGGTGCCAAAAAAAATCTTTTAGTCTAGGTAGGATTTCAGGGATAGGCATCCACATAACTCCCCGTTATCTGGTTCTCACATTTTTCAAAACAATAGAAGTTGTCAAATAGGGAACTTTAAATCCTCCAAGTCAAGTGTTCCTAACACCATAAGGCAAGGAGATACCCGTGAAGGGTTGAAGGCCAAGGTCTGGTTTTTCTGTGCATCCCTCCTTGAGGCACCCACCTCTTGGACGGGATCCAGCCCGTGACCCATTTCTTAGGCCAAAAATCTAAATACCTCACTTTGACCGAGGTACCTAGTGACCAAATTTTAGGACATCTACCCAGGTGGCAATTGTGGGATTCAATTGCACCTTGATAAGATTTTGTGTGGATATTGGGAAATATCACCATTTATTTCAAGATATGCACCCTCTATCCCTCATTATAACTGATTGCTTCATCCTTCACTAGTTTTTCTTTCGGTGGCTTCAGACCCCACTGTTGAGTACTATTGGAAGGTCCAGTGCTATTTGAGAGGAAGGATGCTACATATTTTTAGGAAATGAGAATTTGTTTTCTTTGTTCCCCCACATGGAAAAAATCCACCTATCCACATATATGCTTCTTTATCATAACACTTTATGAATGATGCACTTCTGATTACATTGTGATTTGGATATATATTGTAAAAGTTCAAAAATTGCAGCAAAGACTCTTGTTTACTCATGATCTCACCACCATTTGCACACATTCACTCAGCTAGTTAGACAAAATAGGGGACCCACAAAACCCCCGTCGTTCTAGATGCTTGCTAAATCTCCCTCCTATTCTAGAGGAAGTTCCTAGTCTTTCCAACCTACCAGCCCCACCTTCTCACACTCCTATGAGTGCCACTATTTTGGGATCAACTTTGCTTGGTTCCACCTTACTTGGGGACAATTCCCAAGGTTCACCATCCACTCTCTCTCCTTTACACGGAAGCGAGAGGCCAACTTCCTCTCAAGGGGGAGGTACAAACCCACCTAATCCCCCTCATGGGTTAGGTTCACAAAATACTCACACTATGGCTAGAACTAATCCTCCACCACCACTCCAGATGCCATATTTGGCCTCTCTAAACATACCAGACCTAAGAAAACTCACAAATGATCCTATATTGCATGACCCCACATGGCCTGCATTTCCTACCAAACTACCTTCAGATATCCCCAAGTTTGAAGGAAAGGCAGGAGATGAACCTACCAACCATGTCATGAATTTCCACTTATGGTGCTCTTCCAACAACATTATGGATGATTCCATCCAACTACAATTATTTCAACACACACTCACTAGCCCATCAACCAAATGATTTGTAGACGAAAAATCAGGGTCCCATGCGACTTTCGAGTCCTTGGCCAAATAATTTCTTACCTTCTTCCAATTACCAATCTACCATAACAATGGTCTTGAACTACTCTTTGATTTTAAACAAACCTCAACTACACATATCGCTGATCACATTCACGAGTGGCGTCGACGACGTAGTTTGTGAAAAGAAAAAACCACCAAACAACAATGTCTTGACTAGTTTCTCAGATCACTTGTCTCTCTCCTCAGTAAATATGTGGCTTCCACCTTCCCTCAGTCCAAAGAAGAATCCATCAGTAAGGCTCAACAATACAACCTCATCTATTCACAATCAGGATACTTGTACACAGTACTTCCTAATCTCCCAAGACCCATGCCATTTGGCCAAGACAAACATGGGATGTCTCACTTAGCAGATGGATTGATTGGTACCACAACACACCACAATCCACACCCCCCACAACCCACTATGTATGGTACACCTCCATATCCACCGATGTATGGAGGAAATCCTTACTACCCCTCTCCCCTTTACCAACAATCATACCCTGTTGTTCCCCCTTAGTCATTGGGGGCACCCCCACCGGTACCCATGTCGTATCCGGTCTCTCAATCCAGTACGGCTCCACCCCCAACCCATGAATATAACCCTAGTAGTAGTGGAAATACCTCTACTTCCTATATTCCATATAAATCCTATCCACATAAAAATCTATATTTTCCACTTCCTAGTCCTCCCGAGGAGGTTAATCCTCCACCGGGACAACCACATGCCGACGTCAACTTTGTTTATCTATTTCCCATTCAACAGGTTCATACATTTGAATAGTTGAATACGGGAAATCCAACTCATAATAAGAAAGGAAGAAACCAAAATAATGGCAATCCAGGACCAGGCAAGAATGACCCCCATAACCATCCCATTGGGGGCAACCAATACCAACACCCCCAAGGGGGCACCAATAACAATATACCATGATAAGGGAAGCACAAAAATCTTCGAAATAACTTCCCTTGTGCTATATGTGGTGAGTATGGACATTATACTCATCATTTCCCCCAAATTTCTGATCTCCAATGGATGAGGGCATCCGTGAACTCACAGGGCCCTTCGACACCATCTGCCCCTCAGCAGGCTCCACAACAGTATTTGAAGCCACTGCCTCCAACTATTTTTCAAAACCCCATTCCATACCAAGGTGTGATGAACACCCCACAAATGGGCCAATATCCAACCCCGGGTGCCATTCAACCCATGAATTTGGCTGATCGCAGTGTCCTCCTCACCAGTGAATAAATTCTTCTACAAACCTGCAACTGTCAATATGGTATGCCTCCCAAATCTACCCCAACCACCTCAGAAACACTTCCAACTACTACAAGACAACCATTTATGATTCCACGTCCTCACGTGGAACCCATTCCTCGCATACCACATATGCCTTTACGATGGAATGTGCATAACCCTCATGCTAGGGCTGCTCATAATTATAGTCTGGTTGATGACTTAGCCCAGTCTCCTGCATCCATGTTTGTGTTGGAGATCCTCCAAACCTGTCCATCACAGTGAAAATCCTTGCTTTCTACCTTGGGGGCAGTCAACACAGCTGACACACAGCTGATCACATTTGATTCAGTTAACGGAGAACCACGTCTTCTTTCCCAAGTAGCCTTCCAGATACTAGTTAAAATCTAGAACACCATAGTTTATCGGTGTATCATCGATGAAGGTGCATCCACCTGCATCATGTCTAAACATGTGTGGCAGAAAATTGGCTCCCCTGAGCTAGTACCCTCTACCATCACCCTTCGAGCTTACGACGATCGACCAACATCTTCCACGGGGCTTTGTCAAAATGTCCTCATAGAACTTGGGGGCAAAACCATCCTCATTGACATTGAAGTTATCGATGCCCAACTTGATTAAAATATCTTGTTCGGACGCAACTACATGTATGCTATGAAGGCATTCACTTCTTCTGTGTTTCATACAATGATGTTCCCCCATAATGGGAAGATCATCACCATAGACCAACTTACACATTACGAGCCTAAACATTCCATCAACATCGATAAAATCCTCCACCTTGTTCATGTTAGATCAAATTATTTTCCAGTTTCCAACATTGGCCCTGGATTATTCCACAAACCATCCATGTTGGGCACTTATCAGGAAACACCACTGTTCCTAAACCCATATTTTTCAGCACAAGTGTGTGTATTTTCCTCTAAAGTAACAGACTTCGGAGACAAGACTCCTATCACTAAGTCCCCTCCCCATATCAAAGTTCCACCAGTTGAAGAAATACTACCTCAGGAGTTCCCTGAGAGTGCCACCGCACCACTTATCAAAGATCTCCCCCCCCCTCCAGGGGAAAGTCCCGGTATGGTATCTACATCCACCCAATATGGTTCCTCAACTATCCCTCCCTCCTTAGTCAGAGGCAATCCCAGTGCATATTCCAATACTTGTTCCTACCACACCACCCTCACCCCCAATTACTAGCACCATCGTTGCGGATGGGGGTAGACGGAAGAAGAAAGAGCCCATCGCTCCACTACCTCCCCGAGTTCAACTCCCTTGAGCCTTATGTGAAAGAAAAGGACACCCCACTCACAAATTTCCTTCTCTTCCCAAGCTTGTAGTTTTATCTAGCTTCCCCATGAACACCTTTTTCTTACCACTCCACCAAGGACGTCCCACGCTACTACGATATCATCAACCACATGAATACAACATATACAAACCAATTTCGCATGTGCCATTTGTGCAGAATATGGTCATTACACTCCTCATTGCCCATCTATCCCACATGTCCGCCACACATTAGTCATGGAATGCCACACATATCCTCCTAAGCTTCCTCCGACACTCCATACCAATGCTCCCGTGAATGTAATTCATTATATTTATTCATCAGTCCTCGAGCAAAGGGGAGGTCCATGTCTTCCCACCAAATTACCGCCAGATCGTCCATAGTGTCAGTGAAACTGGGATGGAATTATGGACCCACTGTCCATATGTAAGCCCTTTTCCCCACTTTCAGTTTTTGGTACAGGAGCCCATAAGATCCATTTTCCAAACCATCTTTGGCCACTTACATAGACATTTTCATCAGGTTATCATTTTCCCTTTTCAGCATCTTTCCATGACACACTTAGGTACACCTGCTCATGTTCAAAATTATCAAATAACTGTTATATGTCCTTTATTTTCAGATATTGTTCACGTCGGGTATTTGGTTTTCATGTGTGCAGGTACTAGGTCATCACACACCAACACATCCCCTTCAGGTATATGATCGACACTGGCATGTAATCATTCCCTTTGAATCTCAATTGCATATATAGTCACAGCCTTTGAAATTTTCCTATAGGATCCTCATATCTGGATTTGCAGTATTGTCACCTCCACTGCATTGTGGTACTGTCACTCGGTAGCACTGTCCCCCACATGAGTTGTCCCATTCATAGTCCCCCTTGGCACCTTGACACTCATGCTACTTTCACCCCCTAGGGATGGGAGTCTCGATAGTCTTACGCATTTTAGAGAATCAACCACATACTCATTCTCCTCATTTTGCTAGCTTTCCCAATGGACTCCTAGGTTATCTCTTCAAGATTCTATTTTGACTGTGCCTTTCCAGTATCCTTAACCATCCATTTCATCCACAATCGGTTTGCCCATCTACAAATTTCCCTCCATTCCATCTACCTCATATAGAAACCCACCCATGGGGCCCCTCACCTCCACTAGTTCTCCACACAAATTGCACCCTAACCGACCCAACCATCTTGCACTGGGGCACCCGTTTCTGTATTTGTACACTCATCCAAAATTATTCTTTATTCATTTAATTGTAAAAAGCATTTATTTCCAGCATTTACATAGCTTTTTGTCGTCACCTTTGGCAACTTTCCTGGC
The DNA here is from genome assembly GCA_000966675.3 of Picea glauca. Classification (NCBI taxonomy): domain Eukaryota; kingdom Viridiplantae; phylum Streptophyta; class Pinopsida; order Pinales; family Pinaceae; genus Picea; species Picea glauca. The sequence continues at coordinate 110,542 of JZKD02S2269281.1, read as the reverse complement.
AAATGCAACCCATGTCACCCTTGGTTGGGGAACTCCTTATCATCTACTCCTATTGACATCGTCCATATACTCCAAGTATCCCACAGGCCACCTACCTCTTCTCTCTGAGTTTGTTCACTTTGTCTTGCCTCTGGCACAACTTATCCCACGTCTTGTTGTCCCCCTGACACTCGACCTAGTTGAATGGTTGCGACCACTTATACTTCGCATATACCCCCAACCAAGGGCAGTCTTGAGTCTCCACACATTTTAACTTCATCCATGTACCTCCTCAGTTCCTAACCTCACCTAGTAGATTTCACGAAGCCCTTTGCTTCTTGGAGTCACATCCCCCTTTTTTCGACATTAGCATAGTTTCTGGAAGGGCAACAATATCTTGACTCTCATTACCTTTCTAATGAGAATTCTCAGACGACACATGGAGACCCATAATTTCTCCTTGTTGTCATTGACCCCCATAACATTCAACTCCAACACTTTCTCATGTTACGGTGGGTCTTACTTTGCGACTATTATAGTTGTTTCTTATATTTGCCAAAGACCTCTGAACTTGGATGGGCTATCAATGCCTACAAAATCAATGATACTTCTTACAGGTGTCATTGCCTACTGTTCAGAGTATGTTCCTCCTTAGAATCATCCTTTACCTTTATCACAACCGCCCCCGAGGGCACTGTAGTTGTATACATCAACACATAGTTTCAGTTACCATACAACACCCTTTTTTGAGTTACATGACACAATCATGGGGCATGCCCGCCTCGTTTGTACACATTTTATTTTACACACCTTACAGAAGGTTGGGTCCTACAGGTTCCCTTCTCCTTCCAACGGGTCACTCTTGATATTCTCACTATTGCTCTTTCTTACAAACAATACTCTCAGTAGAAGAAACATTGATGAATTTCAACTATACGTATGCTCCTAACCTCATCCATCGGGGGGCATCTGTTATCATTGAAATTTCATCCGCAAATGGTTACAAGAATCCAACATCATCAAACAACTATGAGTTCGCCCATGGACCAAAATTACCAAAAATAATTTCCAAAATATCCAAAACTATACAACCAGTTATAAAATCAAGGTGCGCTATGACTACACAGGGGCACATGCACATGCACCATCTAGAAACACAAGAAAAGCACACATGCACACAATGTGCGACTGTGGTCACTAAAAGACACGCACACCTGATAACGATGCATTTATGAGATTGCTCAGCCTCCCACCCACTTCCAGTTCAACTTCCAAGTTGATTTGACATCAAAATATTGGCTGGATCTGACTGGGTGGCTGGTCAAAGACCTAAAAATGCCCTAAACAACCCCTTTTCACACTAAAAGGTTGTTTCACAATACCTCAAAGTGGTGCTATAAAACAAGGTCATGGGTGCACTACATTTTCAAGGAATTCATTTGCAAGGTTATGCTGCTACTATTCTCTTGGGGAATCCTCTTTTCTCATCAAGAGTATACTAGCATCATTCCATTTGGGCAATCCACCTCACCTTTTGAGTGGATTAGCTTGGGATTCTTTCACCATTTCTTTCAAGTTTCAAAGTTGTAAGAAGAGCTCAATTGTGGGGGTCTAAGAGCCCTCCCTTGGAGGAAGAAGGGACCCAAAGTCCTCTTTCTTTTCGGTTTTTTCTTTTCACTAATATAATCCTTTCCATTGGTGACATGAGTCTTGTTTGCTTCTTGTTCTTATGTCCTTATGCACAATAGTTTAGTTTCTCTTTCCTTTCTTATTTTAATTCTTAGCTTAGTCTTTTATGTTTCTTTCTCTAACCCTTTCCTTTACAACTGTCTTGCTTAGATAACCTAACTAAGCTTGTAAGCACCTTTGTTTTACTCATTTAGGTGACAAAAGAGGTGCAACAACTATCGTTGCAATCTGTGTGTTCTTTACCGAGTTTGATCCCTGGAAAACCTTTGCTAAGCTTCAGGCATGGTGGCAGACTGTCTACAAAATCGTAGGTCTAGATGAGATCTGGTTTGAGGTAACTTGGGTCTTCTTTTGCCAAGAATTTATTGATCTCTGAATGAGAGCTCTCATGGACCCCTATCTCTTTGATCGAGCTCATATGAAACTTCGATTTATTTCGTAGGCTCCTAGAAGTTAATCTCCCTTCGCTTTTGTTTTTAAACCCTATATCCGAGTCATTTTTAGACAGTTTGTGCGAGGGTCTGTTTGCAGTTTTTGAAAAGGTGTTAGGGCAGGCGTACTGCTCATGGTCATGAAATTCAGAGGCTCTCGGATCAACATCTTGTTGCTCGGACATAGGCTCATCGAGCGTGGCCCTATCATAGGGTTCTTTGGATGAGGGGACTGTTCTATCAATGGAAGGAATAGGGGTTTCCTCTAACATGGGCTTATCGACCTCTATGGGGCTAGGTGTAACAAAGCCATTTTGAGATAGGAAAGTGTCCCAATCATCGCCCTGCAATTTTAAATCATGGACTAACAACATCCTTATCAATTCATGATGAAATAAACTGGAGTTCAAACACTGTCTCTTATACCTCTTGGCCATTTTATATAAACTTCTCAATAAATAAAAAGGCATGTTCAGCTGGAAACCAATGAATTTCATTAACAGTCTTATGTGATACAGAAAAATGAGTCCAAAGCGACCCTCGCATGTAACAAACTGTCTCAATATTGCCAATAAACCGTGCCACCTAGTCTTTAACAGAGAAATAGGCATACCTTTATCACAACACTAGATTTTCCTAGAGGTAAAGAACAGAATCCATGACACCTCCTCTACCTTGGAATTCTTAAACCATTTTTTCCCGCTAAGAGGAAGACCTATTGCCTGGCTCAAAAAATCCTTGGTGATTTGTAATTGAACATCGCCTACTTTGGATCGACAACCATCAAAAGAGAGGGTGAATTCCTGGACTACTTTCAAGTTGAAGCCTTGAAATCTCTCAAGAAATATGAGCCAGCCTTGACCCTTAAGGTCTTCCCTTGCATCGTCATATAGGAGTAGGGTTTGCAAGCCATTTGGTTTGATACAAATAACAGGGACCATATGGATTCAGACAAGTAATCATGAAGGAAATAGAAGCCACTATAAGCAATAAGGGTTTCAAAGAACAGAAAGAACCATGGCTAAAACCAAGGAAATAAAACCCTTGCATGAATTAAATGGAGGAATAAGGGGTTTCATAAGAGAATCGAGCATTTTGTATAATGAATCCTCGAGGGTACAGACCAAAACCTGAGACTTAACTTGAAATGATGGTCATGTTGTTTTCAAAATTCCATTATTAACAGAGTACAGAATACGACCAGATGCATTTAAGTATCATCATTGTGCAAAGGTTGGAGTCAAATTCTGAGGTTAGGAAAAGAGATGTTTGACAAACCAAAGCATAGCAACCATAAAAGTATTTACCATGAGTCATACATGAAACAAACTCAAGCCTATTGTCAAATGATTCTTGGTGTATTATTCAAATGTTCAGAATATACCTTATGACAATGAGCAACTTTAAAACAATTATTTTATTGTCATGAGATAAGCCTCAAAGCTAAGCAACATTTCTTAAAAGATTTGTAAGAACATTTACTCTCCTAGGGAAATAAACCTTAAAATCAAATATCATAAGATCATAAGTTTCAATGCTTCCTTCATGATTTCAGTCATGAACAAAGCATGAAATCGAAAAATAGGAACAATTGAAAAACCCTTTTATAATAAAAAAGTCACCCTTAAATAGCTATATTTGTATAACAAAGCATAGGAAGCTACATGATTTATCATTTGTTTCTTTAAAAGGTAAAAATTTTGTAGGGCTACCAACATGACTTCATCACTTGTTGTCCAGAACAAGTCTCATTATCCTCTTCTTGTAGGTCTTACCTACAATTCAAATTTAGTCCAATAGTCTACAATTTCTAAAGCCGCATTGCTTCATAACTTTCTACACACACTACCACATACCCAGATTCAGTTGTACTGAGCACCACACATGACTACTTCTTGCATCCTACGGAGCCTCCTGATCCTTAATGTAGTAGCCAATTCCCTCTAGAACTGACTGTTCGACTCCCTCTCGATCATTGAATTTAAAAGTTTCGTCATCCTCTTCTTGTAGGTCTTACCTACAAGTCAAATTCAGTCCAATATTGATCAATTTACAAAGACACACTACTTCAAGACTTGTTGCACATGTTGCCACATACTATACCTCAGTCATACTGAGTGCTACACACAATTGCTTCATGTTGCTCCATGAAACCATGCTGGAGACTAGACTGAAGAAATACCCCAAGGTACTCTTCCAATCAAGAATACTACTAGCCCAATATGAATCCGAATATCCATATAACCTGAACTCATGGTCTGTCACATACCTGAGACCATAATCCAATGTACCCTTTAAGTACCTCATCACATGTTTTGTTGTGACCAAATGAACCTTCTTGGGTTGCTCCATATATTGACTCAGGGTGTTCACAACGAAACATATATCCGGTCTTATGTTCATCAAGTTCATCAATGAACCCAAAATATCCATGTATATAGTAACATCCACAATCTCTAAAGTCGTGTCCTGCAACAACTTTAAATTTGATACAATATGTATAGCAATTGCTTTGAAATCCAACATTCGAAAATTCTTCATAATTTCTACTGTATATTTCCCTTGACTCAGAAAGATCTCATCTTGTATCTCCCATACCTCAAGACCCAAAAAGTAATGCATCATCCCAATATATTTCATCTCAAACTTAACAACCATTTTTTCTCTTACACTTAAGAATAAATTCTGAAATTACATAAAATCTCAACACTCCCTCTTAATGAGGAAGGTATTATATCTGGTACAGACTCTAACACTGTCATCATCCACGTGAGTTCATGATCATTGACTATTAGACACACAAATATATACATCATAGGAAATCCATAGTGACTTCACATCATGCACCGAGGGCCGGTGGGTAGCTCTCTAATAGCTACAACTTGCCATCATGAGACTATCCAGTTTCCTGCAGAAAACATCTAAATCCATCACTCCCTTTGAGGTTATATAGTCTTCGAAGTCATCTTCTCCCTTTGCATGTGATGGCCTCCTCTTCTTCTTCATTACATGGATGTGCACAAATCTATGTCTAGATAGTCTTGCTTCATGTTTCTTCCTATGATTATCATTATGGCTCCTTCTCAAAGATGTTAACTCTGACCTTCCCTAAACAAGAAACAAGAACAAAAAAAAGCATCTCCTATAGGAGATCAATTTATCTTGTGCACAACTATATACAATGACCCTCAAAATGATACATCTTCTACTATGAACAACACATGTCCATCATATACTCGATGTCATATGACTAACCATGTTTATTTTCTAGTGTTAAATTAGACAAGCACAATTTTCCGCAAGTGGTAATTACTTCCAACAATATTACTTTAGTAAACTCTAGAACATCACTAAGTAATTACACTCAGAGAATTTCAACTACTTAGAAACTTTGGTCTCTTCCTTAGATTACTTCCCATGTGTGAGAGAAAAAAATATGTGTCTATTGTTGTGTCTTTTATAGTAATAATAAATTGATCCAAAAAGACATGTCTCTTTGAAAATTAAATTTAAAATTAAATTAAATTTTCTTTCTTATAAATAGTTGGAGAATACCTCTGGTAACTACCCAAAGATTAATTTGTTTATAATCCATCCACATAGTATTTGACTTTGTTAAATTGTTCCTCCATAATTCATGTGATTCTTTCAATAAATATAGGTAGAAGTAAATATGCAGTACATTCCTCATATTTAGGTAATTAGACACTTTTACTAGAAATTACTTCCCACCATAATTTATGAAATTATTTCTATAATTTAGGTAGGAGTAAAAAGTAAATATGTTTTCCATATAGATTGCAACAACCCCATAAATTTAACACTCCCAATATTTTTTTCTTGGGCCCTCCTATGAGGGAGTCAAGCCCAGTCCCACTGTGATACCATGTTGAATTTTCATAAGAGATGATATATGTATGTGAATGGATATGTTATTACAATGATGAGTGTTCTATATATAAAGAACATGTGGTGACCATGGTGAACATCCATGAAGAGAGTGTCCCTTCGGTAATAAATATATTTATACTTTATAGTATATTATACATATACTATAAATATACTTTATACTTTATTATATATATTTATACTTTATATTATAAATATATTTTTTGTTTTCTAGTTTGTCTGTGACCTACGGGAGTATCCTATGGCTAATAAATCGAGACTTAGGGGCATCTAAGCCATCAAAATCACCCGGGGATCGCACCTGGCCTGAGCCACAACAACCCTTAACATGGCTGGACTTTTTGTCCCTGCGGGTTTCGAACCGGTGACTTTAACGTCACAGAGTGCCTTAACAACACACTTCGTCACCAACTATCCTACACCTCGGGGAATTATATTATAAATATATTACTACATTAATAATATTATAATTAATAATATTACTTAATAATTGATAATCATATTATTACGTATTAATCTAGTAGAATGTCTTATTGTTTTTGCCCAAACATCAACAATAAATAAGTGCCAGCTCAAACATGTATCAATATCACCAAGAAATGTATCTCATACATTTACCAAAAATATGCCTCACACCATGCACATAAGATGTGTCTCGAGCATGTACCAATCTCTCAAAAATATACCAAAGACATGCCTTAAGCATGCACCATAACTTCACCAACATGTAACCCTCAAAACATGCATATAGACATACCTTTAAACTTGTAGTCACCATGTTGTATTAGATCTCAGATCGACATAACTTTTTGGGAATCAACTGACTGGTTTTCTTCCAATCCCTATGGAGAGTTCGTTAATGCCTCCTACATCACAAAGTTTCATCATCAAGTCGATGTTGCCTGAGTTATCCATATGTCTCATGTTCTTGTTCAAAGGATGTCTATAATCTTTTGTTATCCATTTCTCAGAATGCTTGACTTTGCTTGTTGGCCATACCCTCAGTGTGTCTCAAAGTCACATGAATTTGTAGTCCTACCATGCACCCTAGTCCTAATTTCATTATGGGTAGGTAACCTTGAACCCAAGAGTCAACATCTCTTCATTGGTCATTGATTGGTAGTTTCCCTTGTGTTCGACGACAAGAAATATATTCACACATTGGGATTCATGTAGTGTCTTGGATGCCATTATCCTTATTGGTGGTTTCCTTCCCTTTTTTGGCAGTCTTCCCTATTGGATGCTATTAAGAGGGTCTTTTTCATGCACTACTTGCATTTGGTGCATGCAAAAGATGCACAAGATCATTGGTTCATGAACATTCTCTTCATCTGAGTTCCTCCAAATCATCAATTTATTTCTTTGTACCTCGTGCTGACTGATGAGAGATGCCTTAATGCTCTCCTTTCAGTGGGTCTCCTTCAATCAACTTAATCTCATCTATTTTGGAAACGAGGTCTAGATTCCTATGAGTACCTAGAGGCTTGTAGTCATCAATGGCAAGTTCTCATGCCATCGATAGTTGGGAATACATCAATGTCTCCTGATCGATGGATTCTTCAAGTGTTTGACCTCAACACATTTATTCACACTTGTAAGAATGTACTCGGTGCCTTGATACCTACTTTCATTATCGGTAGGATATCTCACATTTGTTAATGGTATACATCAATGACCGGTAATCAAATGAAGTCTCATTGTGTTCAACCTCAACTCCTCTATTCACATAATGTAGAATTGCACCTTTGGCAGATCGTGTAGAAGACATGGATATTCAATTTACAGTAGCATATTTCCTGGCCTGTTGCTATAGTTCATTGGACCAGTGCCTATATGGCTTCATTGATCATGGGAGATCATATTGTACTCCATTGTATACATATATATTCAAATTGGTTTTGAGATTGGTTTCCATTGGGCGTTGTTTGTTACTATGACAACCTATGGAAAGTATCTACGTTTTATTGCCTATTCATGGCCATGAACAACTATTTGGTATATTTCCACATGGATTTTCAATGTAATTCAAATTGGCAGCCATGTGTACAAAGTAATTATGGATTGTAATATTCTCATGAGAAACTAGCACTTCCAGCTGAGTCTCCATTACTCCACTTCTGGGAATTATAATGTATTTCGGCCATCGCAGATACTCCTCTGATCTCACATATTATGGGGCATTTGTTATAGAAAATTTTACCTCACCCCATGAAACTTGCTTGGATGGACTTTCCATTTCCCTATGCAGACTTGAAGTCCGTTGTTTTACCTTCCAGAGCCAAAAAATCATATTTTTCCACATATACATGCCCTACCAGTTAGACAACATGCGTATACATAGGTTGCTCCATTACAGCCTGCGTACATTGGGTTTGGTGCTCAAAATTAAAAATTGTGTCAGGTTTCCATGTCACGTCATGGGATCCATGATCCTTGACCTTCCATATACTGGAAACGTTCCGAATTGGCCCTTCAGTTCCATTTGAAGGCTATAAATTGAGTCATATCCAAGCCATGGAAGAGGAGATAATTCAACTTTTGAGAGTAATGATAATCTGGAGAAATTTCACTCCACATTGAGTCTGCATCCCTTTATCCTTGAAAGTCTGAACACATTATTCATCCCCCAAGATCCTCCTTATTTGATGGAGAACCTCATTATCTCCTTTATATGAGCTCGCCTTTGGTGGAGGACTAAAGTGGTGAAGGATCGACTGGAGGGACTTAGTTTCTTGGTTCCGATGTGTGTTGTTACAGAAGTTTGTCACTTATACATGAATTTTGTTGATAGTTTTTAATAGAAATACTATTTTCTCGTCCAGTTGATATCTTGCAAATATTTGAATTATTATTCCATGGGTGTATTTGTCATGAATTTTAATGGATTATGATATTTCATATGCTAACATTATATATTATCACCATATGCTTGTGTTTCTTGGTTGTTGAGGACAAGTTGTAGGTATAAAGATTTGAGTTGCGTGCTTAATGGTGGTCTTCATCGAACATATGCATGAGGTAGACTCTTGATCTTGTCCTGTTAGAATTTCATTTTTATAGCATACTTTGGATTAGAGTTGATTTATGCGTGTCATTCCATCTATTGTGGTTTACCCCATGCCATAGAGTGATTTTCCTCGTAACACACACATGACAGCTTCTTGCATCCGACAGAGCCTCTTACTCCTTACTGTAGTACCCATCTCCCTCTGGAACTGACCTTCCAACTCCCTCTTGATCACTGAATATCAACTTAATCTTCAACCTGATGACTTCATCACTTTTCCTCCACAACAAGTCTCATCATCCTCTTCTTGTGGGTCTTACCTAAAAGTCAAATTTAGTCCAATAGTCTACATTTTCTGAAGCCACACTGCTTAGCTTCAGCTGTACTGAGCATCACACATGACTACTTACTTCATCCGGTGGAACCTCTTGTTCCTTACTGTAGTACCCAACTCCCTTTGGAACTAACTTGCTGACTCCCTCTCGAGCATTGAATATCAACTGGATCTTCAACCTACTGACTTCATCACTTGTCCTCTAGAACACGTCTCATCATCCTCTTCTTGTAGGTCTTCCCTACAGGTCAAATTCAGTCCAATATTCAACAATTTTCAAAGCCACATTGCTTCACAACTTGTTGCACATGTTTCCACATACTCTACCTGTTGATTAAGGTTGGTTGTCATTGATGTCAACCCTTGAAGAAAGACCCGCAGCACAAAGTTTTGGGTAATGGAACCAATAGTGTTTGATGTAAATATGACTCATTACTGTTTTTTCATGGTTGATAAGAAGTAAATATGGATGAACTCCAAAGTGGTCTCCTTATGGTGAAAGCCCTCACGGGAAGACGCTTTGTGGAGTAAGCGAACCCATGCTTAATTGTGGAATAATGAGATGAAGGAAAGTGAATTTGTCAGGGAAAATATACTAGATGGATAGTTCTTTTCATGTCATTTCTGGTGGTATGTGGAATGTCACATAATTCCTCATGGTTAGAGAGTTATGACCATGAGAAGTTGGAGACCCCAGGTTTGGGTAATGGACCCAAGTTTGTTTGATG
>JZKD02S2269281.1:78765-92748 GCA_000966675.3 Picea glauca | reverse complement strand
TTTGGGTTTCCACATAAAACACTGGTGTACTGTGCATGTGTGTGATTGTTTATTTATTACTGCTCATTATTGGATAATAATTCTACATTGATATAACATTTGAAGAAAAAGGATTGTAATTATGTTATTATTGATTCACCCCCCCTCTCAGTAATCCAACACTACCTCAGTTGTACTGAGGGCTACACATAAATTCTTCCTTGTACTCCATGAAACCATACTGGAGCCAAACTGAAGAAATATACTGAAGTACTCTTCCGATTAGGAATAATGTTGGCCTAATATGAATCTGAATATCCATATAAGATGAACTCATGGTCTGTCACATACCTGAGACCATAATCCAATGTACCATTAAGGTACCTCATCACATGTTTTTTTGCGACCAAACAAACCTACCCAAGCTACTCCATATATTGACTCAAGGTGTTCAAAACAAAACATCTATTCGGTCTTGTGTTTGTCAAGTTCATCAATGAACCCACCATATCCCTATATAAAGTAGCATCCATAATCTCTGAAGTCGTGTCCTACAACAACTTCATATTTGATACCATAGGTGTAGCCATTTCCTTACAATCCAACATCCAAAAACTCTTTAGGATTTCTACTGTATACTTCCCTTGATTCAGAAAGATCTCATCCTATCTCTACCATACCCCAGGACCCAAAAAGTAATTCATCATCCTGAGATCTTTCATCTCAAAATCAGTAGTCAATTTTTCTCTTACACTTAACAATAACTTCTAAAATTACATAAAATATCAATACTCCCTCTTAATGAGGAAGGTATTATATCCGGTATAGACTCTGACACTGTTTCTATCCACACGAGTTCATGATCATTAACTATCAAACAAACAAATCTATACATCATAGGAAATCCATATTGAATTCACAACACGCATTCAAGGTCGGTGGGTAGCTCTCTAATAGATACAACATGTCATCATGAGACTATCCAGTTTCCCGTAGAAAACATCTAAATCCATTACTCCCTCTGAGGCTATATAGTCTTCAGAGTCATCTTCTTCCTCTACATGTGCTGACCTCCTCTTATTCTTCATTACATGTATGTGCAAAAATCTATGTCCAGACAGTCTTGCTTCATGTTGCTTCTTGCAATTGTCATTATGGCTCCTTCTCAGATCTATTACCCGTGACCTTTCCGAAACAAGAAACAAGAACAACAAAAAACATCTCCTATAAGAGATCAATTTATCTTGTGCACAACTATATACAATGACCCTCAAAATGATACATCTTCTACTATTAACAACACACTTCCATCATATACTCGATGTCATACGACTAACCATGTTGATTTTCTAGTTTTAAATTAGACAAGCACAATTTTCCACAAGTGGTAATTACTTCCAACGATATTACTTTAGTAAACTCTAGAACATCACTAAGTAATTACACTAAGAGAATTTAAACTACTTAGAAACTTCAGTCTCTTCCTTAGATCACTTCCCACGTGTGAGAGAGAAAAAAATATGTGTGTCTATTGTTGTGTCTTTTATAGTAATATTAAATTGATCCAAAGAGACATGTCTCTTTGAAAATTAAATTAAATTAAATTTTCGTTCTTATAAATAGTTGGAGAATACCTCTTGTAACTACCCAAAAATTAATTTGTTTATAATCCATCCACATAGTATTAGACTTTGTTAAATGTTTTCTCCATAATTCATGTGATTCTTTGCATAAATATAGGTAAAAGTAAATATGCAATACATTCCTCATATTTAGATAATTAGACATTTTAACTAGAAATTACTGCCAACCATAATTTATGGAATTATTTCTATAATTTAGGTAGGAGTAAAATGTAAATATGTTTTCCATATAAATTGCAACAACCCCATAAATTTAACACTCCCAATATTTTTTTCCTGGGCCCTCCTGTGAGGGAGTCAAGCCCAGTCCCACTCTGAACCATGTTGAATTTTCATAAGAGATGATATATGTATGTGAATGGATATGTTATTACAATGATGAGTGTTATATATATAAAGAACATATGGTGACCATGGTGACCATCCATGAAGAGATGCATCCCTTGGGTAATAAATATATTTATACTTTATATTATAAATATATTACTACATTAATAATATTTCTTAATAATTGATAATCATATTATTACTTATTAATCTAGTACAATGTATTTCTATTGTTTCCCAAACATCAACAATAAATAAGTGCCAGCTCAAACATGCATCAATATCACCAAGAAATGTATCGCATACATGTACCAAAAATATGTCTCACACCATGCACATAATATGTGTCTCAAGCATGTACCAATGTCTCAATAAGATACCAAAGACATGCCTCAAGCATGCACCATAACTTCACCAACATGTAACCCTCAAAACATGCATATAGACATACCTTTAAACATGTATTCACCATGTTGTATCAGATCTTAGATAGACATGTCTTTTTGGGCATCAACCAACTGGTTATTCTTCCAATCCAAATGGAGAGTTCGTTAATGCCTCTTGCATCACAAAGTTTCATCATAAAGTCTACGTTGCCTGAGTTATCCATATGTCTCATGCTCTTGTTCAAAGGATGTCTATAATCTTGTGTCATCCATTTCTCATAACTCTTGACTTTGCTTGTCGGCCATACCCTCAGTGTGTCTCAGAGTCACGTGAAGTTGTAGTCCTACCATGCACCCTGGTCCTACTTTCATTATGGGTAGGTAACCTTGAACCTAAGAGATGACATCTCCTCATTGGTCGATGATTGGTGGTTTCCCTTGTGTTTGATGAAAATAAATATATTCACACATTAGGATTCGTGAAGTGTCTTCAATGCCATTATCCTTATAAGTGGTTTCCTTGTCTTTTTTGGAAATCTTCCCTATTGGTTGTTATTCAAAGGGTATTTTTCATGCACTACTTGCATCTAGTGCATGCAAAAGACACACAGGCTCATTAGTTCATGGACATTCTCTTCATATGAGTTCCTCCAAATCATCAAGCTATTGCTTTGTACCTCGTGCTGACTGATGAGAGATGCCTTAACGCTCTCCTTTCAACGGGTCTCCTTCCATCGAATTCAGCTCATCTATTCCAGAAATGAGGACTAGAGTCCTATGAGTACCTAGATTCTTGTAGTCATCAATGGCAATTTATCCCACCATTGACAGTTGGGAATACATCAATGTCTCTTGATCGATGCATTCTTCAAGTGTTCAACCTCAACACCTTTTTTCACACTTGTAAGAATGTACTTGGTGCCTTGATACCTACTTTCATTATTAGTAGGTTGTCTCAAGTTTTTTAACAGTATACATTAATGATCGATAATCAAACAAAGTCTCATTGTGCTCGTCCACAACTCCTCTATTTACATAATGTAGACTTGCACCTTTGGCGGATTGTGTAGAATAAATGGAGCATGAGTTTACAGTAGCATATTTCTTGACCTATTGATATCGTTCATTGGACCAGTTCCTATATGGCTTCAGTGATCATGGGAGATCAGATTGTACTCCATTGTATACAAATACCTTAGGATTGTTTTTTAGATTGGTTTCCACTAGGCCTTGTTCATGACTATGAAATCCTATGGCATGTGTCTACTTTTTATTGCCTATTCATGTCCATGGACAACTATTTGGTATATTTCCACATGGATTTGCAATGCAAATCAAATTTGCAACCATGTGTACAAAGTCATTATGTATTGTAATATTCTCATGAGAAACTAGAACTTCCATATGAGTCTCCATTACTCCACTTCTGGGAATTATAATGTATTTCAGCCATCCCAGATACTCCTCTGACCTCACACATTAGGGGGCATCTGTTATAGCAAATTTTGCCTCACCCCATGCAACTTTCTTGGAGGGCCTTTCCATTTCCCTATGCATACTTGAAGTTCCTTGTTGTACCTTCCAGAGCCAAAAAATGATATTTTTCCACATATATGCGCCCTACCAGTTACATAGCATGCGTATACATAGGTTTCTCAATTACAGCCCACATACATTGGGTTTGGTGCTCAAAATTAAAAATTGTGTCAGGTTTCCATGTCACGTCATAGGATCCATGATCCTTGACCTTCCATATACTGGAAACATTCCAACTTGGCCCTTCAATTCCATTTGAAGGCTATAAATTGAGCCATATCCAAGCCATGGAAGAGGAGAGAATTCAAATTTTCAGAGAAAAGATACTCTGGAGAAATTTCACTCCACATTGAGTCTGCATCCCTTTATCCTTGAAAGTCTGAACACATTGTTCATCCCCCAAGCTCTTCCTTCTTTTATGGAGAACCTCATTATCTCCTTTATATGAGATTCTCTTTGGTGGAGGATTGAAGTGGTGAAGGCCCAGCTGGAGGGACTTAGTTTCTCTGTTCCAATGTGTGTCATTACATAATTTTGTCAGTTATACACGACTTCTCTTGATAATTTTTAATAGAAATACTCTTTTCTTGTCCAATCGATATCTTGCAAATATTTGAATTATTATTCCATGGGTGTATTTGTCATGAATTTTAATGGATTATGCTATTTCATATGCTAACATTATATATTATCACCATATTCTTGTGTTTCTTGGTTGTTGAGGACAAGTTGCAGGCATAAATATTTTAGTTGCGTGCTCAATGATGGTCTTCATCGAACGTCTGAACGAGGTAGACTCTTGATCTTGTCGTGTTAGCATTTTATTTTTATATCATACTTGGGATTAGAGTTGATTTTTGTGCTTCATTTCATATTTTGTGGTTTACCCCATGCCATAGAGTGATTTTTCTCGTAACACACACATGACTACTTCCTACATCCGATAGAGCCTCTTACTCCTTACTATAGTACCCATCTCCCTCTGGAACTGATCGTCCAACTCCCTCTAGAGAAATGAATATCAACTGAATCTTCAACCTGCTGAATTCATCACTCTTCCTCCAAAACAAGTCTCGTCATCCTCTTCTTTTAGGTCTTATGTACAAGTCAAATTCAGTCGAATAGTCTACAATTTCTGAAGCCACACTGCTTCAAGACTTGTTGCACATGTTTCCACATACTCAGCTCCAGCCGTACTGAGTATCACACATGACTACTTCCTGCATCTGGTGGAGCCTCCTGATCCTTACTGTAGTACCCAACTTCCTCTGGAACTGATTGTCTGACTTCATCTCGAGCATTGAATATCAACTGGATCTTCAACCTGCTAACTTCATCACTTGTCCTCTATAACACGTTTCATCATCCTCTTCTTGTAGGTATTCCCTACAAGTCAAATTCAGTCCAATATTCAGTAATTTCCAAAGCCACATTGCTTCACGACTTGTTTCACATGTTTCCACATACTCTACCTCAGTCGTACTGAGTTCTACACACAACTGTTTTCTGCTACTCCATGATACCATACTGGAGCCAAACTGAAGCAATATACCAAAGTAATCTTCCGATTAGGAATACTGTTGGCCTAATATGAATCCAAATATCCATATAACCCAAACTCATGGTTTGTCACATACCTGGGACCATAATCCAATGTACCCATAAGGTACCTCATCACACAGTTTGTTGCAACCAAATAAACCTACCTGGGATGCTCTATATATTGACTCATGGTGTTCACAAAAAAACATATATCCGGTCTATATTCGTCAAGTTCATTAATGAACCCACCATATCCCTATATAGTTTAACATCCACAGTCTCTGAAGTCGTACCCTATAGCAAATTCATATTTGATACCATAGGTGTAGCCATTGCCTTACAATCCAACATCCAGAAACTCTTTAGGATTTCTACTGTATACTTCCCTTGATTTAGAATGATCCCATCCTATCTCTGCCATACTTCGGGACCCAAAATGTAATGCATCATAACGAGATCTTCCATCTCAAAATTAGTAGTGAGTTTTTCTCTTACACTTAATAATAACTTTTGAAATTACATAAAATCTCAACACTCCCTCTTAATGAGGAAGGTATTATATCCGGTACATACTCTAACACTATCACCATCCACACAAGTTCATGTTCATTGACTGTTAGACACACAAATATATACATCACAGGAAATCCATAGTGACTTCACGCATTAATCCAGGGCCAATGGGTAGCTCTCTAATAGCTACAACATGTCATTATGAGACTATCTAGTTTCCCACAGAAAACATCTGAATCCATCACTCCCTCTGAGGCTATATAGTATTCAGAGTCATTTTCTCCCTTTTCATGTAATGACCTCCTCTTCTTCTTGATAACATGGATGTGAAAAAATCTATGTCTAGATAGTGTTTCTTCATGTTTCTTCCTGCAATTGTCATTGTGGCTCCTTCTCAGAGCTATTACCTATGACCTTCCCAAAACAAGAACAACAAAAATCATATCCTATAGGAGATCAATTTATCTTGTGCACAACTATATACAGTGACCCTTGAAATGATACATCTTCTACTATGAACAACACACATCCATCATATACTCGATGTCATACGACTAACCATGTTGATTTTCTAGTGTTAAATTAGACAAGCACAATTTTCCGCAAGAAGTAATTACTTCCAACGATATTACTTTAGTAAACTCTATAAAATCACTAAGTAATTACACTTAGAGAATTTCAACTACTTAGAAACTTCGGTCTCTTCCTTAGATCACTTCCCACGTGTGAGAGAGAAAACAATATGTGTATCTATTGTTGTGTCTTTTATAGTAATATTAAATTGATCCAAAGAGACATGTCTCTTTGAAAATTAAATTAAATTTTCTTTCTTATAAATAGTTGGAGAATACCTCCCATAACTACCCAAAGATTAATTTGTTTATAATCCATCCACATAGTATTTGACTTTGTTAAATTGTTCCTCCATAATTCATGCAATTCTTTGCATAAATATAGGTAGAAGTAAATATGGAGTACATTCCTCATATTTAGGTAATTAGACATTTTTACTAGAAATTACCGCCCACCATAATTTATGGAATTATTTCTATAATTTAGGTAGGAGTAAAAAGTAAATATGTTTTCCATATAGATTGAAACAACTCCATAAATTTAACACTCCCAATATTTGTTTCTTGGGTCCTCCTGTGAAGGAGTCAAGTCCAGTCCCGCTCTAATACCATGTTGAATTTTCATAAGAGATGATATATGTATGTGAATGGATATGTTATTACAATGATGAGTGTTCTATATATAAAGAACATATGGTGGCCATGGTGACCAATCATGAAGAGATCAGTCCCTTGGGTAATAAATATATTTATACTTTATATTATATTATACATATAATATAAATATACTTTATACTTTATTATATATATTTATACTTTATATTATAAATATATTACTACATTAATAATATTATAATTAATAATATTTCTTAATAATTGATAATCATATTATTACTTATTAATCTAGTAGAATTTATTTTCGATGTTGCCCAAACATCAACAATAAAGAAGTGCCATCTCAAACATGCATAAATATCACCAAAAAATGTATCTCATACATGTACCAAAAATATGCCTCACACCATGTGTTGGCCCTTGACCATGTTTTGGGAAAATGCTGGTCATGTTTGACCAATTTTGGGACTTCAATAGGTTGGTCGAAGATGAAGCGTCGGGCGAAGTGGAGATCGTTGGATCTCGCCACCTTTTGCACACTTTTTGGGTTTTGGGTTTATGTAATGGGTATGGGAATGTCGGCCCATGGGTTTACCCATGCTTAGGCACATTTTGTAAAGTATAAATAGAAAGTTAGGCGATGTAAGTAAGGGGGTGTATGTAGTGTTATGATGAGTGCAAGCGATTTTAATAGGCTTTGTGCATATTGTATGATGAGACTTGCAGAGCTAAGAGCAATTCATCTATAGTTCTTTGTGCGCGGACTGTGTAAGGCTTTGTACCTAGATCTACTCAGGGAAGGAGGATTTGGCGAGGTGCACGCAGATCTCTTGTCCTATGCGGAGCTGGTTTTAATGATCTGTGCATGTAAGGAGATTGACAGAAGATAATAAATAAGAATAAGAGTTAGTGGACGTAACCCCACGCTGGGGGTGAACCACGTATATCCTGTGTTATGGTTTGCTCTGTGTGATTGATGTGATTTATGCTCAGTGTTGTTACCTTTGTGTATGTTTAGATGCAACTAATATAGTATCTTAGTGCTTAGTAATGTGAATGAATGCTAGATATGATCTATTTATCTGTGCTAAGTGCTTGAATGTGTTAGATCTTATTGAATATTGAACTACTCTGTAATTAGGGTTTATACTTGTGATGTCAACAAGGGTTAAATACTAATGAATGATAGCTACTAAGTGATTTGTTAGGGTGTTGTAATCATAGATCTGTGTCCAAGATAGGTTGTAGACACTTGATTCCTACAACCACGTCTGCTTCTACCTTGGGTGAGACTTCATCTTCTTTGCAAGTGTTGTCGAAAGGGCTGGTAGTTAGGGTTTTGTTGGTGCGTTGTTGAAGCGTTGAAACCCGTGTCTGACCCTGTCCCAACAAATGGTTCTGTTTTCAGGACTTGAAACTGTGATTGCTGGGAACTGAAGAAAGGAGAAATCTTTGTGTGTAGATTTGTTGCCCTAAGTTCACAGTATTCTACTTGACGTGCGAAGCTGTATGCTAAGAAAGGAATGAGATTTGAAGAAAAGAGGTAAGATCTTAAATCTTTGTGCTCTGATAAATGTAAGATAAGTGGAAAATTTTTCTTCGAAAGAATGGATCTAGGTATGTTTAATAGATTTATTCCTAGTCTGAATACTAGGCCACAACTAGAAGAAAAAAGATATGATATGAATAGATCTAATAGAAATAGTGAAAAATATTTTATCCCTATACATAGACAGAGTTGTTGGACTAACAAATGGATGTAGGATCCTAGAAAGAATTTTTTGCAGGTTCATCACTGTGATCCCAGTGCGCAGTATAGGAAAGGTTGGGGATCATTCAAGAGAAAGAGAGGATTAACTCTTTTTTATAGTTGTAGAAGACTGGGACACCTTGCTAAAGAATGCCTTGGTAGAGGTCCTATTTGCCTTTGTTGCAAAGCTACTGGACATGAAGTTCTGGATTGCCCTACAATGATTGCTAAAGTTGAAAATATGAATATGAGACAAGAAAACCATGAGAAAGGCCAAGAAACTAAGGATATGATAAAACCCCAGAAAGAATCAGAGACTGTACTGTTGCAGATGAAACAAACCCTGAATGATCACAGAGACATCAAATTATCAAAGATATTAAAAGAAAAAGAGTGCATAGAAACAAGAATAAGAGACTTTGACATAGACTATGTATTAGATGCATAAACACAAGTGAATATCATGACAGAAATAACTTGGGAAATTTTGGGAAATCCAGCTATGATTCCTTCACTAGGAGGAATAGGATTTTTTAAAGGAAAATTGATAACCCTATGTGGAAGACTTACCCAGCATGCGTTAACATCTTGCTATCATGCTTCCATGGTGGTTATCTGTGGCTAGACAGACACATCACCGTAGATCCCGCACTGATCCATAGGATCACTGGATTAAGCATGAAAGGACCAGACCCACAAGATTTTTACCCAAGGAAGGCTGCAGGTCGTGCCCTGACACAGACAATCAAAGACACCTATGGCGATGTGGAAAAGGGGAATCGAGGCTACAAGGTAGCCTCCATCTAGAATGGTGAAGTGTGCCTAGCCTACCAGTTGATTGTTGGTAAGCTAGTCAAGAAAAAAAGACCCACGCATGTCACGGGGTTTGTCGTCAACATCGCTAGAAAATGCATGGAAGGACTACAAATGAATTGGGAAAGCTACCTCATCAACCAGTTAGAACAAGACTATCGTGAATCTTAGGATCAGGGCTACAAGTTCCATTTCAATTGGCTACTGATCCTCATTGCCTTCATTGCTTGGGAGATGCTGGAAGGAGCGACCTTCCCTGAAATTGAGCCATCCAAACCCCTAGCTACGAAGTTCACTACGCTTTGGTATTTGAACGACATGGAAAAGCAATGGAAGTCAAACGCGGTGTTCCACACCTATTACCTACATCTAAAAAGGGCTATTGAGTCTTTCCCTTGCATGAAACCGAATACCCTACACAGGCTCAGGCCCATTGCAAAGTTCCACACAGATGGACATTTTATTTATATCACTGCATGTGTAGACAAACATAAAGAACAACTCCAATCCTACTATAATCTCATAGAGGAGGACATGGAAGAAATAACTAAAGAATGGCCTGTAGAACTCCTTATACCAGTTGACCATGAAGAACTATCCGACTATGACCTCATCGAAAGTCTTGTGGTCACTCGCAAAGAGTATGATGCACCCGACAATAGTAGAAGGAAGAAGAAGGAAGAGGTATAGGAGCTGAACAATGCATCAGAAGAGACTGCTTCAGCTTCACCTGAAGGAGGAGGTGGTGATGAAGTAGAAGAAGAGGACAACAAAGAAGAGGACAAGAAGAAGCAGGGCTAAGTAACACCACCTAAGGATCCCATTGATGAGTTTGAGACATCCAAGAAAAGAAAGGTTTCCCCCACGAAACCTACATTGTAGAAGAAATCTAAAGCCAACAAACCACCATTTCAGACTACACTCACGATGGATGACATTGACTTCATCATTTCTGTTGTGTCAGACACCTCGGAGGATATATTAGAGAGAAGTGAAGCAAAGCAAGAGACCATGTATGATAGGATCGAAGCAGAAATGAAATGGGTACAACATGCCCTCTATTCCAACCGCGCAATGTCTACTACGCCACCTTCATTTGAAGGAATTGAGTTGGGAGATGAGCCTGCCTAGCTACACAGATTAGCAGAATCGACTAAAGCTCACCTTCATTGTGTCCAGGAGGAAAAATAGCAGGCCACAGAGACCCTGAATCAAGAAAAAGAGGAAGCCATAGAGAAATGACATATTGCGCAATAGGAAAAATATGATCTCCAGGTGAAGTTCACAGAGGATAGAGTGAAAATTCAGAAGCAGGAAGAACAACTTCTCACGGAGCAAGTTGGAGTTAAAGAATCAATCACTAGAGCACTTCACTCTGTGACAGGATTAGAACAGATAGAAGACGACCCAGTGGAGAGTCAAGTGGCGAAGCTTTCTGAATCCATTCAACAAATTCAATAGAGAGTAGAAGAACTGGAGCTACAAGCAGTGCCAAGCACTCTGCAGGAAGTGAGAGATTAGAGAGAGGAAAATTTCAGGAGCATAGTTGAGAGAATCAAGGCATTATCCTTGGAATGCAAATAGCTCAGCATTCGAAGTGCGCAGACCTATGAGCACCTTGTAGAGGACCCTGAATTAAAGACATTGGAGTCATAGCTCCAGGAAGAAAAGAAGCAAGAAGCAATAGTGCAAGCACAGTTGAAGCCACTGTTAGTGATCGAGAGAATGAAAAGGTCTCAAGAATAGTGCACGGTTAAGCAACAGGTCCATGCCATCTAGAGTAAAGTCATGGAAGTGACCTAGAGGCTCCAGCCAGTGTAGGATGAATCCTGCACACTTTTTGAGTAAATTGAAGGACAAGGTGCACAACTAGAAAAAGTGGTCACATCGGTGGAACAACACTTGGCAGGAACTGTGAAAGAGAAAGTTATTCAAGAGTTTGTCAAGCAAGATGATCTGGTGAAGCAACAGGTCAAAGCATCTCGAGCCAAACTTGAGGTGTTTGAGGTGGAGTTACCAAGATCAAAGTGACTCGGGATGAGTCACAAGTGAGTGTTGGGGGCATGTTGGCCCTTGACCAGGTTTTGTGGAAATGCTGGTCATATTTGAACAATTTTGGGACTTCGATAGGATGGTTGAAGATGGAGCACCAGGCGAAGCAAAGATCATGGGATCTCACCACCTTTTGTGCACTTTTTGGGTTTTGGGTTTATGTAACGGGTATGGGAATGTCAGCCCATGGGTTTACCCATGCTTAGGCACATTTTGTAAAGTATAAATAGAAAGCTAGGTGATGTAAGTAAGGGGGTGTATGCAATGTTATGCTGAGTGCAAGTGATTATAAGAGGCTTTATGCATATTGTATGTCGAGACTTGCAGAGCTAAGAGCAAGTCATTTGTAGTGCTTTGTGCGCAGACTGTGTAAGGCTCTGTACCTAGATGTACTGGGGGAAGGAGGATCTGGTGAGGTGCGTGCAGATCTCTTGTCCTATGCAAAGATGGTTTTGATGCTTTGTGCATGTAAGGAGATTGACAGAAGATAATAAAGACGAAGAAGAGTTGGTGGACATAGCCCCACGTTGGGGGTGAACCACGTATATCCTATGTTATGTTTTCTCTGTGTGATTGATGTGATTTATGCTCAGTGTTGTTACCTTTATGTATGTTTAGATGCAGATGATATAGTAGCTTAGTTCTTAGTAAGGTGAATGAATGCTAGATCCGATCTGTTTATCTGTGCTAAGTGCTTGAACATGTTAGATCTTATTGAATACTGCACTGCTCTGTAATTAGGGTTTATACATGCGATGTCAAAAAGGGTCAAATACTAATGAATGATATCTTCTAAGTTCTTTGTTAGAGTGTTGTAATCACAGATCTATGTCCCAGCTCAGTTGTAGACACTTCAGTCCTACAACCACCCTTGCCTCTACCTCGAGTGAGACTTCATCTGCTTCGCAGGCGTTGCCAAAAGGGCTAGTAGTTAGGGTTTTGTTGGTGCAGTGTTGAAGCGTTGAACCCTGGGTATGCCCCTGTGCCAACACCATGCACATAAGATGTGTCTCAAGCAAGTACCAATGTCTCAATAAGATACCAAAGACATGCCTCAAGCATGCACCATAACTTCACCAACATGTAACCATCAAAAAATGAATATAGACATACCTTTAAACCTGTAGTCACCATGTTGTATCAGATATCATATAGACATACCTTTCTTGGAATCAAAAACCTAGTACAAGCATCATTCCTTAAATTTGTTTTAGCCTCATTGGACGAAGATTATCCTCATACGGGGCCTCGTATGATGGGAACTAACTGAACTGCAGGGGTGCCTCGTGATAGAATATAGAAGATGGTGTGATTTTTTTACCATTGACGATACCCTCGTCACCCAACCACAGGCTGAAGCCTCCCTCCGAGCACCTTAAACTTGACTGAGAATTCCTCCAGAAGCAAACCCTAGGCTAGATAGCCAAACAAAGAGCAGTGCATCTCTCCCCAAAGATAGCGCAACACAAAAGACTGATCAGATGTTCCAAACCCTAGCCAAGAGATATCCAAACCAAATACTGAACTTGTTGCTGCTGCAGATGCACCTGCAACCCTCCTCCAAACCTGCACACCAGCTATAATTGCAGTGCGCACCAACTGGGAAAACTGTAGTCTTGAGATGTGACAAATGAAAAACTGGCACCTTGTATTTATAGTAATCCTGCCAGTTTACTGGGTCCGACTTCTCCTTCTGGGTATGTGTCTGTTCAGTATATTATTATTAATTCTGGATGACTTCTTCTCTTGGAGGCTAATAGCCTAATATAAATTATATTCTTGAGATGACAAGGCTTCTAGGGTTATTATCCAATTCATTAGGGTGTCTCTTGCTTCCCGGAGTCTTCTATTCTCATCAGGTTCACATGTAGAGGTAAATACCTCCCGCAGCTACCATAATATTAACACTCCCTCCTAGCTAGAGAGGTATTTATAGGTAATGGACTTGAGCACAAAACATACCATTTACCTGGTAGCATCAATATAGTCATCTAGACTATTTCATGACTAGATCATGAGCATCACCATCACCGTCATCTGCATCATCTCTTGAAACCATACTTCATTTGAGTAGTTAAATATGATGTTGGATAAGTCAATCTCACCATGGAGTGATACGAGAGGAGTAAAAGCTCTGAATTGTTTTCCATCTGGAAAATCTCTGTTCATCATTCATCTGAATGATCATCTCCAATAATCTACTGATAGTCTTCAAGGCAATTAGAACAAGGATAGAACACACCTGTGTCTATTCA
>JZKD02S2269281.1:48951-78715 GCA_000966675.3 Picea glauca | reverse complement strand
ACTAAACAAAGTGTAACCTAGAGGGAATGAGTCTGCCCTAAGGAATGACTGTCTTGGACTATTCCCCACCCTGGGCCATTCCTTTGACACCAAACAAGGTGTAGCCTGGAGAGAATGAGTCTTCCCTCGAGGAATAACTATCCTTTATTGCTAAGCCTGGACTACTCCCCACCCTAGGCCATTCCTCCGACACCAAACAAGGTGTAACCTGGAGCGAATGAGTCTTCCCTTGAGGAGTAACTGTCCAGACCATTCCCCACCCTGGGCCATTCCTCCAACACTAAACAAAGTGTATCCTGAAAAGAATGAGTCTACCCTCGAGGAATTTATGTCCTGCATCAACCTCCAAATGGACGATCATTGAAACTACTCACAATTGTGAACTTCAAAAGAATGACTGCCCGGTGAAGCGGACCATTCTACTTGACCACTACTCAGAGTGACTACCAAGAAGAATGACTATCCTAGACCACTCCTCGTAATGGGAAGTCGTTGTCTATAATACATTAGCAATCAGTCTGCCTCCCATGTTAACTACAATGGGAAGCCACTGTTCATCAGAAATCTCAATCCACTTTCCGAACAAGAAAGCATCTGTCCAATCTAGACTTTTACAAAGATAAATGCTCCCTCCTATCTGGAGAGTTATTTCAATCACAAAAATAAATGTTTGCGTACCTTCTTCTAGCCTGGAGAGTCTTCCCTTTCAACTAATAGAGTTATTTCCATGAGCTCTAGCTTGAGTATGCAAGTCCTTTCGTCTTGAATAGAGGCTTTACGAAAATGTATGCTTATCTTCTCATCTGTGAAGATATTGGAGAATCACCTTCTCCTTTCTAGACTTCATCATGGATAATGTAATGCTTGTACTGTAGTCTGGAACACTGTGAAGGCTTCATGTAGATCTGAACAATAGAGTATATCATAGTTGGATAACTGGAACATATTCATGTGGTACTTCTTTTGTCATCACGAGATCTGATCTTTTGAGTAGTCATCTTGATGTTCTAGGAAATATTCACCACGCTTCTGCTGTGCACTGGAGGTTCTCCACCAAGTTGTCTTGTTCTTATCTGCATGCAGGGGTCTCTTTCTAGTATGTCTCAAAGTCTTGAGCCTACTCTTCATACCTTCTTCTTTCAATTTCTCTGGAGAACATTATTTGCATTCATCTGATGTATAATTCCAACTCATGGTTGTTGCAGATGATATAATGACTTATATAGAGATAGGTATTGGTGTACTGGAACAATCAATCATCATAGTCTTCTCCCTCCATCTGGGAGAACCTCTGGTTCTGGATCTTGCAATTCTTTTATTCATAAGTCTTCCATACACTGTTCTTCATTACGACTTTCAGTTCTTCTGCTTGATTGCTTTTAGTGAGTTCATATCAGGCTGGTAATCTTGTGATTCTTGATGTAATGACTGGTTGTTCTGATTCTTCTTTCTTGGAATCTTCATGTTATTCTTTAGCTTTTGGGTTCATGGAGTTTCTTGTAGATTCCATGTTCTAGAGATTCCACTTCTTACCTTCATCATCGGTTCATGGATCTGGATGGACAACCAGGAATACTTTAAGGCTTCTCCTTGAAGAGGTCTTCTTCTGCGGTTGAGATGAACACGTACTGTCTTTTTCATGGATGTTACCATGGATATATACATTTCATCATCTTCAATGGATCATAGGATTAGCTCCCTCCTAATCCTTGCTTCATGTAAGAGTGCATATAATCTACTCCCTTTGTCTGATTGAGTCCATGCTTCTGTCTATGTCCTTATTGTCTTCTACATTATATAATAGAGTCCACGCTTTCATCTACATCCTTATTGTCTTCTGTAATATATAATTGTCTTTCCCTGTCTAACAGAGTCCACACTTCCATCTTAGTTGTCGTCATAAGTCTTTCTCCAATTCCTCTTGATGTCTGACTTCTAAGTCTCTTCATGATTGATTCGTCTTATCTTGCAATAGCTTCCACATGATTTGTATTTCATCCTTTCATATGTATTATCTAAATTCATCCTTGTCCTTTTGTTCTTTCATAGGTATAGTCCTTCTTGGAACACATTATCTTCCAAGATATGTACAGAGATGATGCAAGAAAAATATGTACAATAAAAGAATAAGAGTGTTGTTACCTTTTAGTAGAAGAAGTCTCTTCCATCTTGCTTAGTCTTCTTTGCAGGTTCCTTTTCTTCGACACTCGATGCTTCGTGTTTCTCCTTCCTTTTCTTTAGATCGGGACACTAATTCCTATAGTGATTGTACTTCTAACAGTTGAAGCATTGTATTTCTGAAATGTCTTTCTCTTGATTTGGATTCCTCCTTGAACCAAACTTCCTTTTGTTTCTAAAGTTCTTGAATCTTACTGTGAAGGCTTGATCATTGTACCTCTTTTGAGGTTTCTCTTTTTCATTGATCCTTGATTCTTCTTGAGCACATCAAGTTCAAAGTTCTTCAAATGTCGAGTACTCCTTCCTTGTGTTCATGCTTGCGGAAAATGCATCCCACGTCTTGGGAAGACCATTGAGTACTATGTTTGCCAATTCCTTTTCTGAAGTGATCTCTTCAATAGCTTGTAGTTTATCTCTTAGCTGAGATATCCTTACAAAGTATGATATTATGCTGTCATCATCATTCATCTTCATGTCATGGAGCTCATTCTTCAGACTCATAACTTGTCCAATATTTCTGACTGAGAAGATATTTGTTAGGGCATCGTACATCTTCTTCGTTGAGTCAAGATGGGAGATGTATGGTATCAAGTGGTCTTTTATGGAATCCACTATGATACTCATGAAATTGATGTCATCATCTTTGAACTTCTCCATAGCTGCAATGTTCTGTGGTTCCTTCTCTTCTCCTTCTTTAAACTCTGGCTTCACGATCTTTCCTTTCACAATATCTAGCAATTTATTCTTAGCAAGGATGAGGTCAATCCTTGTCTTCCATGCTCTGAATTTAGAGGCTCCATCTAGCTTGTTCTCAGACTTCATAGACTTTGTCATGGCTGCTTGACTTGGTCAAACCCTAGATTTGACCAGAAATCCAAACTTCACGTCTTGGCCTTCTGAGAGTACCAGGAGATGTGCTAGGCTAGGGCACACTGATCTATCCAGAGATTAGGTCAATTTAATCACTTAAGGTGCCTCGACAAGAGGTTTAGGGTTTCTGCAACTCCTTATATTGGTAACCCTAGCTGCAGTGCTTTTGGAAGCTGCTCCTGCTAGTAACCCTAGCGACAGTTCCTCAATGAGCTCAATATCTAGCGGTTATGTTTCCTTCCAGTGTTTTAGGTTGACTGAAGGGGTGTGGGCCCATAACTTGATAGAATATAGAAGATGGTGTGCTCGTTTTACCATTGACGATACCCTCTTCACCCAACCACAGGCCGAAGCCTCCCTCCGAGCACCTTAACGTTGACTAAGAATTCCTTTAGAAGCAAACCCTAGGCTAGATAGCCAAACAAAGAGAAGTGCATCTCTCCCCAAGGATAGCGCAACACAAAAGACTGATCATATGTTCCAAACCCTAGCCAAGAGATATCCAAACCAAATACTGAACTTGCTACTGCTGTAGCTGCACCTGCAACCCTACTCCAAACCTGCGCACCAGTTGCAACTGCAGTGCGCACCAACTGGAAAAACTGTAGTCCTGAGATGTGACAAATGAAAAACTGGCGCCCTGTATTTATAGTAATCCTGCCAGTTTCTGGGGCCGACTTCTCCTTCTGGGTATGTGTCTGTTCAGTATATTATTATTAATTCTAGTCGAATTCTTCTCTTGGAGGCTAATAGCCTAATATAAATTATATTCTTGAGCCGACAAGGCTTCTAGGGTTATTATCCAATTCATTAGGGTTTCTCTTGCTTCCCGCAGTCTTCTATTCTCGTCAGGTTCACATGTAGAGGTAAATACCTCCCGCAGCTACCATAATATTAACACCTCGTGGGACACTAGTGGTCTAACCCATGGGGGTCATCCAAAATATGGTTTTTTAGAAACCCTCACTCACATCTACAGTCATGAAAATTTCAACTTATCGCTCCTTTGCTACCTCATATTCATCGTCTCATATTAGCCAATAGATCACTTGCCCACTTGATAGATATTCAATAAACTTGCTTGTACAAATGAGAAGCTTCTTGAAGTGTATTTATACTTTTCCAGGTGACTTCTTTACTTATCTCTAGGGCCAGCCTATTATAATTGTTTTAACCTTAATTAATGACTTGTAACTTCTTGTTGCAACCATTTAGGGGCTTCTTAACCATTCTTCGGGGCTTCCAACTTCACGATATCATAACTTCTCAACCATGAGGAACTACGTGACGTACTACCTACCATTGGAAATGACATGATGAGGAATATCCATATATGATTTTGTTACCTGCATTTACACTTTCCTTCATGTCCATATTCCCCAAATAACTTAGGGATTCATGACCACACCTCTGGGGCCTTCTTGTAGACTTCTTCAAATGCACCCATCATATATTTTGACATCAATGACCAGCACTTCTGTTGACATCAATGACAACCAACTATCCAACGTGTCCCTCTTTGAGTAGAATAAACAACATACATCCTCAAGTAATATCTCAAGCACTATATGAATGTTGGGTTATGATGCCAATAGTATGAAGGATTGAATTTTTTTATTACCTAGAAATTAAATTTAGAAACTCTACTAGATAATTGCACCAACTATCTCATGCCAACACTTGATCTCAAATATCATAGTAAGATTAAAGATGTGTAATAGAGAGTTGTTAGTATCCATCATAAACTAACGGAAATGAAACCATGGGTGAAATCAATAGAACTTCAATTGTGAATGCATCTCCAAACCATTAATATAAACACGAGTAGTGTTTGAAATACAAAGAAGAGTTTCCAATGACTTGCATACTGAATTTAACATATAATTTAACATCAACACCATACAGATATTATCAAAACAATTAAAAGTAAATGAAATTCCATCACACATAAATAAAATCACACACATAATTGAAACACATATTTTACCTTGGAAACTCAAATGGGAGAACCAACATTCAAATGGTTGTTTAGCCTCTATTTCAACAATCTCTAGTTACATTGAAACTCATGGTTCTTTGTTCATATTCCCCTATTTGGCCAAAAGACCCTTTGAGAGTCAAGTTACAATGATATATAGGAGAGTTGGGGTGTAATGGAAAGGAGAGTTGGGGTGTAATGGAAAGGCCAAGAGACTAACCTTTTAGTCACAATTCCTCTGTCTCTCTTCCTTTTCCATTTTTATTTTATTTAGTTCTTTTTTCTATCTTAGATCACAACCATTCGCTTGTTTTTGGAGAATCTTAGATCAACAATAGGATCAAAGTTGTTACAACAATTTACTCATAATGAGCTCAACATGCTAGTAACAAGAATAGAACCTGGGTGGGGAGGATAACACTCCATCCAACAACCATACGATCTAGGCCCAATTGACTTATTATATTTAGTTTATGTATAGGAGTGAGTTAATTTTATAACAATTGAATTCTCTTTTAATTTGTAAATTTGATAATAAAAAAATTAATAAACATTTCAAGCATGAATAAAGTTTTATTATGATTCAAGATCATTGTATGATAGAACAATGCCATTATGGGTTTACATAACTTTGAATTCATGGAAATTTTGAATTTTTGTATAGCTCCATCACTTAAGGGAAGTTTGCTAAAAGATTAATCCCACCATCACACATAACCTAACTCATGATCATACTAGTATTAAAAATATTTTTATTGTCATTTTAAGAGTGTTTCATAGTTAAACATATTCGACCTTATTATTTATGTTGTGCCATTACAACAATATATTCATTATGAGCTCATAGGGCTTCACCTCATTCACTTCATCCATAAAGGAGGTTTTAAAATTGTGAAAAACAAAGTCAATATATTGTAGGTATTGGGGAGGAGGTGCACGGTAGTAGGGGGTTTATAGGTATTAAGGGGTATAAAAAGGGGTATCTAATAAAAATAATTTTAAGAGTGTGTCATAATTAAACATATTTAACCATATTATTTATATTGTGTTGCTACAACAATATACTCATTATGAGCTCATGGGGCTTCACCTTATTGACCAATATCTTATGTTCCTTCATAAAAGGGGTTTTAAAATTGTGAAAAATAAAGTCAAAATATAGTAGGTATTGAGGAGGAGATGCAAGGTATTAGAGGGTTTATAGGTTAAGAAAATGTGTTTCCTCTTAAGAGGTCACAAGTTCAAATATATAGGGGGGTAGGGTATGTATACCTTTGTATACTTTACCAGTCAAATTGTTGGGCGGAGGGGGTCTATTGTCCCATAAACAAAGGGGTCTCATACACCAATTTGGTGTTTGTCTTGGTCGTGACCTTAAAATTAGATTATTATTTATTTATTGGGGAGGAGGTGCAAGGTACAAGGGGTTTTCTAGGTGTTTGAGGGGTATCTATTAAAAATAAGGGTTTTTTATTGGAAATATGTATTGGAGGGGGGTCCAAAAAAAAGGATTTGGGGAAGAATTTATCAATATTTGGTGAAATTAAGGGTACTCTTTAATATTCCACCAAGGCATGTGCTATGTAACAGGTTTACTCATAAGTTCATTGAGTGAAGACCCTATGTATGAGCTCAACATGTCACTTTACTGGAATAGAACCTTGGCAGGGAGGATAACACTCCATCCC
Source organism: Picea glauca (assembly GCA_000966675.3). Taxonomy (NCBI): domain Eukaryota; kingdom Viridiplantae; phylum Streptophyta; class Pinopsida; order Pinales; family Pinaceae; genus Picea; species Picea glauca. Next base: position 72,001 of record JZKD02S2269281.1, on the reverse strand, counting down.
AAAACCACTCGGGCTAGACCCAATTGACAAGATTTAGAAGAAGTTTGACACAAAAGAATTTGATATTTATATTCGAATCTAAGTTATGTTATAAAGTGAAAAAAATATCTCTCACAAACACATATAGAAGAGTGATATATAGAAGAGTGAGTAAGTACAAGAATTCCATTTTTTTTATTAAAAAAAATTGTTAGATAGAAATTTTACTAAAACTGATAATTTCTTATAATTTATAAGAACACTAACCATAAAAGTTTATTTTTAGTGATTTTGATTTATTTTAAGACAATCTAAATCACTAAAATATTAAAAATAAATAAATTATAAACTCACTCTTATAAATTAAAAAATATAAAAAAATCATTAATACATACACAATAATATAAAAAACATTAATACTTTAACAATTAAATTAAATACAAAGATATTGATTTGATAAAACCATAAATTGAAAATCAATCAAAATTCTAAATTAATTAACACTTTAATTTATGGGATCACCAAATTTCCGAAAAACAATACAGAATCTAACCTCCTCAATAAAAAAAATAAGGAATTGGTGTCATCGCATCATGCCCTCTGCTAAACATGTTCCCTATTGAATTTATTGGCAGAGTCCTCACATTTTCCACATGGTCTACTGTCATGTTTTTAGTTTCTCGATGCTTGTGCAACTTTCCAAAATTATTAAAAAACTCCTACCCATTCCATTTTTAGGAAGAATAAGAGAGGTGCAATGTACAACCTGAAGTGTTGGATTATGTAATAATGTAAATCTATCTTAAATTTTAATTTATCAAAAATTGAGAGAGATCTAATTTCTGAAAGTGTAATCTCTTTTGTCAACAATAATGAAAATTGTAGTAGGAGGAAAATACATTGGCTTTATAGACCATGAGGGTTCAAGTCCCTCTATCCCCACCTAGATTCGTTCCTAAACGACTGATCTATTTTCTCCAATTCCATTAGCTCGAATCCATTCTCACTTCTCGATTCTTTTACCTCGCTATTTTCTTTAATCATGAAGAAAAGAAATTAGAACATGAATCTGTCCATCCATCCTATGACAAGTTGAGTTGATTAGATAATAAGTTGATCATATTATAAATTCATTATGTGATATATGATCCACATAGATGAAATCATTTGGAAATTATTCGATTGAAGTCCATTTTTTCTCATATTAGTGACTTCCAGATTGAAAATAATAAAGATCATTCTCAAAACTGAAAAAAAAAACCTTTTTTCCTTATTTTTAGTTGACACAAGTGAAAACTGTGTACCCGGATGATCCACAGGGAAAAGTCGGGATAACTAAGTTGGTAGAGAAGAGGACTGGAAATCCTTGTGCCACTAGTTCAAATATGGTTCTTGGCAAGATGTCAATATCCATGTACCCATATCCATCTAGTTCCATGTTAATGTTTCCACTTCAAGTTTTACATGATTTTTATTTTTTATTATTGTTATCTTATTTTTTATTTTTTAATTGACTTGACTTTATTTTTATTATTGTTATTTTTTTTAATGTAGCCTTATCTACTCATGACTTATAATGCTAACCTCTTAGCATCTCCCCCATACAACTTTTAAAAATGCATAGTTTAAACCTTTTAAGTTTTAGATTTTTTTGGTAATAATTGTTGTTTAAATTGCATTTTTTAATGTATAAATAGATTCAATACTTTAAAAACCCCTGGAACACTTAAATGTTATAGATTCAACCACTCAAATCTACAATTCCAATAATTTCTGAGTTGAATTTCAAGTAAAATTAATAAGAAAAAATACCAAAAAAATCCAAAACATAAATTATATTACATCTTTTAAAAAACAAGTCATATATCTGGCAATCATCATCGTAATAAAATAAAATTATTTGGTGATTCATTTAAAAATATTTCATTTGGTATCAAAATTTGAAGTACTATAAACTAAATTGATGGTTAGATTTTGTTTTTTTAGAGTATTACAATATATTATAAGAGAAATGTACTAAATAGTTGAAAAAAAAGAAAAAGAAAAAATGGAAAGAAATATATAATGGTATTTTATATTTTTTTCTTACCTACTACCGAAGCACTATATTCATAATATTGTAAAATATTTAACTTTTTGGCATCTTAATATTCGATAGAATTAATTTCAATATAAAAGATATATTTCAAATATAAGTTTTCAAGATGTAAATAAGGTTGTGATTCGAAGGAAATCCCAAATGTGTTATAGCCCTAAAATTCCCTACTTATGCATACATGGCATTGGCCTTTCTACTTGCACTTTTTGCCAAACTCTTGCCAAGGAACTCTTTTTTTAAAAACCATTTTTTGTTGCATGTATGTTCCCTATTGCACTACTTCCCGAGTACATACATGAGTTGCATGCTAGAAAGCCTGCGTACATACGCTAGCTGCATAATAAACAACCCGCGTGTACCTCCAAAATTTGCAAAAATTAAAAAGTTGCAAGGAATTCGATGGATTTTACCGGCTATAGTCAGTTTCCCAACCAATTCACCTGCTATAGACCGCCCCCAAACTGAATAACTATCATTTTTTCATATAAAAGGAGGTCTTGGGGTCTCATTCCATCATCAAGCATTAGAACGGTGAAACTCTACCCAAATCCCTTACCTTCCTTGCTCAAGTATTTGCAGCCTTTTTTGAGTTCTTGCCTCATCATTCCCCCTCTAGCCTTTTTCTCCCATACAATCTCTTCCATTCCCTTGGAGTGATAAGCAGATGGTGAGAGAAGGAATTTGGAAGGTGCACTTGGAGAAAAGTTAAGAGGAGACTGGACTAGGTTCACAGAGTGTCGGCCTACAAAGGTTGTAATTTCCAATCTTTGAATATTGAATAAAAGAATCTTTTCCCTGTCCCAAATGATATCTTTATGGATTTCATCTGATTTATGCATAACAATTTATATCTAACCCTAATTGATTAGTAGAGATAGAATATTTGTAGACTTGTTTTCTTAAGCATTGATGTAGGTCAACTTTGGGAGGAGACCAACATCTAAGGAAGCAACAAAGCTCAAGGAGGTCAGCATCAAACATTTGTACCAAAGGTACTGCTTCTGACTTATTCTTCTATCACTTTCTATTCATCTTTGTGGAATGTTTGGGGTAGTTTAGGAATTATATTTTCTTGCAAAGGAGTTCATAGCTCTGTCTATACTTAGAACCCTGGTATAGTTATAGGGGGATTTTCCCGCTAGAATAATTGGCAACTCCACTAGGAAGTCTCTCTAGGGTTTTAGAGGGAGGTTTTTTAGATTTAATTCGATTCTTTATTGCCTTTTGAATTTTTATCAAGTTCATTGAGTCTTTTAAGGGTCTCTGGTCACTTGCAAGGTTCCTACCATCTTTCCCTACCCAGTCAGTCTACCAAGTCTTTTTCTTTTTGAAAAATCTTAGAGGTGTACGCTCTCTTCTTCGGCTCATCCCGCTTACATACACAGCCTACATAATAGAAATCCTACATACATACGTAGGCTACTGGTGAAACAACCCACGTCTATGTGTCTTGAAAGGGTTTAAAAAAAAAAAGAGGTCTCTTTCTCTTTCCTGCCAAAAGCCTTGGTTTTCTCAGGCCTTTTTTGGACTTTACAGGGTCTCTGTTAATGGTCTTAGGATTGGGTTAAATATTCAATTTTAACTTATTTCTAGTTTGAATTTTAAGAAAAATGAGTTGCAATTTGAAAACAAATTCCCCCGCATGGACGGGGTGGGCCATGAATCGTGTATTCTCCAGTTTCTTTTAGCATATTTTTTTACTTCTGCTTTGTTTGGAACAAAATATAATAATAATAAAAACCTAGTTTTGTAGGTCTCTTTCTTTCTTTGCATTTGCTTTACATTGCTATTCGAAAAATAAAAAGAATTAGCATAGGGTTGTGTTTTCTTCTCATCTTGAAAGCATTTCAAAAGAAAAATAAGAAAGAAAATCCCTTCATTTTCTCTTTTGTTTCACTCGAAAGTTGCATTGTGCATTTTGCATGGAAAGGAGAAAAGATTGCATTTTTAAATTTGAAGGATTGTTCATAATTTTTCTTCCTTGAAACTCTTTTCATTTGAAGCTTTAGTGTAAATTTTTATTTGCTAGTGTTCTTATAAGTTTCATTTTTGCAAGAGTTTGAAACAACATCAGTTGCACATTCACATCCTATGAGTAAATCAATCCCATAAAATCAACGCTTAACTTAAAATATATTAGACTTTCTATTTGTATGGTTCACCACTTAGTCTAGATTTTTAGGGCCTTGAAATAGGTCTGAAGAGGAAACTCTTCAAGGCCATCTAAAACAAACATTTGATTATGAGATAGGGAGTGTCTAAATTCCAGTGTCATAAGAGTTATCCGAGACCCCCCTCTAACACAGGGGTTAAACACGAGGTCACATGAGGAAAGGTAGAGGAGATAACCCCTCCAAAGCCAGACCAAATGTAGTGGGGATTGCATATTGAGGGTCTTTCTCGGGAACAATACTGATCACATTTTCCTACAAAGCCTCATGGAACTCGAATCCATTCAAGATCCTTTCTTGTCTTCCGTACCATTTTATTTCGACACCTTTGAAGGGATTCAGACTTTGTTATCCTGCTCATTACAATCAATCCAACTGTCAACTGTACCCTCTTGGTGACTGACTACGAGCTAGCAACCTAGTTTCCAATTTTTACAGACTTACACGGGTGACTGCAGGGATATACCATGGTACCTATGGTGGACATAGGATCACTCTTTGCAGAGTATACCCAGAGGGTTCTTCTGTGTTCGAGTTTCACTTGCACCGGTAAGTTTCTCTAGTGTTGATTGGTGTAACTGTCCTTCACACTAGTTAGTTGTCTACTTGATTTACCTTTAGGAAATTTTAGTGGTTTGGTCTGTACTCCCTAGTTTTCCATAACGATTTATTCTATCATTTCTTTGGGTCTTTGACCTAAGGTGTTATACCACCCACTCCGTCGGTCCTAAGGAATTTTTGGTCTTCCTCTTAGAAACGTGGAGCCACCTCTTTATAGGCGTTGTTTTTCTTTATACCACTAGTTCTCCAGAGTCAGTGTGTGATACTTTTACAACTTGAATGATCCTGAAAGGGGAGAACCTATGCTGTAATACACCAGATATAAAAAGTATGCAGAACAAAAATAAAATGCTAGAAATCGAAAAATAACAACAATATAACTAGAACAATCACCACAATAGTACTGAAATGATATAAGAATAACAACAGAAATAACACTTTGATTCTGAAAGCAATGTTCATAACAACAGAAATAACACTTTGATTCTGAAAGCAATGTTCATAGGCCTCTTCGAGGGGGAAACCTCTATTTGAGAAGAGATCTATTACAATAATATCCAAGCTAGGGTTGTCATACCCTCGACTCCTATTTATACTAAATCTGTCTATCAAAAGAAGCATCTAGAGGAATATCCTTCTAGAAGCGGAAGCTTCTATTAGGTCTTCTTACATTCGACTTATTCTATTTTATTGCAAGGCCTTATTAATATTGACATTTATTACATCCGAATATATTGTTCTACCTATATGCGGGTTAGGACCTTAACATGTCCTCCCCCTTAAAAACAACCTTGTCCTCAAGGCTTGAGATATGGAAATTGTTGTAGAATGGTAGTTGGTTCCTAAGTGGCATCTACTGAAGTTGTATCTTTCCACTACACTAACACTTCCTTGATGGTTCTCTGAGGCAGGCGATGCTCACGCTAGTCCAAAACTTCTTATGGCTGGATCCAAATAGATCCTTCTTCGACTAACTCGGGAAGGTTGGTTTGAATTTGGCACTTAGTTCCAATCACCTTCTTTAAGCATGAAACATGAAAAATAGGATGTAGCTACAAATGACAGGGCAAAGCTAACTGATAGGATACTTGTCCCACAAGCTTGAGAACGGTATAAGGACCATAAAATTTGTGCGCTAGCTTCTGACAATGCTCGGCCTTGAGGGAAGTTTTCTTGTAAGGTTTCATTTGAAGAGACACATGATCCCCTTCTGCAAATTGATGTTCAGAGCGACCTTGATATGCTTTTTGCTTCATGTGATTTTGTGCCATGACCAAATTCTCTTTGAGGGTATGAAGAATAGCCTCTCAAACTATAAGTGTTTTGTCAACCGCCTAGACCTTCTAGACACTAGGTAAGTATGAGAGAACTGAACGTGGCTTCTGTCCATATACCGCTACAAAAGGAGTCATGCGTGTAGATGTATGGTATGAAGTGTTGTACCACCATTCAGCTAGGTGTAACCATTGAGCCCACAGATTTTTCTTTTCTGAGGAAAAACACCTCAAATATGTTTCCAAACACTTGTTAACAACTTTTGTTTGACCATCAGTCTGGGGATGATAAGCTATGCTGAGATGCAATTGGGTGCCTTATGGCTTGAACATTTCTTTCCAAAAATTTCTTGTGAAAGTTGGGTCGCAATCAGAAACAATAGAGTGTGGTATGCCATGAAGCTTGAAGACCTGATCCATGAAAAATTGAGCCACCGTGGATGTTGTAAATGGGTGTTGAAGAGCGTAGAGATGAGCATACCTGGAAAGGAGATCAACAACCACCATGATGATTGATTTATTTCTTCATTTGGGTAAGCCGGTAATAAAATCCATAGAGATATCCTTCCAAATAACATGTGGAATCGGAAGCAGTTGTAGTGTGCCTAGAGATTTCACTGTTTCTCCTTTGTTTCGTTGACACACATCACATTCAATGACAAAATTATGAATGTCTTGTTTCATACCATCCCAGAAAAAATAATGTTTGACCCTATCATAGGTTTTGGTGAACCTGGAGTGCCCCGCTGTGGGTGTAGCGTGAATCTTAGAAAGTACCATGGCTTTAAGCTTTGATTGTTTACTTAAATACAAACAACCTTTGTATCGAATCTCATCATGGAGCCAAGAGTACCCTGGGGAAGCTGGAGCATTGGACTGCAATTGTTGGATTAGATGCAAACTTTTGGGATGTTGTAGCCATTCTTGGTGAACGACTTGGAGCCAATCTAGTACAATGAAGGAAAGAGAAAAAAAGGGATCCTTCATATTTATATTTTCGGGAAAGTGCATCCTCAACCACATTGTCTTTTTCTTTCTTGTAAATGATCTCATAATCATATCCAAAGAGCTTAGTCACCCATTTTTGTTGCTCCGGGGAGGAAATGCGTTGCTCCAGAAGATACTTGTGGCTCTGATTGTCTGTCTTAATTTGGAAATGTTTCCCCAATAGATAAGGGCGCCATAGATCAACGACATGCATAATAGCCAAAATTTCCTTTTCATAGGTTGATTTGCCCAGATTTATTTTAGATAGTTGTTTGTTGGTAAAGGCCAAAGGCCGACCCTCTTTCATAAGGACAACACCAATTCCTTTCCCTGAGGCATCACATTCCAGGAAAAAGGTCTTTGTGAAATCAGGAAGGGTCAGGACTGGAGTGGTGCAAATGGCCATATTCAAGGTTGGAAAATCTTGAGCAGCAGTTGGAGTCCAAGTGAAAGATCTCTTTTTTAGGAGAGCAGTGAGAGTTGTTGCAATCTTTTCATAATTCGTAACAAACTTGCGATAATACCCTGTTAAGCCTAGAAATCCATGTAGGATTTTGAGAGTCTTTGGGTGAGGCCAATATTGCATAGCTTCAATCTTTTTAGGATCCACCCTAACGCCATCCTTGCCAACCAGATGACCCAAGTATTCTACTTCTAAGGCACCAAAAGCACATTTAGACTATTTCAATAAAAGTTGGTGCTAAGAGAGTAGATGGAGAACTCGATCCACATGAGAAATATGGTATGTCTAGGTTTTTCTATAGATGAGGATATCATCAAAGAAAACTAAGAAAAAATGATGGAGAAAAGGATGAAAGACATGATTCATGAGGCTTTGGAAGGTGGAGGGGGCATTACACAAGCCAAAGGGCATGACCAAAAACTCATAGTGGCCCTCATGAGTTCTAAATGTAGTCCTGGGAATGTCTACCTCTTTCATACATATCTAGTGGTAGCCCAAATGAAGATCAATTTTAGTAAAGAATTGGGCGCCACTCAATTCATCTAGGAGGTCATCAATGACAGGAATGGGAAATTTGTCTTTAATGGTAAGTTTGTTGAGGGCATGGAAGTCATGACACATTTGCAAAGAAACTTCTTTCTTCAGGACCATGACCACATGAGAAGAGTAGGGGCTCGTACTAGGGCAGATAATGCCTGCATTAAGGAGTTCTTGGACCATTTTCTCAATTTAATTTTTTTGGGAAAAGGGGTGACGATACAGACGGATATTGGGAGGAAGGCTTCTGGGTACAAGGGGAATGGAATGATCATGAACACCATGGGAAGGAGGGAGTCCTTGTGGAGTGGAAAATACCACTTTATGTTTAGAAAGGATGGCTTGGAGGTCTTGCGGCACCGAGGGTGTCTCTATTGCTTGTATGGCATGGAGTTGGGAAATAAGACCAGAATGAACTTTTTTGAGCAGCGTTTCCATGCGATGGGAACTAATGATCTCAGGTGAACCAACAGTGATGCCTTGGAACTTATATTGGTGGCCCTCCTGGTAGAATTGCATGGTTAATTCCTTAAAATCCATGAGAATGGGACCCAAAGTCCTTAGCCAGTTTGCACCCAACACAATTTCACAACCTCCCATGTCGATAGAAAACATATGATATTTCAAGTGGTAGTCACCAATTTGGAGACACACATTTTCACAATGCGCTCCACATTTCATGGAGCCACCATTGGCAATCATGATTTGGAAATTATTGATGGCATGGAAGTAGCAATGAGTTTCTTGGGCAATGTGGCAATGAATAAAATTATGGGTGCTTCCACTATCAACCAGAATGATGACCTTCCAATGCTTGATGTAACCAATTATCTTAAGGGTTTGGGGAGCAGAGAAGCCAGTGAGAGCATTGAGGGAAATGGACAGGTCTACTTCGGGAGGGTTTGAGGGAGGGGTTATGTCAGTGGTTTCAGGTGACTTAGACACAAGGGGAGTTTCAACATCCTCTTCTGAAATATCCTCGTAGATGGCCATAAAAATATTTTGTTCCTTACACTTGTGGCCCGGGAAATATTTTTCATCACAATTATAACAAAGACCTTTGAGTTGGCATTCAACCATTTCAACCCTGGTCAATTTTTGGATCTTTAGTGGAGTGGAGGGAGTAGTGGGATTTACTAGTTTAGAGTGAGGGATAAATGAGGGTTTTCGGTTTTGAGAAGATACAACTTGTTTTGATTCTTTATCTCTTTTATTAGCCTCCTTCCAACTATGAGGCTGATCCATGAGGACATGGGTCCGAATATCATCCTTGAGGCCACTAATAAAACACTCTCGGAAAAAGGCATCAGACATGCCATCTGTCCAAAAATCTAGGTGCTCAAAGGAAGATATAAAGTCTTCCACCATTCCTAATTGTTTCAACTTTGTCAAACAGACCAAATGGTTGGTGTCAGTGTCAAAGAATTCATAAAGATCTACCACAAAGTGTGTCCAAGCAATATACCCTTGACGGGAAGTTTTTCACCATTGTCACCATTGCCAACTTTCTTGATCTATATGGAGAACATCATACGAGAGTTTTGCCAAGTCATCTGTAATTACATATAAAGAGAAATAATGTTCCATTTGAGTTACCCAACTAGTGGGGTCCGAGCCATAAAATTTGGTCACATCCACCTACGGAAGGCGTAGGTCACGTAGAAAGTGATGGTTTTGAAAGTTATGGGAATGAGAGAAATGTTCACCTTCAGTATGTGGAGGTGAGTTAGAGGGAGGTTTATCTGTAGGGATATGAAGCTTGGTGCAGAGTGACGAAAAGACAGATTCAAGTTGGGTGGTGAGGTCTTGTTTGATTTCCTCCATTGAGGACTGCATGGTTGTATTGATGGCGACAACATTGGCACTGAGTTGTTTCACTTCTTGTTGGGTCTCGGTGAGACTAGATTGCAAGGTATTGAAGCGAGCTTCCAAGTCTTGGCTATGGGTATGGGCCAGGAGGACGAGGGAACTAAAAAGGGGTGAGTGGGGTCAAAAATTTTGCTGAAAAATGATGTGTATGAATGTGATAAGGGAAAAGAGATGAATCCAATGGAATAGGTATCAAATAATGGTGAAGAATACTGCAGTGATGAAATGCCCAAATGCTTAACCAAGAAGAAATGTGTAGTGATTTGGCAACCCGAACAGAGTTGTGCGACAATAGATCTTGTCTGTTTTAATTTGTTTATGTTTCTGTCCCCAAGGGTTAGGTATTCAAGGGTTCTATAGATAAGGGTTTACCCTGTGCTATAGTTCTCTGATATACGTGCGGGGTCCAATAGTAGTACTCAGCCCAATATCTCAGGGCACTAACTAAGGAGGATAGACCATACCCTTAGTCGTACTACCTAACTACCCAGGTACTAGAGAGTATCTTCCCAAGCACTGTTCTTGGTGGCACTATAGTAGTCAGGTGGACGATCGATTTATCTAAAGAGGGCTTCAGGTAATCTAGGTCGATTCGTACACATGTGTTGTCTGATGCACTACCACTCAAAGGGGTACTAACATGGGTTACAAGGGTGGCCAACAGATGTGCGCTTAAGTACCACTTGTATTTCCTGCATATATGAATCCCTCAACTGCAGGTTTATGTGCATAACGATATATCTCTGTGGCTTAAAGACACCGAAATATGTCTTTACCCTAAAAAAAAATTTAACCCACAATTTCTATCGAGGAAAGTGCTCTGATACCACTTGTAATATACCATATATAAAAATTATGCAGAACAAAAATAAAATGCTAGAAATGGCAAAATAACAACAATATAACTAGAAAAATCACCACAATAGAACTAAAATGATATAATAATAACAACAAAAATATCACTTTGATTCTGAAAGAAATGTTCACGGGCCTCTTCGAGGGGGCAACCTCCAGTTGAGTAGAGCCTATTACAATAATATCCAAGCTAGGGTTCTCATACCCTCAACTCCTATTTATACTAAATATTTCTATCAAAAGAAGCATCTAGAGGAAGATCCTTCTAGATGCGGAAGCTTCTATTAGGTCTTCTTGCATTCGACTTATTCTATTTTATTACAAGGCCTTATTAATATTGACCTTTATTACATCTGAATATATTGTTCTACCTATGTGCAGGTTAGGACCCTAACATATGCATAATATATTCATGTCTAAAGTTGTTGACGATACCAACCAAACAACCCCTTCACAAGGGGATTCTTGTTCTTTTACTCTCTTCGGAAATGTTGGTGTCCCTTTGATGGCCACACTGTACATTCCTGGGTTGAATGTGGGACTACTAGTTTGGTTGGGTACCATTCCAAATGTCCCTAATGCTCTTGATGCTTCTCAATTAATCACCTTATGTCACGGGCACCATGTTGATGTTTCATCATCAACAAAATATTCTCCTCCTCCTTCTACCTTCTCTGTTGAAAGTATTTCCACTATTAACCAGAAGTCTAAACAAAATAGAAAGGGGAAGAATAGGAAGAAAAAATCACCAACCTATGTGAGTCATGTTGTAGATAGGTCATCAACCTCTGTAAGTCATGTTGAATACCAACACCCAACCTCTGCAAGTGATGTTGGGGGAAAAAACTCCAGTCACTTCTAGTCATATGAACGATAGGTCTGTAGCCTCTACGAGTCATGTTATCGACCAAACAAAAACCTTTACATTTCATGTTGGATATGTGCAACCAACCACTGCAAGTCATGTTGGGGGCACAAGTCTCGTTAATGTGAGTCATACGAGTGATATGTCAACAACCTCTGCTAGTCATGTTGAGGAGAAGCAACCAACCACTACTATTCTTGTTGGGGGCATTGATTCTGTTGAGAAGCCTAGACAGATAGGATGTAAGCCTAAGTTCACTTGTAATATTTGCAAGGGAGATCACCTTACTCATTTATGCCCTGGCCTTCCAAAGGCACAGAGATTGTGGTCCATGTCTGCAATCTCTTCTGATTCTGAGTCTTCTGAGGTTTCCTCACAATCTATTCATCCTTTGGTTGATGAAGTGGTTGTGCCAATTGTTGGGGTGAAAAAAGGTATAAATATTCTCCTTGTTACTTTGATTTATGATATATTCCTTGTTGAATTTTCTATTAGTTTGAAGTAATTAGGGAAGAAAATGGTTTAAAAGCTCTTAGGAAATAATATTATATATTTTTTGAACTTTGGTTTGAATTGTTTTGATTTTATGAAGAAATGGACAATTGTTGTTAACTAAAGATAATTAAGAATATCATGAAGATGCAAAAACATTGAAGATTGAAGAAATCAGGCACAAAACGGTTCAAAGGAATATTGAATTTTTATCTTGCAATCTTCATAAATAGTAAAAGAAATCCTAAGGATATCTTGATCCTTAGTATAGCTTAATTTACTTATCTGATAATAATATTTAAAGAAGAGTAAATGACAAAGAGATACCAAAATTCAGATCTCTTAATTGTTGACACTTTGTACAACAATCCCATTGTAAATGACTTATCAATTATGGAATTAATGGAAGCTTCAAGCATTTTGATCATTTTCGCGTACTGAGTTTTCTTAATAGTATCTTCTGAAGACCGTGGGCCCAGTTGACATGAGCTACTATCTCATCTGTAATCTTATCAATTATGTTATAATTTTGTGATTTGATATTCCTTTCAACGGTTAGAATAGACTCGTTAATGTGTTGATTCTTTTATGAATTGGTTGTGTTGTTCCATTCACAGAGAATATATGTTATATTTGGAGATTATCGATTGTTGTTCCATTCCCATTTGCTGTCAATTTATCGCTTGTGAATTCCTTTCATTTAAATTGCATTTGTTGTTCCTTCTTAAATATTCAGTAGATCATTGTTCCTTTCCAATAGATTAATTAATCATTGAGAGATTGATTCATGGTGTGTTATTGCTCGGAATATATTTATGTTGATTGAGTTATTAGTTTCAAAGTTTGTAGTTAATGTGTGAAGAACTCGACTATTGCAGTAATTTATTTAGACTCATATTTTCTGTAACTGAACTATTTACACTATTTAAACCTCTACGACTATCTGCATAGACTTTGCTGACAATCTTGAGGGAAAAAATGAATCCTCGGTTGATAAAATTAATGTCAGACTAAGGTTGTTTTTAGGACATCTTTAGAGCCCAAAATTTTGGCATAGTTTTTGGGGAGAACGTCAAAGATAGTATAGGTTGCATCTCTGAAAGGATGAGGTATTGAAAATGGAAGGTAAGAACCTATGCAGAAAACAAGTAAAATTCTTGTGCCAATTCCTACCTTCAGCTGATGCATAAAGGTTACATAGGTGCACAAAATTGGTGTCGGTGTGTATGACTAAGAAGAAAGAACCTCAAAAAAAAAAACCCTTACCCAAAACTACAAAATCCCAGGGCCTGGTGCCCTGGAAGGAGCAATTTTATAGATGAAATTATCCGAAAAGTTGAATCTCAAGCCTCGGTTGGACCTCGAAAAGGTTCTACTCGAGTCCCTCAAGAAACAAATTCACCAACTAGAGCTCATGCTGAGGTTCATAGCGGAACTAAAGGAACTGAACAAAATTTCCAAAATACACATACTCCACTTTTTAGTCCTTTAGGTGAGGGAAATTCTTGTAATTTTAGAGAAGGAGAAGGGGAGACTAGTGGAATTACTGAGGAAAACCCACAACCACCTAAACCTGGATCTCTTGTGATTTTGCAGGAGAAGGAACACCTTAAATCACAAACATAGGTAGCCCGATCAAATCTCCTAAGGGACCAAGTAATCAATGATCTCGAGTAGATCTCGAGTAGAACACCCAAACCAAGAAATCCCTGAAGGTTATTGGAAGGTTATTGGCACGTTTTCGACCAAATGGCAGAGCAAGATCAACCACGACCCTCGACTTCCACTTTGGAGTATCCCATAGTTGATCCGGTTGCTAATGCCCCAATGAAAGACATTCCACTACAGAATCTTCCAACCTTCAATGGATTGATCTCAGAGGACCCTGACACGTTCTTATTCGAGTTTGATGTCCTGTGTAGAGGCTATGACTATACCTTCGAACCCCAAAAACTAAAACTATTTCCTTCCACTTTGAAAGGAGAATCTTTATGATGGTTTATGGGACTAGGGGGAGGAACTATAAATTCATGGGATGAAATGAAACAAGCCTTCCTTACAAAATATCAAGACTACCGTAGAACTAGGGATTTAAAGGATGAAATATTTAAAATGATTGCAAAAGAAAATGAAACACTAGAAGAATATGTTGAAAGGTTTCAATATAACTTGCAGAGATCACCTTACAATACAATACCAGGTGAGGTACTTAAATCCACTCTAATAAAATGTATGAAGGATGAATGGGTAGAAACATTGAATTTGATGGGAAAAGAAGATATTTATCAAGAAACGTATGACGAAATTCTCCAATTGTGTATCAAGTGTTCACATGGTAGTACACGAACCAGATCAGGAATATGAGCCCCCATCACCAGAAGTAACAACATTACTAGTGGGAGTGTCACTCGAGCAGAAATTGGTAATCTTTTAGAAAATTTTAAAACTGACATTTTGGGTACTCTGACTACACAATTGGATGTTCTATAGGTTAAACAGAAACAAGTGGAAGCCAAACATTCATTGGCTATATTTTTTCCACGGTGCAGGAGGAAACATGGTTCAAGGGAGTGTTTGATGCAGGAGCATCTCTCCATGTCAGCCAGCCCGCTAGCCAGCCACGTAAGTGAATTCAAATTGCGTGTTGCAGAGAGGCGTAGTCCTCATTTAAAATTTGAATCATTGTAATTAAATGTCTTAGGCTGTTGAGCTATGAAGCCATGCCTTTGCGCAGGATATAGATAGGAAGGCATTTAATGTTTGTAAGGATGAGATCTAGATCCCATTTGGGGACTAGACAACCATTCAATGTAATTGAATAGGGTAGTTGAGGTTTGGAGGGAAATGCTCTAAGAGCCCCTCAGGTAAAAGATCATAGGAGGATCTCATTTTGTATGATTGAGTTAGTAGTGAATAGGAGAGCAAGAGAGAGCTAGAGAACACCCATGTAAAGAACATGCATTTGCAATTTTAATACAAACAACAGTTTTTCCTGCATATTGTCTATGTTATGTTGATGTCTGTTGAGTGTTCATGTTTATGTTGTGCTCTTTATGCTGTAGATGTATGTTAGGCATTTGCAGGGGTTTTGTTTGATTTGAGAATTTGAGAGGTCTTTGATGCTTCACACCAGGAGGGTGTGATGAAATGCTATGGGTTCTGATAGCCGTGCACAGAGGATGCATTTTCGAATCTGTGGATTCAGACAAAGATGTGTTGCGGCACAAGAACTGGAATCATCAACTCAGAGCAGACCTGTGAGGTAGTTGAAAACCTCAGAAGGCAAGGATGTGTATAGAGATCTCAGTTGCAGACAGAAGCTCTGAGGAGTTCTGTGAAGCTCTACCAGGTGGGCATTGAGCCAGTGCAAGGAGTGCACATAAGACATAACCCTCTGCCAAGTGGGAATTGAGCATATGCATACTGATGCATTGAGAAGAATTTTGCTGTGAATTAAAGGAGAACCAGAATCACTAAGGATTCTGAGAGCTCTGCCAGGTGGGCATTGAGAATGTGCATAGGGTGCACAGGAGAGGACATAACTGGTGGATGTTCTGTGAGAAGACACTCTACCAGGAGGGCATTGAGTAGATGTGAAGATAGGCACAGGAGAAAAGAACTCTTTGAGTTCTATGATTTGAAGAAGAGTCTAAGAAGAAGGATCTTCACAGGGTTGTTGAACACCCTGAGCACTCAACAAGAGGTTGCTTGAGCAGAGGATAGCCAGGAGGGCATCTGAATTCTTCATCTGAGGGAGAAAAGGAAAAGGATGAATTTTCCTTGGAGGTTGAAGCTACAGGAAATCTTAGAAGAGATAGCACCTGGGGTGTGTGAAGACACTGCGGGAGTGTGGAAGTCATAGAATCTATTCAAGCATTTGAAAGGAGCAAAGCTCAGGAGAAGCAATGGTTTTATACACACAAGCGAGGCTCAAAATCGAAGAGTTCGTAGAAGGGAAAAAACCAAGATCGAGGCCTTTGGATACTTGGAATTATTCC
Organism: Picea glauca; assembly: GCA_000966675.3. Taxonomy (NCBI): domain Eukaryota; kingdom Viridiplantae; phylum Streptophyta; class Pinopsida; order Pinales; family Pinaceae; genus Picea; species Picea glauca. The sequence continues at coordinate 55,852 of JZKD02S2269281.1, read as the reverse complement.
AAGTCTGAGAAGAAAGCGCCAAAGCTTGAGAAGAGCAATATCGATCGTCGGATCAGCTGAGAAGATCTAGACCATGGATTTGTGGCCAGGTGTTCGAGGTTTAAAACCTTGTAGGTAGAAGCAAAAGTCCCGAGGAGTGGTATCAGGATATCGACCTTTGGGAGTTCGGGGGTTTGGCAGACAAGATTCCAGGCGTTTGACCTCAAAAATAGTGAAAGAGCAAAATAGATATGATCTGTCCATCTGGAGGAGGAAGCATGTCATGAGATCACCCACATCAGGGACTCAGACATTGGAGGTCAAAGGAGGAAGTCTCTTGACTTCGCAAGAGGCGAAGTCATGAGAAGATCGGGACCGTCCATCTGAGGAGGATGGGTGGTAGAGATCGAGGATCTCGTGAAATCGGAAGTTTGTAGGGTGAGAGCCCAAATATTGGGTGCTCCAAGTCACTAGTAGCGAAATCGTGAGGAGCGGGGATCACCGTTGGATCCAGGTCAAGGGAGGACCATTGGATTGGAACCTCATCACCTATCGCACATTTGGAGGTTCATAGGTTGAGAGGACCCCTTCTCAACATCAGAAGTAGTGAAGTGCTGATAGTCGAGGCATGGAAGAAACACATGGCAGAACCACAAGGTGGGACCCGCGAGGTTGACAGACGGATACACGTTGCTCATTGAAGGGAGTCAACACCCCATTGAATTTTTGTGTCTCGGGGGTTCATAAAGTAAGGGGACGGAAGTCCAAACTTTTGACTTGTGAAGTGGTGAAAGGTGAAAAGCGCTAGTGGGAAGCCTAGTCGGTGGTCACACACGGAGGGCACTGATAGAAGAGGAGCTATACCCATTTCACGATCTCGGATATCGTGGAATTGGAAATGAAGAGTCGAGAGCCTCAACTCAAGAACTCGTGAGTGACGAGTTGTGTCAAGCCCTGAGAAAAATAGGGCCATGGTCATATAAGAGATGGTCATGTGGACCAGGAGGTAGCCCTGGGGCTAAATGCTATTAAAGCCATTTCGGGAAATAGGAAGTCCCGAAACCTAGAATTCATATCAGGAAAAGTCACAGGTAGGTACAGAGACTGTGACAGGAGAAGAAGGACCTGTGGATCGAATTTGGAGATTCAAGAAGGAATTCGAAGGAGCTTCTTTGGCTCGGAGAGAAATAAAGGACGATCTTATAGCGGACTACCGACCCGAGGGTGGATAGGGTCTGTACGTCTGCGTCAAGTGGTATCAGAGCCTTACACTCTATTTGTATACTTCAAGCAGAGGTAGAAGACAACAAAGGAATATAGTCAAGAGGACTATAGGGAGAGCTGAGACACTCAGGGTTGCAGAGTGACAACAAATTTTCCAGCAAGGCAATTAGACAACAAGATGGCTAAAAGACAGTGTAAGCTGTTAAAATGGTGGTTGAGGCTTGCTAAAAACCTCAACAAACCAGAGAAAAGGGTTCAGATATGTAAACTAGAGACTGGGAGATATATCAGTGAAGAGGATGAAATGGGATCGGCCAAAGATCGCCAAAACTGCCAGGAGGGTAGAGAAGGAAGAATTCCATATTTCCAGGTGGGCGATGGGTTGAGATCATTGTGGGATCTCACAGACTGCTAGGAGGGCAGCGAAAGGTTTCCAGTTTTCCATGTGGGTAAGGGAACATGGATGGAATCAATTGATTCCATGGACTACGAGGAGGGAAACAGGAAAATCCCATATTTCCAGGTGGGCAGGGATGAGCAGGTGAGTTGGAATCAGCCAGAGGAGCTGACAGAGAAGATGAGACTATTTGAGGGTCTCATAAACTCAGGGACGAGTTAGGATCAACTAGAGAAACTGACAGAGAAGAAGGCATTGGAGAAGATATTTGAAGTTGCCCAAGAAAAAGAAGAGAATGAGCATTCTGAGGAGTGTCTCAATGTTTTCAGCTAGGAAGCCAAAAGGAAGGAAGTTGCAACACTGAAGCCAACAACAGAAGAAGTCGAGGACCAGGAAGAAAGACTTATCACTCCATGGGATATGGAGCTGAAGATGTTGGAGGATTGGATGAACAATCTAGAGCCAGCAGGAGAACTGGCAGGAGTTGAGCTATCAGAGAAGGTGATTGAACAATAGGTCAGTCAAAAGGAGACTGCAGAGTTGATGTCTATAGCAGAGTGGACACTTAGTGCCACAGAAGAAGATGATGAAGAAAGAATGGGAGATCACAGTGATCTACCCATGTGTCGAAAATTTTTGCAGCTGAGGAGACTGCATGAATAGGACTAGCCACTGGAGCAGTTGGACGAGGTGATAGAAGACATCATAAGGCTAATGATCCAGTCAGCAGAGACTGCCAGCAAGGAGAGGCTGAGCAGAGAAAAGGAAGCAGCAACAACAGCAGGGAGATGGAGCGGATGAACAACTCTAGGAATTTGTTTGGGATCCAGGAGGATTTCCACAGCTGAGGTGGGAAGCTCATGAGTAGGAGCTCATGAATTTTGCAGTTGAGGAGTATGATGTAGGAGCATCTCTCCATGTCAGCCAGCCGGCCAGCCAACCACGTCAGAGAATTCAAATCATGCATTGAAGAGAGGCGCAGTCCTCATTTAAAATTTGAATCAATGTAATTAAATGTCTTAGGTTGTTGAGCGCTGAAGTTGTGCCTTTGCACAGGCTGTAGATAGGAAGGCCTTTAATGTTTGTAAGGATGATATCTAGATCCCATTTGGGGACTAGACAACCATTCAATGTAATTGAATAGGGTAGTTGAGGTTTGGAGGGAAATGCTCTAAGATCCCCTCAGGTAAAATATCATAGGAGGATCTCATTTTGTATGATTGAGTTAGTAGTGAATAGGAGAGCAAGAGAGAGCTAGAGAACACCCATGTAAAGAACATGCATTTTCCATTTTAATACAAAAAAAAAAATTCCTGCATATTTTCTATGTTATGTTGATGCCTGTTGAGTGTTCATGTTTATGTTGTGCTCTTTATGCTATAGATGTATGCTAGGCATTTGCAGGGGTTTTGTTTGATTTCAGAATTTGAGAGGTTTTTGAGGCTTCACACCAGGAGGGTGTGACGGAATGATGTGGGTTCTAATAGCCATGCATAGAGGATGCATTTATGAATCTATGGATTCAGACAAAGATGTGTTGTGGCACAAGAATTGGAATCATCAACTCAGAGAAGACCTATGAGGTAGTTGAACACCTCAGAAGGCAAGGATGTGTATAGAGAAATCAGTTGCAAACATAATCTCTCAGGAGTTTTGTGAAGCTTTGCCAGGTGGGCATTGAGCCAGTGCAAGGAGTGCACAGAAGAAAGAACCTCTATTGTGAGTTCTGTAGAGCACTCCCAAGTGGGCATTGAGCACATGCATATTGATGCATTGAGAAGAATTATGCTGGGAATTCAAGGAGAACCAGAATCACTAAGGATTCTGAGAGCTATGCCAGGTGGGCATTGAGCAGGTGCATAGGGTGCACAAGAAAGGACATAACTACTGGGTGTTCTGTGAGAAGACACTCTTCCAGGAGGGCATTGAGTAGATGTGCAAATAGGCACAGGAGAAAAGAACTCTATGAGTTCTGTGATTTGAAGAAGAGTCTATTAACCTCGAACCACTTGGAATCTTGGATCTATCCCTCCAAGACTCAGAGAGGGATCTCTCTTTCTGAATTAACTTGGTATGGAATAGGACAGATGTTAGGCTAGCTATGAAAGTATGGGGTTGGGGTTTTGAAATGTTTAGATGAGGATGTGGTTGAAGAGTTTCTCAGATCACCATTGGGATATGGGGTCTGTTTATAAGATAATGATCAAAACAAATTTAGAGGTAAATGTATCCACAAGGCAAGATACTAACAATTTTGGATCGTCTTAAGCTTGAATGGTGTCGATTGAGGAAGAAATGGGGGAGGAAAAACTGAGAAAATGAGCAGTTAAGAATTCATAAAATGAGTTTTAGAAGAAAACATAAATATTATTGAAAATTTGGACAAAGAGTATGCATGCATAAATTCTTCTCCATTTACTCTTTTCCAATAATAAGAAATGAAATTGTTGGAATGATAGCAGAAAAATAACTAAAAACAGACAAGGAACACACCACCAAAACTGCTACACAAGAATCCTTTAAATCATTTCTCTATTGCTATTCAGTCATTCAAAAATTACAGACAAAACACCTCCTGGAGTAGCTAGGCCCACAATCTATCCAAAAGGGAGAAACTTCACACAGGTCGAACTGAAACCCCCACAGGTCGAACCCCCTGTCCCTCCAATTCATTCAATATATCCCTATTTATGGCCACCTTAGATATTTATGAATCGAACTTCCTATAGCCTACAAAGGTGGATCGGTTCCTATCTTTTGGCTGATATTTTTAATGCTGGGAGTTTGGGATCTCTACTTAATTCATAAAATAGAAAACAATTAACAACCAAACCAACACATGTAAATTGTCTTCAAATAGTTATAGCTAATGAAAACAAACTCCTCAAAATCTAGAATGTTGGAGCTGCCATTTGTTTTTTCCGAGTTCCTTTAGAGTCTGGAATTGCTCTACCACCTGTGACTACATCATAAAATTGATGACAAGTGTAGTAGATTGACCACTATGTATAAGCTTGATATTTTGTTCACTGCCAAATGTCTTGTGCTCCTTCTTAACCACTTGGACAAATCCCTTTGATCGTTAATCTGCTCATTTAAATGCCTCTTCCATCACTGTCAATGCGTAGAGCACTGCACCATGCTCCTGTAAATGCTCAACCACCTCATCTTTTATTCACTAAACTTTTGCCTTATAATCTTGGATCTGATTCTCTTTACCGATTTTGTCATTTCCAGGTGTCTTAGTTCCTTTCTGCAGTAATGTTGACTTTAGATACACCCTCAATATCAATTGCAAGTTTGGATAACCCTTTGATAGCATCTAAGGCAAATTTCACATGATCTTCTTTTGGGCACGGGGATTTCTCATTGTTGTCAGTCATGCACATATTTTCTACCATTTCATCAACAGACTTGGACTGTTCTGTCTCTTTATTCCAACTTTCTGGATGGGAAAGTTTAGAAGCAATAATATCTAATATTAATCACTTCTTCTGTGGTTTCCTTTTACTTCTGGAATCACTAGCCTTTGCCTTCTCGATTTGTTCTGAGAGAAGCACATTTTCTTTCTCCTGTAAGACCTGGCTAGTGGACAGTTCATTGCACTCTTTTACTTCTGTTATCTTGTTTATATTCATATGTTCATAACTTGAACTATAATTTCCATCCAAATATGGTACATCGTTTCTTGCATCTGAGGATTTATGAGAATCATCCTCATTTGGAATGCTTAATTCCATTGTTTGAACTGGCAATGGTTCTACTCCTTTGGAAATTGTTTTCTCATCTTTTCCTTCAACAACAACCAGTTGACCAGGTTCAGTATTTTCATCATAAATGTCCTTGATATCATCATAGATTATTGTTATGGGGATCTTGACAGTTTCAGACCCATGGGCATGAATTGTGCCCACATCAGGGATCAATCCAGAGACAAGCTTCCTACCATTTCTCTCTACTTCATGGTCTTCTGAAAAAATTTGAAGGCTGACATCACTTGCTCCCTCTTTGACTTGCTTTTCTCCATGCCTTTTCTATAATGCATTTTACAATCTCCGTATGCTAATGCTCTTCATGGGTGCATGCGGCCCTAGCAACAACAACGATATCACATTGTTGGACACCTGTACAGTAACCTTGGGGCACGATATCCACTACATATGGTGCATCAAAATCTGGACCTGCACACGTTGACTGTCGTCACCTAGCCATTACTTGACACAAATTATGGTTGACACCTGGGCGCACAGAGTAACTCTGCGTTTTTATTTTTAAAGTTTTGGGGGAATAATCCCACATTCATGAGGAGAAAATATAAATGAGTATTGATATATGCCAATAGCCACAATGCAATCCGATGAAGTGAGCCCGAGGCTATCTTTGGAGTTTGGCGTTGGTGCTGGCTTGTGTGTTTTCTGTTGGTTTGTGAAATGGTGCTAACTCTCAGTGTTGAGTGCTTGGAGATTGGACCTCGGCCAATATAACTTTTTGGAAAATAATTTTTCAACAATTTATATTTTGAAAAACAAAACAGAACACTCTGCATAAAGGGCGAGGGGCCAATTTTGGCTTAAAAGACCAAAAATTGATTATAAAAACCAAATTTGGCTAATAAACCACAAGAATAAAAATTTTCCATTCAAACCAATTCATAATTGTTTGCTAAAAATGCACCGGAATTCTCCTTGAAGATCATGTGTAGGTTCTTGGCTTATGTTTGGTCAGAATCGAGTGCTTTCTGCCCTTCACTATGCGTCATGAGCAAAAGCATAATGCCTGAAATAGATAGATAGAGTCAGAATAATGATTCCCCTATTATATAGGTTTCTAACATAGGCTCCACCTGGGGAAGATAGCTCCGAAGGAGATGTCTAGAATTGTTGAACTCTGAATTTCGCAGACCAGCTGATCACTGGGCTGCCCCCAAACTGTAAACTGAAAATAAAACTATGAAGAGATAAAACAGAAAAGTGCTCATTATGTTGAGCTTATTGGCACATTCCTACCTACCCTACTTTGCTAACAGTTACTGCTTCAATCAGGTAATGAAAAAGTGCCAATGAAGCCAATCCAGCAGTTGATCCCATGATTGGGTTTCCTCATCATACTTGATGAAAATCAAAACTGAAATATCTGGTGACATATTTGGTCATCATAGAGAATACATGTTTGAAAACTTGGGCTAACATGAACCTCCATGTAATCCGCTATAGGATCAATTAAAATATGATGCATGATATTTTCCTCTAGATATTCAATGACTAGTTGATCAGTTGCATCCTCAAAATTAAACCATGCATC
>JZKD02S2269281.1:31322-48941 GCA_000966675.3 Picea glauca | reverse complement strand
CCCTGTGGCCCCTTTCCCCTGCCATGTGTCTCCTCCACCTCAACACCTTCCACCATGCGTTGTTACTCCTGCACTCCCTATTGTTTCCACCTGTATCCTGTCCATTTCCCGTGGCATTTTTCATCTGCTGTCACGACTCACGCAATCATTCTCGCCATAGAGGTCCCACGCAGCAGTCCAGTGAAGCAGCATCCAAAGAAAGTCCGTTCGGCTGATTCGGGTGGCACCATTAAGTGGTCGCCACGTCCCAGAAGACAGAGTTGATCGAGGTCATCCCCAATCCCAAGGAAGCAATTATTATCATCGTGAAGGTGGTTGAACATCGTCTCCTTCCTTAAATGGAAGACTAGGAAAGAACAAAGCGTACAAGCAGACTGATAGTCCTTCCTGACGGAGATTGTGTCTGGTAAACCACTGCAGGACAGTCAGAAGTCCCATTGCATCGGTCATTAGTGCACGATCATCTAGAGTCTGCATGCGTAGACTGTCAGAAGACTTGTAGACGCAATTTTTTAATGTAGCGTCTTGTTTTTGCTGCTTTTGTTTTGTTTCGGTTATATGTAGGCATTTTTACCATTTTTGTATCTATCGATGGTAGAGCTAAGCTCCCAACTGTAAAGTTTTAGCAAATATTCTGGTTTCCTGGTTATGCCTCTGTGTTTGAGACTTCTTGTTTTATGAAAAACAGTTCTCCTTTTTCCATCTATGTTTCGTCTCGTGCTGGAGAGTTCACAGTCGAATGATTCGCATGGATTGTTGCATTTATGTTATGATAAAGGATTTGTCGTGACATTATTGTATTCTCTGGTTTTCTGTGTTTGAATATAAATGGGCTTTGTGTTCGAATTCTTTCTTCTCCAGTTTGTTACGAACTTGATGTCTGTGATAGACTTTCGCAATCTTCTTACGAAAGTCTTCCACCTACTCACCCTTTTACTGCAACTCACTGTTTGGAGTTTATCAAGACCTCACTCGTTCATGCATGCCTGGACTAGTTTCTGAGTTGAGACGATATTTTTCTAAGTTTCCTTCCATTTGATCACCCCTTTTAAAAAAATCGTGACATTAAACTGATGGGCGTCGGGCTCTGCTCCTGCAAGCGATCTAGGAGTGACTTTTGTTGCCAACACATCCCACACTCTTAAGGAGTAGATGAGCCTCCCTTAATAAAGCCTATATATATATATATAATAAATATAAATATAAATAAAGAAAATAACCTTCTCCCAAAAAGGATAGGGAGTCTCATCATGAGCCAACCTACCACAATTATAAGAGATTAACATAACTGACATTCCCACTATGGCTACCACACTGGGGCAATGGACTTTGGAATTTAGGGTCAAAGGACAAGAGGTCTCATCATGAGCCGACTTGTTCACTTTGTTATGATTTCGTGAGTGGAATTGTTGTTATCTGGCTACCAAACTAGGATAGTGGCCTTTTTGGGAAAAGACTAGTCAAACTATTTATTGAGGATACTGGCTCATCTATGGGTTAAATAGCAACCTTGTCGACGCTATGGACACCTGCTGGCAGTAGTGGCTCTACCTGTGGTATTGAAGCTTATCTTAATTCGCTAATTTTTAATTGTGCTCATAAACTTCCTTTCTTAAAAAAGAGGCTATCATTCTGGCTATATTCAACACAAGGGAGGATAAAAAAATTATGACATGTGGCATATTTATAAAATGTGAACATATTAGGAATATTCAAAATATTCTTCTTTAACACATTAGATATTGGTATTTGGACTTGCACTTTCCACAAAAAGATGTTATTATTGTTCATGATTAACATTAAGTTGCTTTGAAAGTTATTTAACTGTCATTCTCCCAGCTGCGGCGGCATAATAATTATCCCTCACTTGATTGACCGTCATTATTACATTCACACATACCATTGGTCGAGGTCGACCTTTTCAGTCATCAGGGGGTGGAAATTCTGCACGATTATAGATAAGCCATAATGATTACAGATAATGGGAAATTACGTATTTTTATATACCATTGTTGTTCTGTAATGTTTACCATTTCTAGTAACTTTCTTTCACGGGCTGGTCTAACTAGTTTTACAAGTGGGAATGATAGTTGTGTTGACTTGTTTAGAGAAGATATGGGTGGCTGAAGCATTCACCATGAGCCTACATTGTTGAAAGTGACTGATCAAGCAAGAGAAATTCTACACCGTTTAGGGTGGACACAGTACTTTAACAAACTGCAGGGATTTGATATAAATTTTGCGCTAGCATTCTTCCAAAATCTATAGGGAGGGGTATCATTAATTCGGGGCATAAAAATACCAGTTATTGATGCTATCATAGCCCAGGTAACAGGCCTTCCAAACGAAGGAACACAATGGATTGGATAATACACAACACTCAAGGAAGCTGTGGAATCCTTTGCAGATGTAGGGGAGGAATTCGACAAGAAAGGAAAAGGCCTCAACCCCACAGATCTTAGTGAACCTTGGAGGGAGATAGAAGACATGGTGCATAGATAAATCACATGTGACAAATGATATGATGTGGTGAGAACTCACCACCTCAAACTGTTGGTAGTATTAAAACAATGGTTAGTGTTAAATCTACCATTCTTTTTTATTAGCATACTGCATGAGGTCGATGGAAGAACCCAAAAAGCCAAAGACCCTGCTAACGTAATCAACCATCATGGATTAGTAAAATTGATAGTAGATAGAGCCTTGAATCATACACAAATAACATGGGGGTACCTAATTGAGCTCGACATACCCTTGAAAATTGAGAAACCAAAAGTCCACCATGAAATTCCTCCACAAGGAATTGAGGCAGCCTAGCCAGAGGGAGACAATGCCCAAATAGAAATACTAGCCCCCCAACTAGAAATGGAAATAGACCTTATTCAGTTGGCATAAATTCAGAGCATGCAAGAAGGAAAATCAAAGAGGAAAAGGAAAAGAACAATTCTTGTTCCTGAAACCTCCTTTGTTAGAAAGGATAAAGAGACAATACAATATGAAAACACTCAGGAGACTGTGCAAACAAAAGAGCCATCACATGAAATCCCTGTAGGATATCAAGATGATTTCTTCGGAAGTTATGAAGAGGATATGGCCCAAGTGTTGGGGAATTTGGGAATATCACTTACTGAATATACAGATGGGCCAGAAGAACCTCAATATCCAGCTTCTCCTCCTTCAAACCCTGTCTTTGATCTTCATGATATGGAGATGCCATCCTCCCCTATGAGGGAATCTCTTGAGGTAGCAGAACATCCAGAACCTCAGTTCGATGAGAAAATTCCTTTAGAGCAGCCAAAGTATATAGGGAATTAATTTCCAATTGATCAAGGTGGGGAAGACCTTGAAATTCCCCTTGGGCAGAAAGAAACAATAGAAAAAGGCAATAACATAATTAGAAAACCAGAACATGAAAACAAGACATTAAGGAAGAGGGTCAAGAAAATAAAGGTATTAAAACAAAAAGTTGGTAGATTGAAAGAAAAAATTAGACAACTTAAGAAGAAGCTAGAACAATATGACAAAGCCCATAAGAAGAAGAAATCTAAGAGGGCTAGAGTATAGGGAGGAAATACACTTCCTAGAAGGGAAATTCACACTAAGTCTGTTGAAACACAAACATATTTTCATGCTCCTTTGGAATCAGTTTAAATAGAAACTCAGACAGATGCTTCAACAATAGTAGAAACAACTATTCATATTGAAGAAGTATTTCATTCCTCTAAACAAGATTCCATTATTAGAAGGTTGGAAGCATAATTGGAACAATTCCAACAAACCCTAACCCAATGGCGAAATGAAGTGGTGAAAGTAAAAGAGAATCATAAAGTTGTCAGAAAACTCCAATCCATGTCAACAACTAAGAATGAAACCTTTGCTGATCTCAGCAGAGAAAAATAAAAGGTAAAGAAGGTGCAGGGTCAACTTGATGGAGCTTTGGAGCAAATAAAAAATATTTTCTCTATTTATTCTGATATATTAGGTTGCAGGGCCCCTGCTACTAATTATGCCCTATTTCTATTAGAACGTTATATGTTATTAAAAGTGAAAGCCATTAGGGAAGGAACACCTTCTAAGTTTACCACTATCTCTAATTTTGTTTCATGTTTTAAATAACAAGAGGATGTAGTACAATAATTTTTGTGTGAACTATATCTTCATAATTTCATTCTAGAAGAAAACATAGATGAGAACCCCAATCCATTCACTGGGGATATCCAGTATCAAGAATTTTTGTCTTTTGCCAAAAATCAACTTAGGTGGGCCAAAGCACATAAGGTCTTCATGAAAAGAGAGAATGGGCTAGTCCTATGGGTCAGAGGGGAACCATCTAAGCTCTTTGATACCATTATGCAACATAGAGAATTTATGAAGAGGGAGAAGGTTGTGGAATCTTTATCTCCCATCCATAGACATGTTGTACATTCAGGGCTACAGTATTTTGGAGAAATTAAAGAAGAATCCCTTTATGCTACTAAATTATGATGGAGTGTCTCTTCAAATGAAGTCAAGAACAGGGAACCATTTTGTTTTAGGAATTTTCAAGTAGATGCTCTCACATTAGAAAGGTATGCCAAAATGATCATGGAAGAAGGGCCTTCCTAGATTGGATGCAGGTATAGTCCCCCCATTATTTGGTATCCTCTAGAGGGTTATCATAGTATTTATGAAATTTGTAAGAAAATGGAAGATGTTTCTTTTGAGGAGCTTAAAGGTAAGCATGGGTTCCAGAGGCCTAGAGAAGAGACCTCTCCACCCTTCAATATAATTGCTTTGCATATAAACTCTCTTGATGCATGAGGACATGCAAAAAGGTAAGCTGGGGGGTATGTTGGGGTGAACAAATGTATAAATATTCTCCTTGTTACTTTGGTTTATGATATATTCCTTGTTGAATTTTCTATTAGTTTGAAGTAATTAGGGAATAAAATGGTTAAAAATATCTTAGGAAATAATATTAAATGATATTAGATATTTTCTAAACTTTGGTTTGAATTTTTTTGATTTTATGCAGAAATGGACAATTGTTGTTAACTAAAGATAATTAAGAAGATCATGAAGATGCATAGACATTGAAGATCGAAGAAATCAGGCACAAAACAATTCAAAGGAAGATTGAAATTTTATCTTGTAATCTTCATAAATAGTAAAAGCAATCCTGAGGATCTCTTGATCCTCAAGATAGCTTAATTTACTTATTTGATTGTAATACATAAAGAAGAGTGAATGATAAAGAGATACCAGAGTTCAGATATCTTAATTTTTGACACTCTGTACAACAATCCCATTGTAAATGACTTATCAATTATGGAATTAATGGAAGCTTCAAGCATTTTGATCATTTCCTCGTACTGAGTTTTCTTAACAGTATCTTCTGAAGACCGTGAGCCCAGTCAACAAGAGCTACTGTCTCATCTATAATCTTATCAATTATGTTATAATTCTGTGATTTGATATTCCTTTCAATAGTTAGAATAAACTCGTTAATGTGTTGATTCTTTTATGAATTGGTTTTTTTGTTCCATTCGCAGATAATAGATGTTATATTTGGAGATTATCGATTGTTGTTCCATTCCCATTTGCTATCAATTTATCACTTGTGAATTCCTTTCATTTAAATTCGCATTTGTTGTTCCTTTCATTTAAATTCACATTTGTTGTTCCTTTCGTTTAAATCACATTTGTTGTTTCTTATTAAATATTCAATAGATCGTTGTTCCTTTCCAATAGATTAATTAATCATTGAGAGATTGATTCATTAAGTTTTTTTGTAGACTAAATTGTTGTTTCTTGGATGGATGCATTAATTCAGTGATTAATTGATGTTTTGATGTATGGTGTGTTATTGCTTAGAATATACTTCTGTCGATTGAGTTATTAGTTTCAGAGTTTGTAGTTAATGTGTGAAGAACTTGACTATTGCAGTAATTTAGATAGACTCAGATTTGTTGTAACTGAACTATCTACATGATTTAAACCTCTATGACTATCTACATAGACTTTGCTGACAATATTGAGAGAAAAGATGAATCCTCGATTGATAAACTTAATGTCAGACTAAGGTTGTTTTTAGGACATATTTAGAGCCCAACACCGATGCAATATTCAACCAATCTTACTCCTATTTTGGGGGGTGATGCACCTTCAGAACATGTTTCCTCGTAGTCTATTCAGCCAGTGGTTGAGGAAGTGGTTGTGTTGGTGAAATCTTTGTTTGATCCCACTCTTCTCTTGGAGAGTATCAAGTCTACCAAGTCGTCACAACGATGCAATATTTGACTGATCCCACTCTTCTCTTGGGGGGTGATGTGTCTATTGACTATGTTTTTATCATTTCCAGTTTAGTACTTTCAGAACAAGGGGGAATTCCGCTCACTTCAAGCACACCCCCTCCAAGTCCTAGGATGGTTTCCTTTGATTGGAATGACCTTGTTGAGCCCCGCCTTCCTTCTTTTGCACCTTTTCAAATAAGGGTTGAAGTTAATTCAAAAAACATTTACTGATGTATTGTAGATGAAGGAGCCTCCGCAAGTATTTTATCCTCCTCAGCTTGGAAATATTTGGGTTCTCCCAAGCTTGTGTCTGCATCACATGAGCTGTTGTATTTTGACAGATGTCCTAGTGAATATTTGGGGATTCTTCCTTAGTTTCCTGTCTCTATAGGTGGGAAGAATGTCCTTGTCGATGTTATAGTGGTGCAAGTCCTGTTAGATTTCAATATGCTTCTCAGGAATGAATATGTATATGCTATGAACGTTGTGGTGTCTACGCTCTTTCGGGTGATGCATTTTCCTCAAAATGGAAGCATTGTCACTATCGACCAACTGGCATCTGATAATCACCATCCTAATTCGACATTATTTCAGGCTGCCCCTTTATATACTCCTAGTGTTTGTGTAGACTCTACCCCACCACAAGTTAATTATGTGGCATCTTATCCTCGGTGTTCAATTGCTCCTGAGAAGGAACTTGTTCACTAATTTTTTCCTTCTCAAGACTTGGTCTCAACAATTGATCCATTGGTTTATCAAATGGGGGAATGGGATCCCTTGTCTCCCCCTCTTGGTCTGAGTGATCTCAAGTTTCCTTTGGAGTCTGATCTCACTGTCTATAGATCCTCAAGCCCTCGTGCTTGTGATTCTTCATTGATAGTCTCTACCAGTCCTAGCCAGAACCTCCATCATCATATGGAATATGGTCAGTTTCCTTTGCTCTTTAGGATTGTCAACCCTCCTCGTTCATGTGATTTCTTGGATTTTTAATTGCCTTCGGATGAGGCTATCTTTGAAGCCATGACTACAATTTCTATACTGTGGGAAGACTTACACCGTGGTTTTTGTTTTCTTCCCTTTTGGGAGACTATCCAGGTTGACTATCGAAGAGACTCTTGGTAAGAGCCTAGCAACGAGCTCTACCTAAACCCATACTATGCATGAGTCATAAGGCTATGCGGTGCTTTGTACCATATTGTACATTCAAAGTTTGTTGTTTTCAAGTTTTTTATTCAGTAGCACCTCTTATTTTCTGAAGTTTCTATCTATATTGGATCTATTAACTTCTGGATGAGTGCTATTGGCCTTATATGCATGATCTTTGATACATTTTTCTTTGAATTTTGTTCATCATATTTATCCATTCTGAAAGGTATTGACCTCGAAACTGGCATATAAGTTAGGTTTTACCTCCCATCTTTCTGCATCTCATTGTATTTTTCGCTTTTCCATAGGATCGACCCCACCGAAGTGCAACACAGAACCTTCTCTACTGATTTAGAAGTGTCGTAATTAGGTGGTAGAGCCTACCTCTACATGAATTCCCTAAGTAGATCCTTTACTCCATTTTGGCATCCATGCTGTCAGTTTTGACTATAGGCTTGGGATTCCTTGTTAGTACTTTCATGATTACATATTGAAGCCTCATTCTTCTTGTTAATCATCATTATTGGCCCTACCCTCGGGACTCCCTAATGAACACACTTTGTTTTCTTTCAAGCTCACTTTAAATTTTGAAAGCAACATCCAATGAGACTGTATTTATTCTTTTCGATCTCGTATGGATTACTTGAGAAACGTAGCCCCCTAGCATCTTATTTAATCCCTTTTCAGACTCTCTAAAATTGAAAAGATTTTGGAGCAATTTTGTTTCCCTTCATGCTTGCCAAACTCAAATTTGAAGGCACATCCATCCAGCTATATTTTACCCCTTTTCGGTCTAGATGGATAGTTTTATGAATAAATGTATGCTATAGGAACTTTAGTTAGCTAGAATAGTATTCTCAGGCATAATTTTAACCTTTTTTGGGGACCGAGGAACTATATTTTCGAAAAAGGAACATTCTCCTTGGTTTTGGTTTATCACCTTTTTCGGGCCTTGGAGATTACTTATGAAAAAGGAACCCCCCTAGAGTCCATAGTTAAGCTCTTTTTAGACTCCCTAAAATTGAAAAGATCATCGAGTGACCTTGTTCCTTCACACTCATTAAATTAGTCTAGAAGAACATCTACTTGGCATGAGTTTAACCCTTTTTCCAGCCAATAGATTTTTGTGTAAAAAGGTATGCCTCGGGAGATTCGTCTTGCCGGGAGAGTTCTCCTTAGTTGTTTTTATACTTATTTGGGCTAAGGAGACTAAACTCAAAAAAATGTTTTGATTCCATAGTTAATTTCTTTTCAGACTCCTTAAAATTGAGAATATAGTTGAGCGATCTTATCTTTTTCACACTCATTAAAACGATTTTGAAAAGATGTCCTTTCGGTGCAAGTTTACCCATTTTTCTATCTGATTGGATTAATTGTGAAAAAGGTACTCCATGGAGTCTTCTTTTGATGTTTTTCAGACTCTCTAAACATGAAAAACCACCAAGCTTACCTTTTGTGGGCTCGTAAAAATTTACATGGAAGAAGTCTTGTTTTGTCATGCTTCATAGCATTGTGGGTCTCATCTTTGCATCTTTGGCCTAATGTCAGCTCCATGTTTCTCTCAACTAAACCTTTAAAACATTCCTTATAGGAAATCCTTGCAACACTTTTTTCCTTTGTGATCTGACACCTTTACCCATGGAGGAATTTTCCCCGAGTGTCCTTATCCTACACATGTCTCGTTGCCTTGAGCATCAGTATGTTCCATGCGCTTGGAACTAGTTTTCTTGCTCGTGACACTCGTTCCTCCTTTGTAACGTAGCATTCTTTTATTCTTTTTCAAGATCATTTAAAAATTGAAAAAGACAAAAAAAGATCAAATATTCCAAAAAGAGGGGACATGAAGTATATAATTTTTTTCTGGAAGCAAAGATAGTCTCCCTTGGAAAAATCACATCCTTTCATTTGTTCGTCAAGCATTGGGATCTAGTATGACCTTAGGAAGTTGTTCTCGCTACATATATTAGTGTCCTCTTCCATTTGGTTACTCTTCCAAACATATGGAGAGTTTGTGGTGCCTCTTGCATCACAGACTTATGTCAATGTTACGCTGCCTGAGTTTGATGATATATCATTCTTTTTTCCAAGGGAGATTTTATCCAACATGAGTCATCCTTTTTTTAGTTTGTCTCTTGATTTTCATGAGTCGACCATCTCATGAGTCCAGTCAAGTACAGATTCAAAATCAACAAAGTTCTCTTCCTGATCATCGAGATCCTCTAGTCTTTTCCCAATGGTTTGTCGAAGACCTTAGGGTAGTGAGTCTTACACTCCCATTATACTCCTACCTGAGTTTTGAATATCTTTAAGTTGTTTCTTGAGATATGAAGTCTTCATCTCCAGCCACAGGAGTTACTAGCTTCTTGAAGATGCATATTGTACTTGTATATATTCAATTGATTTTGAGATGTATATCCGTTTTGTATTGCTCACAGCTACACTTTATACATTTATATGACATGGATATGCAGTGTACTTGATTGGAAGTCGTGCTTAGTTCATCCTGAGCATGGGTATGCCTGCCTCAGAGAGATAATTGTTGTTTTGCAGATGGTGACCTCCCGAACTCTGATCCTGGGCTCACTCAACTCTGTGTTGGTAAAGATATTGTAATGTATTTCGGCCATTAGTTTCTCTTACGACCTCACACATTGGGGGAAATTTGTTATAGCCCTAAAATTCCCTACTTATGCATACGTGGCATTGGCCTTTCTACTTGCACTTTTTTCCAAACTTCTGTCGAAGAACTCTTTTTTAAAAACCATTTTTTGGAGCATGTATGGACCCTGCTGCACTACTTCCTAAGTACATATGTGATTTTCATGCTATACAACCCACATACATACACTAGCTGCATAATAAACAACCTGTGTGCACCTCCAAAAGTTTCAAAAATTAAAAAGTTGCAAGGAATTCGGTGGCTTTTACGGGCTATAGTCGGTTTCCCAACCAATTCACCTGCTATAGCCCTTCCCCAAAATGAATAACTATCCTTTTGTCATATAAAAGGAGGTATTGGGGTCTCATTCCATCATCAAAAATTAGAATGGTGAAACTCTTCCCAAATCCCTTTCCTTCCTTGCCCAAGTATTTGCAGCCTTTTTTGAGTTCTTGCCTCAACATTCCCTCTCTAGCCTTTTTCTCCCATATAATCCCTTCCCTTCCATTAGAGTGATCAATAGATGGTGAGAGAAGGCATTTGGAAGGTGAAATTGGAGCAAAGTTAAGAGGATCCCGGACCAGGTTCACGAAGCGTCGACCTGGAAAGGTTGTAATTTCCAATCTTTGAATATTGAATAAAATAATTGTTTTCCCTGTCTCAAATGGTATCTTTATGTCTTTCATCTGATTTATGCATAACGATTTATATATAACCCTAATTGATGAGTAGAGATAGAATATGTGTATCCTTTTTTTCCTAAGCATTGATGCAGGTCAACTTTGGGAAGATACCAACATCCAAGGAAGAAACAAAGCTCGAGGAGGTCAGTAGCAAACGTTTGGACCAAAGGTACTGCTTCTGACTTACTCTTCTATCACATTATATTCATCTATGTGGAATGTTTTGGGTAGTATAGGAATTAGATTGTATTTTAAGGGATTTCATAGCTATGTCTATATTTAGAACTCTGGTATAGTTACAAGGGGATTTTCCCTCTATTAAAATGCTAGAGAAGTAAGGCAACATTAAGGACTCAAAATCACCAAGAAGAATTGCACATGAATGAAGTTGGTGTTAGAGTAGAACAAAATGGTGGTCCTACACAATCCACTAGAAAGATCTAGAAAACTCCATAGAATATGCTTCAAGGTCTCTAAGCTACTACAACAAGGACATAGACCATCTACCAGCCCACTTTTGGGAAAGTGGGCTTTAGCAAGTAGCACCTAGTTTCTTTACTTTGTGCTTCAAGCTTGTTTGGGTAGTCTGAAGGATATTTTCTTGGCTTTATCTATCTAGAGTTTTTTTTTAATCCTCCTTACAGTATGAATAATTCTAGTTTAGTTCTCTTTGTCTCCCAACTTTACTTCTACTTTTTTTGCATTGAAAAAGAAAATTGCACTAGTTTTCCATTTTTTAGTTTTCTTTAAAGAACGAGAAAACAAATAAGAAGTTTGTTTTGTTCTTTTTCTTTCAGCCTTTACCCTTTCTATCACTAAAACTAGAAATATTTTTTTGAGCATTCTTTCTTCTCATGCATCTATTTATTGCAAAGTCTTACTTATATTCTTGAAAACTTTGAGTCTTTGCAATTTTTCATCTTAGTTTCACTGAAAAGGTATTCGATTTTGCTTGTTTTTGAAGTGTTGCATTGCATTCAAATAAAGATTATATTGATTTTTGCATTTTCATCTAAAGTGAAAGCTCGCATTACTTATATTGCATTGAAAAGTTAAAGAGTTTTCATTTTGAAGC
This sequence comes from Picea glauca, assembly GCA_000966675.3. Lineage (NCBI taxonomy): Eukaryota > Viridiplantae > Streptophyta > Pinopsida > Pinales > Pinaceae > Picea > Picea glauca. Next base: position 37,106 of record JZKD02S2269281.1, on the reverse strand, counting down.
GTTCCTTAACACTCTTTTTCCATTGAAGAATAAGTTTGTTTCTCTTGACAACAGTATTCTTAAGTGCTTCATTTTCTTCAAATTCTAAAAACATCATTACTTTCACATCTGTAAACCTTTGAGTAACAACACCAATTAAAATTAATGCATAATTTAAAAGTAACTAGACTTTTGTTTTTAAGGTATACAAACTAGTCCAGGTTTAGGGCCTTGGATCAGGATTGGAGAGATAACTCTCCAAGTTCATTGAATGAACATAGGAGTCTGAGTTAGGGAGAGTAAAATCCAATTTTCATATAAGTATAGTCGGGATATTCCTCTAACAAAGGAGTTAAACACTAGATCGCATAAGGAAGATTTGAGGAGATAACGCCTCTAATACTTGATCAAGCATAGTGGATTGATTGTATATGGGGGTTTGTTGGAAACCACCAATTCTATCATTTTTATCATGATTAAAAGTCATCACAAAGAGATAAAATCTTTTTGTAGTTGCCTCCTCCTTACATTTATAAATGATTCTGTCTTTTGGCTTCAAAGAGATTTATTGGGCTAGCTCATTATATGAATTTTTCATTTAAATTTTCGTTTGCTTTGTTTAAATTTCATGACTGTAAGAATGAAATTGAAACAAAACTTGGCTTGGGTAATCAGTCTTTAGTTTTTTATTTATTTTTTTATCAAAGAGATTACACCTTGAGGGGAACTACATGTTTATAATTTCTAAGTTTTATAAGCCTATTGATTAATCCATTTCCACAATTTTATGCATTATGGGATTATCTATGGTTGATTGTATGGTTTGATTATTTGATATCCATAATCGTGCAGAACTTTGGATTAGCATTTGAAATGTGCTTCATGATCTTAACAGTCATATCTCTTTCATATCACCTGGTACATGGAATAATGTACTCACGATTACACATCATCCTGTTGTCCTATACATTTAATGACCCTCATTCATTATTCGAATAGGAAGTTGATAGTGGTTGGGTTTTAATATTCATTGTGTGTAATGGTTCATAGTCCTATGCATCCTCTGGTTTTCTATCACTCCAAGCTTAAATTACCAAAAATGATAATCACCCAAGTTCGTAGGTATCAAGTTGTTTTAGTTTTCACAGACCTCTCCTTATTATTTTTCTATTGGAAGACGAAGCCTCCCTCTTGTGGTATCTAATGTGTCTGTTTGATAGCTACCATGGCCCCTATGGTTCAAATCAAATCTAATGGATGTCAATCCCTTCTCACCCATGATGATTCCATAAACAATTTACAGGTGCACGGTTGGGAACTTTTTATCTGAAAATTCGAAGGCTACAACCTGGTGGTCGCATAGGACTTTGATCAAACATTTGATGGGTTTAGAGCCAAAGTTGGGGATCTGCAATTGGATGTCATAGAGGAATCTATATCCTAGGCAACATGACTATCACAGGAAGGAGAAAAATGGTTTAAAAATGCCAAGTTAGAAGGCATGCCTTGGATCCTGTTCATGGTATCTAGGAAAATGACATGATGCCCTAAAGGTACTCCTATTACCCTCTTGAAACCTCGCTGGCATGAACTACTTCTGATTTCGAAACAATTTATAACATGTGAGGGTAGGTATGGTTTAGTGTTTTTGTATCATATCTAACTGTTGATGTTGTTCATAGGGTTTAAGCTAAACATGCCCTTCTATTTGTTGATGAGCCTGCATAAGATGTCAAACTGTTATAAGAAATAGAGCTTGAACCCTTTGTCAAGCCTCTTTCACCATGGGCTTATACGAATTTTGTTGTTGTCTCATTTGGACCAAATTGGGGATACCTGGGAAAACTTCATGTGTCGAAACAATTTTGCCTTACCCACAAGCACAGTGGACTCACCTCTGCATTCAAATATAAACCTCGATGCTTTTAAACCTATGAAAAAAATTCAAGGTGTCGATTCACACAGAGACTGTGAGCTCACTCAACCAATTTCTGTTGCTGCGCAAACCCCGCTGGGTAAAAAACCACGATATATTTTCACACCCAAAAAATCGTTAGAAGAGCTAGTGGATGTATTAAAAGAGAAGGTTTCTCCTATTCCTGTTATTAAGATGACTTAGGGTTTTATTGATGAACCAACTACTAAGGAAAATCGTAAGAAGAAGAAACAGGATAAATCATATTTGAATTTTATAAACAAGAGATATGGCCGATTAATATCTAGGAGTCTGAGAAATTGAAAGAAAGATCATTTGAGCTTGATCTCAGTGATCAAGGTAAATGATCATTGTTCCTATGATGACATCAATGATTTCCTTACATGGGAATATGTGGATAACCAGGGTCTCGGAAACAAAATTGTTGGTCAAGCTATACAATACGACTTTGTCTCTAGACTACCTTCATTTCTAAAAGGTCAAGAGGGATTTGCTAGCATAGGCCGTGATTTGAAACAAGCCATAGGAAAAACTGAAGCACCCATTGTTGAGTACACTCAACCTCGGCCTGCTATAGCACCAATACATTATGACAATTGTCTGGATTGGGTAGAATGTTACTACATGGACATACCATATTTATAGGCACAATTAAAACATTTGGTTGCTCACAATTCTCTGCTTGAATGAGAAAACCAAGAGTTAAAGGCATGCACAGATCGGGCAAGTAAAAGGCCCAAAAGATCTGGTAGTGTGATTATAAAAAATGCAACCAACTTCAATGCCATCATTAATTCAAAACTATCTGACACTTCACTGTCTAATTTCTAGAATGGTAAAAGCTATTTTCATTTTATTTCATTTTATTCTGTTATAAAAGTCAAATAGGAAGATTTATTTTGATTTTCATTGTTAATATAAGACTCGCTATAGAATATCATGATTCTATAGCCAGTCTATTTCTAAATGTTAGTTTGTATTATTTTCTAAATATCAATTTCGTTTTGTCATCTAGAGGAAAATAATAATTATGGTGATATTCACAAGGAGAAGCCATCTTGGATTGTGCGTTGTATAGTTTACTAGTTTATTTTTTGTTTGATAAAACTTTTTCATTATGTAATAAATTTTGATAAACAAATTCCTACAGGAATGGTTTCCTGTTGTACTATTTTTGTAAAGCAATCTATTTTTTGGGGATTACACTCTATCTTGCATGATAAGAGTTTGTTAATCCAAGACTAGTGTAAATAATGATTGTTGTTAGTAGTATGGGACAACTTTTGTTGGGATACAGTATGGACATGTGATTTTCAGAACTGATATGGGGAAGCAACTCACCACTAGCTTTAGACCTGTGTGATGCTTATTCCATTTTGTTCTTTTATTGCCTCGGTATTATGAGATATTATTATGTTTGATGCATCTTTAGGCTTGTCATCATATGGTGTTTCATATTGTTAAGTATTTAGATGTTTTCCATAATTTGTTATTCCATTTTGTATCTGTGATAGATCTGTCATTTGATTATTATTGATTTATGCTAGATATTAAATGGTGGATAATATTAATACTTTGAATTGATTTTCCTTTTATTCTAAGTTATTAATTATCATAAGATCACAATATTTTTACAGTTATCATTTTGTTGTTATATTCTCACTCCAACACATCAAACACGTCTTGGAGTTTATTCTGGAAGTACTAGTATTGTTCTATCACAGGTTTCCCTTACAGGAAGGACAAGTAGGAGCTCAAACAACACAGGACGATAAACTTAGTTTCGCTGATCAGTTATAGGTTAGTATGTGTGTTATTTTGTTAAGTTATTCATTAATGAAATGATGATTGCATGAATTATCTTTGACTGTGTATGTATTGTTATTTCAGCTTTATTTTCTTAGTATTTATTAGTTTTAAATCTTTAACAACTTAAAAAGAAAACAAAAAAATGTATGTTCTTTCTTTATCTCTTTTAGAAACAATTTTAAGAACATTCATTTCGCAAGATTTCAAGTAAACCTTGCAAGCTATATATAGACTATTTATAATCATTTGTACATATCCATGTTTCTATTTGAACACTTGTAATTAGTAAAATTATATTCTTAGTATCATAGCCTTAGATTAGTTTATTTCTTTTATCATTTTTAGGAATTTAGTTGGCCAACGAAATCGTTAAACCCGTCGGGTCATTTCATTCCAAATGGCTTGGGTTAATTAGACAACCCCAGTCTAGATCTGACCTTCCAGTTGATGGTGTTTCACTTACACTCGTCAACAAATGGAACTAGAAGGAGGGTCGAGGTAAATTTAATGATTAAATTTTTTACCCCTCAATGTGTTATAATTCCAGGTTTATAAATTCTTCTTTTGTGTCATCTTGAAATTCACTACAAGGCAGGCCATACGAACAAGCTGGCCTTGCATGAGTCTTTGTTTCAAATGTATTTAATTCCCCATGGCTCCCTAAATCATTGTGTTGGAACATGTTTTCCACTTCTCATTACCTGATATTCCCAACGAGATAGTCTCTCGCTTGTCCAAACTTACCTTTGATGGTGGACGGGATATATTTGCTAAAGACCATATTAATAAGTTTTGGTGTAAATACATCAAGCATGATATTTATGATTTAAAGGTTTTATGCAGATTGTTTGCTTTTACTTTTAGGGGTTGGATTAAACATTGGTTTGAGTCTTTTCCAGCATATCACATTTTTTATTGGTTTCAATTTGTAGAGGAATTTTTAGATGCTTTTGAAAACTATGATTACAATCAATTATGTGAAGAATTTCAGACTTTACTAATCAATGAAAATTCATCTCCAGAAGGCTTTTCAATAAGAATTCATCATGTTATTTGTACTAAATCTCCTCTATGATGCTTGCATCCCTTTCATCCAGTCATATTCAATCGCAAATGATGAATCAGTTACAAATCCTATCACTCAATTGCGAGAAGAATTTTGTTCGCAGGATGAGAGGAATCCATCCAAAAATTTTGAAAAAGCAAGGGAGGTAGAATCTATTGAAAAGGTTCTTACTGGAAAACAAATTTCTTTTTCCTCTAAATCATTGTATATTCATTCCTCAACCTGTTGGATCATGTTGTCATTGGTGCCAATGGTTTGATTGATTGATGTCAAGTGATTGATTGATGTCATTGATTGATGCCAAAGGATTGATTGATTGATGATTGATGTAATGTATTGTACTTGATGAGAATGCATAGATGAGGATGGATCAATGAGTTGTCATTGATATGATGAAGATGGATCAATGAGTTGTCATTGATACATGATGAATATGGATCGATGTGGTTTCATTGGTATATGATGGATTGTTGGAAAAATGTATAGATGACTCATTATTGTCTTATAATAATTGATAAGATGCACAAATGGATGAACTCCAAAGTGGTCCCCTTATGGTGAAATCCCTCACAGGAAGATCCTTTGTAGATTGATTTATCCTAGAAGAATGGTTGGAGGACCCATTCTCTCATTATTGTCTTATCATGATTGATAAGTGCACAAATGGATGAACTCCAAAGTGGTCCCCTTATGGTGAAATCCCTCACGGGAAGACGCTTTGTGGATTGAGTTATCCTAGAAGAATGGTTGGAGGACCCATGCTTGTATGTGGAATAATGAGATGAAGATCAAGGAAATTGTTGGTGAAACTATCCTATATGGATAGTGCTTGTCATGCCATTTCCGGTGGTATGTGGAATGTCACATAACTCCTCATTTTTTGAGAGTTATGGCCTTATGAAGATGAAGGACCCCCACATGAAGACTTGAAGCCCCCAAGGTCAAAGAAGTCAAAGTGACCTAAAAGAAGAAATCATTATTTAAATGATAAAGT
>JZKD02S2269281.1:0-30472 GCA_000966675.3 Picea glauca | reverse complement strand
TCCTCTAAGTGTTGTAGGTGTGTACAACACAACCATCGTGGAAGAATATTCGATGTTGGGTCAAGGTGAATTTCCTCATTCTTCTAACTCTTTCTCTAATAAGTACTTAAATTTAGTTATTGAAGAACACTTAGGTGATGAAAATCATCTTAAGCATTCTAACATTCCTATGAAACTGATTAGAGATGTAGATCTGCAATTGGAAGAAGAAACCTTAAACCTTCATCCACAAAACATACCTTATCCACAGGAAATATTAGATGTTTGTTATGAAAGTTTTAAATTTTCTATCATACATGAGGAAAATTTAGACGATCATATTAAGTTGAAGGATTTATCACCAAAACAGAGTGAAAGTTTTAAGGAAAGTGAAGAGGAATGTCTTGAAAATACCATTGTTAAATATCATAGCTCAAGAGATTCTTTTCATGTTCTTATTTATGATTCCTTTTACTCTTTACATATTGATCTCTTCTTAGATTCTGATGGACATGATACTTTACCCATGGTATCTTACTCTTTCCCATCACAATCAAATCTTTTCAATATGCCAAGATTTGGTGAAATTAATTCCATACATAACATTTTTGAAGTCGGATTTGATGCTCTTTTACTTTCATCACTCGCATGGAAAAAATACATGTTGCAAGATGATTTTACATGATTTATTTTTGAAAAATAAAATGCACTCATTCCTATGGAGATCAAATATTCTACATTGCATATTCGTTCTTTGATTAGTTCAAATTTTAATGTTTATGCTTCATATTTTAAAACAATCAATCTCATCAAAGGAAGCGTTCAAACCAATGATCTAATTGATGTCATGAATCCTCTTATGATATGTTCCCCATTGATATATCCATTTCATCAAAGTCATAGTTTGCATCCTAATTTCTATGACATGATCTTAGAATGGCTTGAAGATTCGTATCTAAAAAATATTCATGATAAAGATAAAGTTGTGCTTGCTTTGTTTTTACCTAAATATATAGAAAGTAAGCATGCCATGATTCTTTTAGATCCTCCATGTGAAGAAATTGATGAACACTTGGAGACTTGTAAGGAGGATGGGGCACTTCGGCCTTGGCTGATGTTTATGTCAGGTCCCCATAATATTGACAAGTTTTCCAAACTTACTTACACTCTTCCATGCCATTATGACCCATATCACGAAAAGATTACAGAATGGATGGAGGATTCATATATAAAGAAGTTTCAAAAGAATGGTAAGGTTGTGCTTGCTTTGTTTTTAAATGAAAATATAGGAGTTAAGCATGACATATTTGTTTTGTATATGCAAATACCACATTCTTTTATTCTGATTTGCGATTTTCTATGCCTTGCAGGATTGAAGATGCTCTTGTGGTTGCACTGGAAATATGATTTTACTTAGCATTTTGATCTATTTAGTAGTTTAGAGTAGGTTTAGGAGTAGGTTTCCTTTAGTTTTATTTCTCACTGTTTCTGTTTGTAATAATGCATTTATGAACACAAGTGGACACACCAAGAGAACCATAATATGAATGTTGTCAGGGAAGTCCACTTTATATCTTTTTCTCTCTGCTTTTCATTGAATATTTATTTTCAAAAATGCAGTATCATCATGAAAATTTTAAATGGAAAGTAAAGAGATAAGTAAATTTGAACTATCAATTCAACCCTGACCTAAGGTGCCACGAGTAGGAATGCACTCATATTAATAAGGATTTTTCTACTCTCTTTTAGTCTCTCAAGAGATTTTTTGCTTGATGATTTCAAATCCACCCTCTTGTAAATATTTTTAATTTTCTTTTATGTTTTCATTTTGCTTGACTTGGATTGGTTTTCTAAATAATTATGTCTGAATCGCCATTCATTTGTTGAAGGGAATGAGAGCTCTTATTCATTATCAGCAATTGGTAACAATTCAAGCACCTGAACAATAAATGATAAACTCAGATCAACATAAGTAGGTTTCTGTTCAATCAGTGTTTCTGGTTTCTCACTAAAATTACAGGAAGATGTGATTATCCTTAACAAACTTCTAACACCATCCATGTTTTAATGAGGACAAATCAACTATGCTTCCCCATCCTAGAGATGATTTCTTGATAGAAATCTAATTGTCCAAATCATGATGAAAGTCATCAGAACATAAAAATGATTCTTAAATGATCAATCTTTTCATTACCAGACTATGATATCTTCAATATCACCTCACTCTCTTAAATATCACGAAATATCTGGAAATTTATAAATAAATTTTAGAGAGTTGGAAGCACTATAACCTATGGGAAATGTATGTAAACCCGTCAGGACACTGAACAGGTCTGCTGGCAGTGGGTAAATGCACACATGATACCAAGGCAACTTTGTCGGGGTACTGAATAGGCCTACTAGCAGTGAAACAATGTCAGGTTTAAGAAGATCCTCAGGTATGTATTTTAACTTGATGAAGTGTGAAGATGTTTTTATCATGAACAGATGAATCTCGGACAAGATAGAGCTACTAGAGTGGGTTAAATGACATCTCTACTGAGGCTATGGATGTCTACTGGTAGCAGTGGACCTGCCAACGGTATCGAAGTGACCTGTGTAAACATTGCTACACTTGTGATTTAAATAAGACACCAGATTACAATTTCAGACATAAATGCACTCAATGTTATGACTATGTTATGTTCTGAGTTATTGTTGAAATACTTGATCTGTGGTTAACTCTCTCTCAAATTTATTTCATCTGTACCCCTGATATAAATTTTTTGGTGATGCCGAGATAACTGCTTCGCCCAGCGTGTCGCCATTGTTGGCAGCCACCAATTCTGTAATTTTTATCATGATTAAAAGTCATCAAAAAGAGATAAAATATTTATGTAGTTGCCTCCTCCTTACATTTATAAATGATTCTGTCTTTTGGATTCAAAGATATTTATTGGGCTAGCTCATTATATGAGTTTTTCATTTAAATTTTTATTTGCTTTGTTTAATTTCATGATTGCAAGCATGAAATTGAAACAAAACTTGGCTTGGGTAATCAGTCTGTAGTTTGTGATTTCTTCTTTTACCAAAGAGATTACACCTTGAGGGGACCTACATGTTAAGTTCTAAGTTTTATAAGCCTATTGATTAATCCATTGCCACAATTTTATGCATTATGGGATTATCTATGGTTGATTGTATGGTTTGATATTTGATATCCATAATTGCGCAGAACTTTGGATTAACATTTGAAACATGCTTCATGCTCTTAATAGTCATATCGTTTTAATATCACCTAGTACATGGACTAATGTACTCACGATTACACATCATCCTGTTGTCCTATACATTTAATGACCCTCATTAATTATTCAAATAGGCAACTGATAGTGGTTGGGTTTTAATCTTTATTGTGTGTAATGGTTCATAGGCATGCACGTCCTATGGTTTTCTATCACTCCAAGATTAAATTACCAAACATGATAATCAGCCAAGTTCGTAGGTATCGGGCCATTTCAGTTTTCACAGACCTCTCATTATTATTTGTCTTTTGGAAGATGAAGCCCCTCTCTCGTGGTATCTATTGTGTCCATTTGATAGCTACCATGACCCCTATGGTTCAAATCAAACCTAATGGATTTCAAGCCCTTCTCGCCCATGACGATGCCATAAATGATTTACAAGTGCACGGTTGGGACATTTTTATCCAAAAATTCGAAGGTTACAACCTAGAGGTCGCATGGGCCTTTGCTCAAAACTTTGATGGGTTTAGAGCCAAAGTTGGGGATCTACAATTGGACGTCATAGAGGACTCTATAGCCTAAAAAACATGACCGTCACAAGAAGACGAAAATTGGTTTAAAAATGCCAAGCTGGAAGGCGTGCCTTGGAGCCTGTTCATGGTCTCTAGGAAAACGACATGTTTCACTAAAGGTACTCCTATTACCCTCTTGAAACCTTGCTAGAATGACCTACTTCTGATTCTAAAACAATTTATAACGTGCAAGGGTAGGTATGGTTTAGTGTTTTTGTATCATATCTGACTGTTGATGTTGTTCATAGGGTTTAAGCTAAACATGACCTTCTATTTGTTGATGAGCCTGCATAAGATGTCAAAACGTTATAAGAAACAGAGCTTGAACCCTCTGTCAAGCCTCTTTCACCATGGGATTATACGAATTTTGATGTTGTCTCATTTGGCCCAAATTGGGGATACCTGGGAAAACTTCCCATGTCAAAACAATTTTGCCTTACCCACAAGCACAGTGGACTCACCTCTGCATTCAAATATAAACCCCAATCCTTGTAACCCTATGACGAAAATTCAAGGTGTTGATTCACACAGAGACTGTGAGCTCACTCTACTTATTTTTGTTTTTGTACAAACCCCCTGGGTAAAAAACCATGATATATTTTCACACCCAGAAAATCGTTAGAAGAGATAGTGGATGTATTAAAAGAGAAGGTTTCTCATGTTCCTACTATTAAGCCGACTTAGGGTTTTATTGATGAACCAATTGTTAAGGAAAATCGTAACAACAAGAAACAAGATAACTTAGATTTGAATTTTATAAACAAGAGATCTGGCTGATTAATATTCAGGAGTCTGAGAAATCAAAAGTAGGATTATTTGAGTTCGATCTCAGTTATCGAGGTCAATGATCATTGTTTCGATGACGAGATCAATGATTTCCTTGCACGGAAAGATGTGGATAACCAAGGTCTCAGAAAAGAAACTGTTGGTCAAGCTATACGATACGACTTTGTCTCTAGACTACATCCATTTCTAAAAGGTCAAGAGGGCTTTGTTAGCATAGGCCATGATTTGAAACAAGCCACAGGAAAAACTAAAGCACCCATTGCTGAGTACACTCAACCTCGGCCTGCTATAGCACCGGTACATTGTGATAATTGTCTAGATTGGGTAGAACATTAATACAAGGACATACCATATTTACAGGCACAATCAAAACATCTGGTTGCTCGCAATTCTCTACTTGAACGATAAAATCAAGAGTTAAAGGCATGCACATATCGGGCAAGTAAAAGACCCAAAAGATCTGGCAATGTGATTATAAAAAATGCAACCAAATTCAATGCCATCATTAATTCATAACTATCTAACCCTTCACTGTCTAATTTCTAGAATGGTAAAAGTGATTTTGATTTTATTTCATTTTATTATGTTATAAAAGTCAAATAGGAAGATTTATTTTGATTTTCTTTGTTAATATAAGACTAGCTATAGAATCTCACGATTTTGTAGCAAGTCTATTTCTAAATGTTAGTTTGTATTATTTTCTAAATATCAATTTCGTTTTTTCATCTACAGGAAAATAATAATTATGGTGTTATTTACAAGGAGAAGCCATCTTGGATTATGCGTTGTATAGTTTACCAGTTTATTTTTTGTTTGATAAAACTTTGTCATTATGTAATAAATTTTGATAAATAAATTCCTACAAGAATGGTTTCCTGTTGTACTATTTTTGTAAAGAAATCTTTTTTGGGGGGATTACACTCTATCTTGCATGATAAGAGTTTGTTAATCCAAGACTAGTTTAAATAGTGATTGTTGTTAGTAGTATGGGACAACTTTTGTTGGGATACAATATGGACATGTGATTTTAAGAACTGATATGGGGGAGCAACTCACCATTGGATTTAGACTTTTGTGATGATTATTCCATTGTGTTCTTTTATTGCCTCGGTATTATGAGATATTATTATGTTTGATGCAGTGTTAGCCTTGTCATCATATGGTGTTTCATATTGTTAAGTATTTAGATGTTGTCCATAATTTGTTATTCCATTTTGTATCTGTGATCGATTTGTCATTTGATTATTATTGATTTATGCTAGATATTAAATGGTGGATAATATTAATACTTTGAATTGAGTTTCCTTTTATTCTAAGTTATTAATTATCATAAGATCGCAAGATTTTTATAGTTATCATTCTGTTATTATATTCTCACTCCAACACATCAAACACATCTTGGAATTTATTCTAGAAGTACTAGTACTGTTCTGTCACAAGTTTCCCTTAGAGGCAGGACAAGTAGGAGCTCAAACAACATAGGATGATAAACTCAGTTTCGTTGATCAATTATAGGTTAGTCTGTGTGTTATTTAGATAAGTTATTCATTAATGAAATGATGATTGCATGAATTAGCTTTGATTGTTTATATATGATTTTTTTAGCTGTATTTGCTTAGTATTTATTAATTTTAAATCTTTAAACATTAAAAAAGAAAATAGAAAAATGTAGGTGCTTTCTTTATCTCTTTTAGAAACACTTTTAAGAACATCCATTTCGCAAGATTTCAAGTAAACCTTACAAGTTGTATATAGATTGTTTATAATCATTTGTACATATTCATGTTTCTATTTGAACACTTGTAATTAGTAAACTTATATTATTAGTATCATAGCCTTAGATTAGTTTATTTCTTTTATCATTTTAGTACTTTAGTTGGCCAACGGAGTCGTTAAACCCGTCAAGCCATTTCATTCCAAACAAATTGGGTAAATTAGACAACCCGGGTTTGGATCTGACCTTCTAGTTAATGGTGTGTCACTTACGTTCATCAACAGGGTGTTTATGGGCCTTAAATCCCTTCTTCAACAGTAGGAATGAAACCCACCATCGAGGCCCAACTAGACTCTGCAGCGTTTGTGATTGGAATGGTTCTCCAGATCCCACAATCCGGCCAATTTAATCGATGGGCTTTATGTTTTCTTGTGAAGACATCTCCTTCAGTTGGGATTTTCTCTTTTGGTATTTTCTCTTTAGTTAGGATAAATGTGAGGAAAAACTGGTATAAAAAAACTTGACCACACAACGATAGGGAAGTCTAATGACTAGGAAATCCCAGGCTCGGTATAACCCTCACTCCAGCATGCAGACATCAATATTTTACCACAGGCCTAGTAATAATACATTAACCATGTGAGCACTCAACCTCTAGCTAAGATTTTAACCTAAACTATCCAAGAAACAAGATGAGAGAAAATTTAACTACTGTAGAAGAGGTTGAGCCTGGGATAACCCATTGCTCAAACATGCAAACAATAATCCTATACCACAGGCCTAGTAATAATACATTAACCATGTGAGAATCCAATTACTATTTGAGAATACTAATTATTAGAAGAAAACACATATATGATAAGATCAATAGCAAGCAAAATAATTCATCTACCATAATACTTCATCATATACCCACACAACGATTCATCATTTCCATCATTAGAGAAAAGAAGAGCAAAGCAATTGCACCAGATAACTTGACAATATATTCGATAGCTCTCACTTGTTACATCTTCTCATGAACCGAATAGGAAATATTTCTTCTCGAGGCTCAATTACACATGCATATGATGAAAAAAACTTCGTCTCTAGTCCAGAAGGACTCCTTAATTCATAGCAACTCCAAAATAATTCTTAACAACTACAAAGAAAAGAGTTCTTGCAATAGACCATCCACCTTTAGACCATCGGTTGAAGTCTTTATTTTAATCTAAAGTTCTAACTGAAGCTAATGGCTAAGTGCAGTTCAAGCAACACAAAATCGCCACGTGGCGTCTTCTTTCAACAGCTTCTTGAACAGTCAAATCAAGATATATTCTTGAAAAGGATGGTTCTTCTCATATTTAGACCAACTAACAAATAGTTCTTCATAGGTTCGGGTTCATGGGAATCTATGTTGATTCATCGGAGTCGCATACATTCCTCTGATATCTGTTGCATGCACTCGATACTTGACCAAACTGGATTTCAATCGTTGTAGCGTTGCTCGGGTCCTAATCGGATGTTCGGCAAATTGTTGCACTTTCCATGGCTTTGCATCGGCCACCTTTGCAAGTTCTTCTTTCCATAGCAAGCCTTGTTCAACATGAGACTTGAATATGTTGCTCATGTCAGAGAAGTTATTGAGGATGCTAGACTGACATTCCCCATCACTTCGGTGATTCAGTCTCGTCGTTTCTTTCAGTTCTTCGGTGGAGTTGTAGGGAAGACTTTAGTCGATGATCGAGAAGTTTCTCCCTGTAGTAAAAAAAAAAGTAGTTTAGCGATTAATCAACCTATGATCTGACATAAATAAATCAAAATATCAACATGTACCTATGCATCTTGCTAGTATCAGTCATTTTTAATACTTACGTGATCTTGAACACATCCTTAGAGCGATCTGTGAAGCCGCCGCCCCTCTTCGGTTTTAATGAACATCTCAACATGTTATAGTGTGTCTAATCAAGTACGATAGACATGCATGTACGAATTATCATAATACTTACTTGCCCTTTGGAATCATCAAGAAAGGGCGTAGAGGACAAATTATGCGCATGTGTGCTCCTGAGGGGTCAGATATTGTACAGAGAAAGTCATTAAATACTTCTAGAACCCATACCATCAAGCGTACCAAGCATCATTCATCAATAATGGGGGTTTGTAAGTTCAAAAGGATCGAAAGGATCACGCCGCACGTTTTCCTGCAACCCCGATTGGCAGCGCTTTCATGTTCTAGATTGCATCCGTTGATTACCTCCGGCATGCCGGATTTTCAAACATCATGTCACGAGGCGCGGATATTATGTTAGCCATCCTAGGGTCACTCTTTGATTTCCCTATAAATTCCAGGAGCTTTGCGAGCAATCCTTCTCATATGTCGAGCTCATATTCTCTAGAAATTTGGTTTGGTAAATTTTTATTGGCGACGTCTAGTTGAGTGACTCCTTACCATCTATGGGAACTTTGAGTTTCTTACGCTGTTACAGTTATGGGATCTCCTTCAAGCATGGGACAAGGTCTATGAGGTAGTCAGAGTGCGAGATCTCACCCTCAGCGCACCTGGGATTCCTTTCTGTGGGTTTCGAGAGGTACAACTATCGGCTCGGAGGTAGCGTCATCATCCAAGGATGAGATTGGGGTGGTTGCAGATATGCTCAGGAGAAATACGCTGGAGGTTGTGCCTTCTCCAGGACCGAAATCGCAGAGAAGAGGAAGGGAAAAAAAGAAAAATGGAAAGGAGAGGGGGACCTCCCCAAGGCTGAACTGAAGGTACGTTCAGCCTGTGAGGAATATGTAATGCTCACCAATTGCTCAAAGTTGGTTGAGACAACTGACAAAGGAGGAAAGTGAATAAAGGTGAGGTCAAAAGTGTCGGGTTCTTCCATCTAAAATTATGCTCAACAACTAGAGCAGGCTCAAATTGCAATATCCGAGCTCTACCAAGAAAATAGGGAACTACGATGTCAGTTGGCAAAGAAAACCCAGGGGATATCGTCACCCCAAGGTCACAGGGGAAGCGTCATCTCGCTTCAGAGACAACTTCGAGAGGCACAAGAAACAATCGTGGAACTGCATGACACGCAACGGATGGTAGCGACAACAGAGCATAAGTCACCACAAAGTGTGAAAGACAAACTGAGACAGGACCACTGCATAGGTGACGCATAGTTAGTGGGTTCTTTCTCCACGTTCCAGGAGTGTGGCTTAACACCTCTTTTCCCTTTCTTTGTAAAATTTTGTAATCTTATGGTGACCAGGCTGGTTAGTCGAATCATCGGAGTTTATTTATCCAAATGTAAATTGGGTCTGGCGGAGGGTTTTCCATTTTGATTGTATATATAAAAGAAAAGTTTTAAAGTATTACTGTGAATTAGACATGTATTCTTCTTTAAAAAAAATTGCGCAAAAGAATATTAGATCTTCTCTCTTTTTTCATCATGGTTATCATGTCATGAGTTTTTTTAATGATTTTCTCTGTAAAACTTTGACATCAACTTTGTTTATTGAAAATATTTAATCATGTGGATAAAAATCATGTTTGAAAGACTAGAGGCCACGATTGTTGGTATCGAGAGTCATTGGAGTGATTATTACGTTAGGGAAACACTTAGTTCCCTTTTCCCAATACCGAACTTATTCTGGGGTTCGATGGTCCGCAGTGTTGCTTTTATTTCTCAAACGATTTTCATCACCTTAATCTTCTACCGACACCGATCTTCATAAGTAAGTTGGAAGAAATATGGGTCGCTGCCTCCTTAAGAAATTCGCCGAGGCTGATTCAATCGATTGTCGACAATATCTATGCCCAGGCTTATTCGTAGGGTGAGGAAAGTTTTGAATCCCTCGGCGCCAATGAAAATGCTGCTCGATTGTTTTTTGGACTTCTCAGGCGATTTTAGTTACTTTAAACTTTTTTCAATGCCGAAATGCCCCAAGAAGTTTAGGGAAACTTTTAGATTCTTGATTCTTTTAATCAAGGTTAGTCTCTTTTAAATTTAATAAGATTGCTCACATGTCCCAACAGACTTTTTAACAATCAAAACATGAAAACATAAAAGTTAATCATGGGTGGCATTTTCATACTGAAGTAGAAACAAATAGTGCAAGGCCCAAGTGGTACCCGAAAAGGTAGAAAATAAGCCCATACTTTTTAAGGTATGTTGAGTTCTCAACAAATGGAAATTCATTGGGCAAAAGCAAAATCTTTGTTCCTCCTCCATAGCTTGGCTGATACGAAAGCTAATGGGGAACTTGACTGGTTTTAAATTAGAGCTCCCTTTTACCCATGAATTTGAAATTATTTAGTTAATGCTTCTAGGTCTACCTGTGGGGTTTCTTAACCTCAATTCCTCACTCATTTCCCATACCCTAACTTATGTCTCGCTTTCTTTTGACAAAATATCTGGTAAAGTATTCACTGGCATTAAGCCTTTAATTACCTTTAATCACTTGCTATGGTGTTGCTCCGCTGTCAGCGAGTGTTTATAGCCTCGATGGAGTCACCCTGACATCACAGACATTGTTCCACTGCCAGCGAGCGTCCATAGCCCTGGCGGAGATATCTACATACGCTCTCCTACTGTTCACTCAATTTATACAATCAACCTTTATTTTTGGCGAGATTCCCGGAGCGAGTAAGAGAGGATGATGTCTGTTTAACTTGCAAAGCGAGGTTGTTACGGTGAATTCTTTACCAGTTCTGCCTTGGGGGTTCATGTAGTCCTTTCCGAATTTTCCTTATTTTCCTTAAGGTTTTACCAACCACTAGGAAGATACTTCTAACATTTTTGGAAGTCATTTAGTTACACAAGTCAGATTAGAGAACTCCTCAAACTAACCGTGGGTTCCTTGATGCTTCCATTATTGAGTGTGAGCAACGAGTTTGGAACAGAGATCACTATATCGCATTACTCGAGATCAACCACTGTCTTGTCGAGCATAACCCTTTAAAAGCATAGGGAACAAAAAAAATGTAGGAAATAAAATCAAGAGAAACCATAATCGAAGCATCTACAACAAAGATTATGAAACACACATACAAAACAAAAATGAAACTCAAAAGAAGTTTTTTTTTATTATTATTATTATTATTATTGAAAATGTTGTTTGAGGACTTGGCCACTGACTGGCAGAGCTTCAGGTTCAGGATCATCTAGAGGCGACAGCCATGAAATAGCCATGGTCAGGGAGTCAACAAGGATATTCTTCTCTCTGGAGATCATAGTGACGTTAAAAGCTTCAAAATGACCCATCGCTCGATGCACCTTGCGTTGATAATTATTTGAATGTGAGGGGCTGTGATGTACAAATTTTTTTACCTACTTGATAATAATCTTCAGGTCTTCGAAAACCCTCAATTCTTTGATGTCTAGGGCTATGGATTTCTTTAACCTTTGTACCAGAGCTTCATACTCGACAGTGGTATTCGTACATTCAAATTCAATCCTACAGGAAAAAAAACGACATTTATATTTTGGATTAATAAGGATACATCCTACCCCAAATCTTTCCTGTGATTTAGATCCATCAAAGAACATAGTATGGATCTATGAGCAGGCCTTGTCCATTCTTTCCTCCTCATCACCTTGCTACTTTCTTATCTTTTGTTCAGGGTTTACATTCCTTGAATTCTCTGGGGTCTCGAGATTCACAGTTTCATGGAGGGGACAAGAGCTACCAGTCTTCTCACTTCTAGGACCTTTGAATCATTCCTTTAGATCAAACAGATATTCTAGATTAGCTACCCCTTTCGGGATCATATGGGCCTTTGATCTATCCATATGTTGGTCTTCCATAGGACCCATTTCCGTTGAGTGCTCTTGGAACTCTTCATCATCAATAGAGAGATCTTTGAAATTGTCTTGATTGGTCAAAAAACTTATGATCTATTCATCCCCTTCAAAGACTTTCCAATTATAAATGTTATTAGGTACCGATGACTTGTAGAACAGTTCTACAGTGAAATGGGAGGCTTCATAATCTCCTAAAGGAAATATTATAGAAGTGGTTGTGGCTAGGGAATCAGAAAGGGTATTCTTTGCTCTGGGGATTGCGGTAATATTGAAAGCTTCAAAGCATTCTATTAACCTATGCACCTCCTGTTGATAGTTCTTAATATGAGGGGAGTTGCAGTGTATAGTGTTTCTCACTTGTCTAATTATGATTTTTGAGTCTCCGAAAACCTTTAATTCTTTGACATTAATATCTATGGATTTCTTTAACCCTTGCACTAGGGATTCATACTCAACAGTGTTGTTGGTGCACTCGAATTCTAGCCCACAAGACAAGAAATGGTGTTTCCCCTTTTGATCGATGAGGATTCACCCTGCTCCCGAACCCTCTTATGACTTAGATCCATCAAAATAAAGGGTCCAAATTTGCAAGTGATGATTTCCATTCCAATCAGTGTTCTGCTCTTCAATCTTTTCTTTCTTAAGATTTAACACTAGGTCTTGACAAAGGAGAAAATATTCCATTGGCATCGAGACTTCTTCTTGAAAGGTCATTTCAGAGTTTTGGGTAAGTGGGACATCAGACATGAGGGGACGAAATCTCTTGAATTAGGAGTCACAAGAATAATTACCCAATATGGGCAATTCAATGGAGGTTGGTTCATTCGGGGCTTCCATATCGGTGATCGTATGCTTTAGATATCTCTCCCTATCAATTCGGATCATGTTCTTGTATCCTTTCAATGGTAGACAAAGGTGTGCCCATTCAGTACTAAAGTATCTATTTATATTTTCGGACCAATCTCGGCTCAATAATAGCCCATATGCCTCAGGGATATCTACTACAATGATATCAATCACCTGCATGAAATTAGAATATGTCACTATCTTGATCATCACATCTTTGAGTTCCCCCATAACCTTGATTTGTGTTCTGTCTAGTTGTATAACATGCTTATCGCTTTTGAGAGGGACAACACCTAGTTTATTACAAATGGCCAAGGGCATGAGATTAGAAGATGCTCCAAAATCTACCAAACAATTGTGAAGATTCCTAAGGAAGACTTCAAACGTTAAAAGGAAAGGAGGCACGAAAGGTCTCTCCTTCTTGCCTTCTGAGAAAGTGTTTATCATTGATTTGCTTGCCAAATCCGTAGGGGGTAGATTATTCTCCTAACCATCGTCGGTGGTCGAGTTTTCTGCCGAACTTAGAGCTTGCAATAGAAGGTCTTTCTACTGAGGGATTCTACATACGTCCATAACTAATATATTATCTTTCAGTTTCTTCAAATCTTCGACTACGTTATAATATATCTTAGGATATTCCTATGTATGGATGCTTAGAGGTTTTTTACTGGGATCCAAAGGCATTCTTGGGCGATCAGTGGTTAATTTACTTTGTGAGACATGGGTGGCATTGATATCCTTTGGTCCGGGTTGACCCTTACTATGTGTCTGTACCACCGATATCTCTGCAAGTGGTGCCTGAGGTATAAACAGATCATCCAAAGATGCGATCACGTCAGGATCCCATATCAGCATGGTCGTGTCTTGTGGTGGGTCAACCTCTTCTTGATTGACATTGTTAAAGGCTGAACTACTGGATGGTTCAGTGAGAGAGACTTCACCCAAAAAATGATTGGTCATTAAATTCATGGCGTGGACCCACTGAGGAGATTCCCTTTCTAAGTGGTTCTCTTGGTGATAAGTACAGAAATAATCAGATGCGACATTCCCTCGGTCAATGTTTAGGTTGGTTGGGGGAGGTTCAATTGCTTTGAAAGGCTGGTTTCTTTTAAAGAAAGGCTTATAGGGCCTTTGGACTTGGTTTCCGTAATCCACATTTCTTTTCATATCTATAATGTCATTTGATAGTTTCTTGACCATGTGTTGCAGGTATTTTATATCTCCATTACCCTTATCGGAAGTTGGTTCAGCCAGCTTCCCCGACGGTCTAGTCAAGAGGAGTCATCTCCTAGGAGGGGCCTGGCTTTCTTTTCTCGCTAAAGATGTATGGCCTTCTTTACACCCTTTCATATGGAACTCTACCATCTTGTATTCTTCAAAATTCTCTGCGAGGGTTTTCTTAGCGGATCTTTTAACGAACATGGAAATAGAGGCCAGAAGAGCATTAGCATAGACCTCGATTTGCAATTATTGAGTTGGTTTCACCATGGGCTGAAACTTGTTTAGGATAGTCATGAATCTTTTATTGAAATCTTTGACCCTCTCCTTTGGGGTCATGGTGGCTGCGAATAATTCATCCATAAGGGCTCTCGTGGTAGTTTCTTCGAAAAATTTGTTTAGAAAATCCTTTTGGAACTTAGTCCAGCTGGTTATGGATCCTACTGGCAAGTTAAAATACCAACTGTAAGTCGAGTTCTCAAATGTGTAGGGGAAAAGTTTTCATACCATGTCTTCATGTTGAACGTTCATAAGCCTGATCGCGAGTATGAACTTCTTGATATTATCTTCAGGCAATCCTGAGGTTTTAGGATCATACTTAGGGAGCAACTTTTTCGGGTGTCAAGGGAGATTGTGTACTCATCCAGGGATGGTCACGACATCCCCGACCAACCAGGTATAAGGTCAAGAGGTTCTTGGATTTTGGTGATCACAAAGTCTATTAAGTCTTCGATGGACTGTACAAAAACTTTGTCGGGAGTGTTGACCACTAGTCTGCTTTGTTTTTTTCTTCGAGGGAGGATAGGGTTGAAGGGAAACATGTCGATCTGTCGGGCATAGGCTTTGGTAATCCTTCTAAACTGATTCACTTCATTGTGAGGGAGGGCGTAAGGTATTTTAGGGTGAAGATATACTTCCTCGGATTGGGGTGAGTTATCCGCTTCGGGAGTACTCGGTAAAGGTGGGTTGTCAGTTGGATGACTAGCCATGCATGTGGTCCGTTATGAATCTATAGGCTATTCGAAATGTCATATAAATTACATATTCATCCATTCATTCTCTGGCCCTCCTTCTAGTGCTAATTATGTTGATGGGACTTAAATCCCTTCTTCAACAGTAGGAACCAAACCTACCACCGAGGCCCAATTAGACTCTGCAACATTTGTGATTGGAATGGTTCTCCAGATCTCGCAATCCAGCCAATTTAATCGATGGGATTTATGTTTTCTTTTGAAGACATCTCCTTCAGTTGGGATTTCCTCTTTTGGTATTTTCTCTTTAGTTAGGATAAATGTGAGGAAACACCAGTATAAACCAACTTGACCACACAGCGATAGGGAAGTCTAATGACTAGGAAAGATCGGGCTCAAGATAATCCTCACTCCATCATGTAGACAACAATATTTTACCACAGGCCTAGTAATAATACATTAACCGTGTGAGCACTCAATCGCTAGCTAAGATTTTAACCTAAACTATCCAAGAAACAAGATGAGAGCAAATTTAACTACTGCAAAAGAGGTTGAGCTTGGGATAACCCGCATCTCAAACATGCAAATGTTAATCCTATACCATAGGCCTAGTAATAATATGTTAACCATGTGAGCATCCAATTACTTTTTGAGAATACTAATTATTAGAAGAAAACACATATATGATAAGATCAATAGCAACAAAAATAATTCATCTACCATAATCCTTCATCATATACCCACACAACGATTCATCATTTCCATCATTAGAGAAAATAACAACAAAGCAATTACACCAGATAACTTGACAATATATTCGATAGCTCTTACTTGTTACATTTTCTCATGAACTGAATAGGAAATAGTTCTTCTCCAGGCTCAATTACACATGCATATGATGAAAAAAAAATTGTCTCTAGTCCATAAGGACTCCTTAATTCATAGCAGCTCCAAAATAATTCTTAACAACTAGAATGAAAAGAGTTCTTGCAACAGACCATCCACCTTTAGACCATAGGTTGATGTCTTTATTTATAATATAAAGTTATAACTGAAGTTAATGTCTAAGTGCAGTTCAAGAAACACAAAATTGCCACGTGGCGTCTTCTTTCAACAGCTTCCTGAACAGTCAACTCAAGATATCTTCTTGAAAAGGATGGTTCTTCTCATATTCAGACCAACTAACAAACATTTCTTCATAGGTTCGGGTTCATGGGAATCTATGATGATTCATAGGAGTCGCATACATTCCTCTGATATCTGTTGCATGTGCTCGGTACTTGACCAAACTGGAGTTCAGCCATTGTAGCGTCGCTCGGGCCCTAATCGGATGTTCAACAAATTGTTGCACTTGCCCTGGCTTTGCATCGGCCACCTTTGCGAGTTCTTTGGTCCATAGTGAGCCTTGTTCAACATGCGACTTGACTATGTCGCTCATGTCAGAGAATTTCTTGGGGATGCTAGACCAACATTCTCCATCGCTTCGGTGATTCAATCTCAGTGTTTCTTTCAGTTCTTCGACGGAGTCATAGGGAAGACTTTAGTCGGTGATCGGGAAGTTTCTCCCTATAGTCAAAACAAAAGTAGTTTAGCGATTAATCAACCTATGATATGACATAAATAAATCAAAAGATCAACACGTACCTGTGCAACTTGCTAGTCTCAATCATTTTTAATACTTACATGATCCTGAACGCATCCTTGGAGTGATCTGTGAAGCCGCCACCCCTCTTCAGTTTTAATGAACATCTCAACATGTTATAATGTGTCTAATAAAGTACGATATACATGCATGTATGATTTATCATAGTACTTACTTGACCTTTGGAATCATCAAGAAAGGGCATAGAGGACACATTATGCGTGTGTGTGCTCCTAAGGGGTCGGATATCGTACATAGAAAGTCGTTAAATACTTCCATAACCCGTACCATCAAGTGTACCAAGCATCATTCATCAATAAAGAGGGTTCGTAAGTTCAAAAGGATCGAAAGGATTGCGCCACACGTTTTCGTGCAACTCCAATCGACGCTGCTTTCATGTTTTGGATCGCATCCATTGATTAGCTCCGGCGTGCCGAATTTTCAAACATCATGTTGCGAGGAGCAGATATTATGTTAGCTATCCTAGCGTCACTTTTTGATTTCCCTATAAATTCTAGGAGCTTTGCGAGCAATCCTTCTCATATGTCGAGCTCATATTCTCTAGAAATCTGGTTTGGTAAATTTTTCTTGGCGACGTCTAGTTGAGTGAATCCTTACCATATGTGGGCACTTTGATTTTCTTACGCTATTGCAGTTATGGGATCTCCTTCAAGCATGGGACGAGGTCTACGTGTCAGTCAGAGTGCGAGATCTCACCCTTAGCGCACTTGGGATTCCTTTCTATGGGTTTTGACAGGTACAACTATCGGCTCAGAGGTAGCATGATTGTCTAAGGATGAGCTTGGGGTGGTCACAGATACACCCAAGAGAAATATGCTGGAGGCTGCACCTTCTCTAGGACTGAAATCATGGAGAAGAGGAAGACAAAAAAAGAAAAAACGAGAAGGAGAGGGGGACCACCCCAAGGCCAAACCGAAGGTACATCCAGCCTTCGAGGAATCTGTAATGCTCACTGATCACTTGAAGTTGGTCAAGACATCCAATAAAGGAGGTAGGAGAAGAAAGGGGAGGTCAAAAGCATCAGGTTCTTCTGTCGAAAATTCTTCTCAACAACTAGAGCAGGCTCAAATTGCAATAGCCGAGATCTACCAAGAAAATAGGGAACTACGACATCAGTTGGTGGAGAAAAAACAAGGGATATCACCGCCACAAGGTCACGGGGGAAGCGTCATCTGGCTATAGAGACAAATTCGAGAGGCACAAGACACAATCATGGAACTATGCAACACACAACAGATGGCAGTGACAACGAAGCATAAGTCACCACAAAGTGTGAAAGACAAACTGAGACAGGACCACCACATAGGTGACGCATAGTTAGTAGGTTCTTGCTCCACATTCCGGGAGTGTGGCTTAACACCTCTTTGCCCTTTCTTTGTAAAATTTTGTAATATTATGGCGACCAGGTCGGTTAGTCGAATCATCGGAGTTTATTTATTCAAATGTAAACCAGGCCTAGCGGGGGGTTTTCCATTTTGATTGTATATATAAAATAAAAGTTTTAAATTATTACTGTGAATTAGACGTGTATTCTTCTTTAAAAAAATTTGCACAAAATAATATTAGATCTTCTCTCTTTTTTCTTCATGGTTATCACGTCATGATTTTGTTAATGATTTTCTTTGTAAAACTTTGACATCAACTTCGTTTATTGAAAATATTTAATCACGTGGATAAAAATCATGTTTGAAAGACTAGAGGCCACAACTGTCGGTATCGAGAGTCATTGGAGTGATTATTACGTCAGGGAAACACTTAGTTCCCTTTTCTCAATACCGAACTTATTCTGGGGTTCGGCGGTTGGCAGTGTTGCTTTTATTTCTCAAATGATTTTCATCACCTTAATCTTCTACCAACGTCGATCTTCATAAGTGAGTCAGGAGAAATCTGGTTCGTTGTCTCCTTAAGAAATCCGTCGAGGCTAATTCAATCGATTGTCGGCAATATCTATGCCCAAGCTTATTCGTAGGGTGAGGAAAGTCTTGAATCCACCGATGTCGATGAAAACGATGCTCATATATTTTTTGGACTTCTCAAGCGATTTTAGTTACTTTAAACTTTTTCCAATGCCAAAATGCCCCAAGCAGTTTAGGGAAACTTTTAGATTGTTGATTCTTTTAATCGAGGTTAGTCTGTTTTAAATTTAATAAGATTTCTCACATGCCCCAACAAACTTTTTAACAATCAAAACATTAAAACATAAAAGTTAAGCACGGATGGCATTTTCATACTGAAGTAGAAACAAACAGTGCAAGGCCCAAGTGGTACCCAAAAAGGTAGAAAATAAGCCCAGACTTTTTAGGGTGTGTTGAGTTCTCAACACAGGGTTACACTAGTGCCTTTACTGTCCTAAGAGGTGACGCTTTTGGAGCTTCAATAATTTGCTACCCTACCCATATGTTTGGTCCTGACTTTCGACTGTACCCCCTGATGTTGACTACGATTTTGTATCCATAAATGATCGTAGGTATATCAAAGGTGACTGTGTGAGTTTTCACATGGTACCTGAGGTAAACATCATATCACACTATCAATACCCTTGGAGGGTGCCCCTTGAAGCGAGGGTTACATGCACTGGAAAAGGCTGGTAAGTGGAGGTCGGGGAACTGCTTCTCACTCCTTCATTCTTTGGTCGCAAGACTCAATCAACCCATGTCGTTGTCTAAAATGGCCTTTCCTTAACTTATTTTATACTTTAGTCTCGAGACATAATCCACTTGAGCTAAGGTAATGGAGAAGAATTTTGTAGGTGTTGTTTTCCTTAGGAACTTTTGTAGTGGTGTTCTATTTATGTGTAGTCAGCCTTAGAAAGTTAGTTGTTGGATACCTTGAATCATCAATTTAAAGTGGTTGACCAACCATTTCATCGGTCTTGAAGGGTCCAAGGCCTTTCTCCTATCAAATAAAATTCTCCACCGCCTCCTTTGAGGCACCGACTAGACCTGTAATGTCCCCATTACCAACAACTCAACAAAATTGCTCTGATACCACTTTGTAGAATTCCCAACCACCTAGGCTGGGCCATGCTACTCAAAGTTTCTAACTCCGATACTAATTTAAATCATAAAAAAAACTTTGCAAATGCATAGGTTCATACAAAATAATAATAGAAAATATGCATGCGGCATACGCAGTAAAACCCATGAAAAAAATGCATAAATAATAACGCAACACCTGAGTTAACACAATTAAATTACCGAAATGTTTCGGATATGAATAGAGTTGAGAGGGATAACAATAATAATTTATAAACACCATTATCATAGAGATTCCATAGTTAAATATGCATAATTATACACACCGTAAATAAAATAAGCACATGAAAGAAGCTTATCTCATGAAATAAACACCAACTGCGTCCATACCTTCCACGTTCCTCTGAGCCTTAGCCCACATCACTCATAAAATATCAACAGTGGGTCATCCATGATTTGGGGATAAATTCCACCTAGGTAAAGGATTTCTAACCAGGCTAAGGTATATTTGACATTATACAACTCGGACATGAGTTCCAACTCAAACTAACAACTTGCAATCCCTCATTCACCACATGCATATCCCACCGCAGGAAGTGTGCCCCTTTTATGATCAATAGTTCTTCGGCTGCCCCACTTCCCTTTCGGAGCTTCAACAACAGGCCAGACAGGAAGTCACAAATCCCTATAGTTGTAGTTTGACACCTTGGGAAATCAATTCCCAACATTTATCTCACCTGGAGATAATGCTCATGGGCCTGACAACCCACTTCTTTAGTGTCCTACGGGCCTGACAACCCACTTATTCATTGTCCTACAGGCTTCACAACCCGCCTCTTCAGTCTATCTCCAAAAATAACCAAACTCCTGATACAGGTATAGATACGGGTGTTCGTAGCATGAAGGTATAGATAAAATTCCCATGGAGGTAGTGAGGTGCTAATGATAATGGGAATATGCCCCCCAAAGGAACTAAATTTCTCAAATTTTATTTTCATTTTCCCACTTGACACTTTTCATTTTGGGAATTATCTTGGTTCCACCTGTATTCCCTCACAAGGTGATACATTCCTCAACATAAGGGCTTAGGATATATTTAAATATCCATACTTTATACTTTATACATTTTTGGGAATTTTAATAAAATATTCCTTTGGGCTTAAGCCCCCTATCTTAGAGCCTTTTTCCTAGACTTTTATCCCACCTTTCCCATGCTGGTGGAGTTTAGCCGCCCATACTCTTTTACATGGTTGTTCTGTAGCAAAGATGTGTTTTCATTAAAACTGAGTGTGATTGCATTTTACAAAAATGGGCTCGATGGCCTTTCAGCTTTAGGCTCACCAACCTAATAACCATACATGCACTCTAGCCTCAAATACATTCATACAAAGGAACCTTGGCCCCAAAATATCCTGGCTCATCATCCTATATGTATAATTACATTTATATTTACAATGGGGTTCATCCTAGGGGGATTACATTCCCCTCCCCCTTATTTATGCAATGTCCTCAGTGCAGTAGACACACATATACAATCAAAATTCAAAAGTCCTCAAACAAATACATATATTCTGTCCGCAAAACATTTTCATGCTCTGAAGTTGCATCCTCGGAACCATACCAGGTCCATTGGACCTTTACCAGTCCTATTGCTTGATTCCGAAGAAACTTGACTTTTTGATCAAATATGCATATTGGTTTAACTAGGAAGTCTCCTTCTTGCTCCACCTAAATCACATTCCAATCAATGACATGATTATCATTAGGTACATAATTTTTAAGAAATGATACATGGAATAAATTATGAATACACATTGATGCAGGTAAGGAAAACATGTATGCTACAGTACCAATCTTTTCCAGGATTTCAAATGACCCTCAATAACAAGCTACTAGTTTTGAACAATTTCCCAAATTCAAAACTTTATCTAGGCCTTTACTTTTAAAAACACATGGTCACCCACTTTCAACTCTCTCTAAGTTCTTCCCTTATTAACATAAAATTTTTGCATGTCCTGGTCAACCTTTAAATTATGTTTTATTCTCACCATCTTCTCTTCCATTTCCCTGAGTAATTCTGGTCCAACCACTACTATGTCTGTTGGGTCATCCCAGCTCATTGGTGTGTTTCATTTTCTTCCATAAAGTGACTCAAATGGGACCATCTTTAGATATTCTTGATACCCATTTTTATAATAAAAATCCACTAAATTCAAATAATCCTCCCATTTTGATGGTTTATCCATCACATACATCCTCAACATATCTTCAATCACTTGATTCACCCTCTATGTTTTCCCATCTTACTATAGATGATAGGTTGTGCTAAAGTTCATATTGGTCCCAGATCCTTTGAATAATCCTTTCCAAAAATTTGATGTAAATTTTTGATCTCTGTCAGACACAATTTTCTTGGGTATATCATGTAGTCGAGAAATTTCTCTCATATAAATATCAACAATGTTGGTTTCCTTCTGAGTGAGATTTACTGGAATAAAGTGGGCATATTCAGTAATATTATCCACCACCACCATGATGGAATCATGCTACTTGGTTGTTTTGGGAATCTTGGTGATGAAATCCATTGTTACAACTTCCCATTTCTACTTAGGAATGGGTAATAGTTGTAACAGACTAGTTGGGTGTCTGTGCTTTGCCTTGAATTTATGACATTCCAAACACTTGGCAATAAAATCAACAACCTATTTCTTCATACTTAGCCAATAATATAATATTGGCTCTTTACATCCTTAATAGTCTTTTGGTAACCTGGGTGTCCAACATAAGGAACATTATGCATTTCTTTTAATATCAAACTTTTCAATTCGTGAGAACTTGGCACATAAATTATTTCTTTGTATAAAAGATTTCCATTCTCTTTTAATTCAAAATTCTCAACTTTCTGT
This sequence comes from Picea glauca, assembly GCA_000966675.3. NCBI lineage: Eukaryota > Viridiplantae > Streptophyta > Pinopsida > Pinales > Pinaceae > Picea > Picea glauca. The sequence goes on along the minus strand of JZKD02S2269281.1, from coordinate 7,844 downwards.
TGCAAAATACCTTGCTATAATTTTGTCTTTATTTCCATGTACCGTAAATCTTATTTTGCATCCTCTAAAAATTTGTCTTTCAAATATGATGTATACATGTTAATGGTTGTAGCATACATCTCATGCATTCTCCTGTTGTGTGCAACAACCACCTTGTTCTCTTTACCCTTGATACGATTTATATCAAAGTCATATTCACTGAGGAATTATAACCACCTACTTTTCCTGGCATTTAGAGTTGGTTGTCCAAATGAATATTTCAGATCACTATGGTCTGTCCTCAAATCGAATATTTTCCCCATGAGGTAGTGCCTCCACATATTCAAGGCATGCAATATGGCTTCCAATTCCAAATCATGAGTGGCATAGTATTTTTCATGTTCCTTTAATTTTCTTGATTCGTAGCACACTACATGTCCATTCTGACTAAGAACTCCACCAAGTCCTTCTTTACATGCATTTTTTCATACAATGAATTATTCATTTGGATCAACAATCTTAAATATTGGAGCACTAGTCAACAAATACTTCAAGTGTTGGAAACTTCTTTCACATTCTAATGTCCACTCAAACTGCACACCCTTATTTTGCAAGGAAGTGATTGGGTGTGCAATCTTTAAGAATCCATCAATAAATCTTATGTAGTAACATACAAGTACCAATATTGATCTCACCTTAGAGATATTCCTTGGTGTTGACCACCCTTCAATGGATTTTATCTTCTCTGGGTCCACTGCTACCCCTTTCTCTGAAATAATATCCCCCAAGTAATGTATCTACCTCTAGTGGAATGAGAACTTGCTCAACTTTGCAAATAGATGATATTCTCTCAATACTTGTAGCACCATACTCAAGTGTTTCTCATGCTCTTCTTCATAATTTAAGTAAATAAGTATGTCATCCAAAAATGCAATGACAAACTTGTCTAGTTATTCTCTGAAAATACCATCCATTAAATACATGAAGACAAATGGTGCATATGATAACCCAAATGGCACCACTGTGAACTCATAACTTCCATACCTTTTTCTGAATAAAGTCTTGATAATGTCTTCTTCTTCTTTAATTCTTACCTGGTGATAACCTGACTTGAGATCGATCTTAGAGAATACTTTATCATATTTCATCTAATCAAAGAGATCATCTATCCTTGGCATAGGATACTTGTTCTTCATGGTTACCTTGTTCAACTGCCTGAAGTCAATGAAAAGCCTCAAGGTTCCATCCGTTTTCTTCAAAAATAATATTGAGACACCCCAAGGTGACAAGCTTGGGCATATATACCCCTTCTTTAGAAGTTCTTCCAGTTTCATTTGCAACTCCTTGAATTCTAGTGTACTCATCCTATAAGGAGTCTTGGATATTGGGGATGCTCTAGGCATCAAATTTATGGATAAATCAATATCTCTCTTGGGTGGAAGCATCAATATTTATTTAAATACATCTTTAAACTCTTTTGGGACTACATAATCTTCGATACTTGGTACTTTATCTTTAGGTGCCTCCTCCATATGCACTACAAATACTTGACATCCTTTCTTAAAGTTTTTCTTCAGTTGCATGGATACAACTTCTTTGATGGTTACTTCTCTTGGAATACCCTGAACTGTCCTCAAGTTCCCTTCTTCATCCAAGTAGGTAAAATCCTTATTGTAATAGTCTATAACAACACGATTTTGTTCCAACCAATCCATACCGATTAGGAAGTCATACGAGCTCAAAGATATCATATTCAAATCTTCCCTTGTGCTTAATCCATTCATGTCTATTGGGCATGCCTTAAGCATATAATTAATATTCCTTTTAGCTCGTGTAGCTTGCTACACCAACCAAGGTTTGCCTAACTTGCTTCTTGGTAATTGAAATATTTACACCATATTAGGATCTAGATAACTATGACTAGCTCTTGAATCAATTAAAATAGCAATGGCTTGGTTGTTGATCTTATCTTCCACTTCAATCATATGTGACTGAAACTCATATTGCTTGTTATCCAGAGCTTCGTAGATCCTAGGTACATTTATGCTTATTTCCTCCATTGTTTCAGCTTGCTATACATTGTGAACAATCCTCACTTTTTCACCTCTGTGAGGTAAATCTCTATACATATGATCTCCCCCACAACCACAACATTGAATAGGTGGTTTCCTTGGTCTTTGTCCCATTGTATCAGTCATATTGGGTTCCTTAGGAGTTGGTTGTCCTTGATAATTATTTTGGAAGAATGGTGGCTTTTTCCCCTTCCTCCTCTATTCCATCTTGCTCTTATTTGGAGTAAATTCTCCACCGCCTCCTTTGAGGCACCAACTAGACCTTTAATTTCCCCATTACCAACAACTCAATAAAATTTCTCTGATACCACTTTGTAGTGTTTAAAGCCACCTAGGCTGGGCCATGCCACACAAAGTTTCTAACTCTGATACTAATTTAAATCATAAAAATACTCTGCAAATGCACAGATTCATACAAAATAATAACATAAAATATGCATACAGCATGTGCAGGAAATCCCATGAAAATAAATGCATAAATAATAACACAGCACCTGGGTTAACAGACAATTAAATTACTTAAATTTTCTGCATATGAACTTAGTTTAGCGGAATAAAAATAATAATTTATAAACACCATTATCATAGAGATTCTATAGTAGAAGACACATAATTATACACACTGTAAATAAAACAAGAACATGAAAGACACTTATCTCATGAAATAAATACCAACGGCATGCATACCTTACACATTCCTCCTAGCCTTAGACCACATCGCTCATAAAATATCAGCAATGGGTCACTCCTGAGATGGGGATAAATTCCACCTGGGTAAAGGATTTATAAGAAGGCTAAGGTCTCTTTGACAGTATACAACTCAAACACAGGTGCCAAATCAAACTAACAGCCTACAGTCCCTCATTCCCCACTTGCCTGTCCCACCCCAAGAAGTGTGCCCCTTCTCTTCTCAATAGTCTTTTGGTCACCCCAATTCCCTTAAGGGGATTCAACTACAAAACAAAAAATAAGTCTCAGATCCCTATAGCTACAATTTTTCACCTTAGGAAATCAATTCCCAGTAGTTCTCTCACCTAGAGACAATGCTCATGGGCTTGACAACCCGCTTCTTCAGTGTCCTACGGGCCTAGAAACCCACTTATTCATTGTCCTATGAGCATGACAACCCACCTCTTCAGTCTATCTCCAAAAATAACCAAATTCTTGATACAGGTATAGCTACGGGTGTTCGTAGCATGAAGGTATAGATAAAAGTCACATGGAGGTGGTGAGGTGCTAATGATAATGGGAATATGCCCCCCAAAGGAACTAAATTTCTCGAATTTTATTTTCATTTTACCACTTGACACTTTTCATTTTGGGAATTATCTTGGTTCCACCTGTATTCCCTCACAAGGTGATACATTCCTCAACATAAGGGCTTAGGATATATTTAAATATCCATACTTTATACTTTACACATTTTTGGGAATATTAATAAAATATTCCTTTGGGCTTAAGCCCCCTAGATTAGCCACTTTTTCCTAGACTCTTAGCCCCCCTTTCCCATTCTGGTGGAGTTTATCCCTCCATAATATTTTACATGGTTGGTCTGCAACAATGATGTGTTTTCATTAAAACTGAGTGTGATTGCATTTTACAAAAATAGGCCCATTGGCCTTTCATCTTCAGGCTCACCAACCTGATAACCATACATGCACTCTGGCCTAAAAATACATTCATACAAAGGAAATATCGACACAAAATATCATGGCTCATCATCCTATATGTACAATTAAATTTATATTTACAATGGGATTCATCCTAGGGGTATTATAATACCAATCCAATGCTTTCATACCAACTGGCCCTGTTGATGTTTTGGAGACTGAGATTGCATATTTGAATGCTTCTACACTGGAGGTTACACGTATCTTGGATATCAAGTCCAAATGCTTCATTAGACCTTGGAACCATCCATTAATTAGATTGGACGATCAATTTTTAGTGCATATTCCAACTTTCAAGTTGAGAAACACTAACAATCACCCTCTTCGGTGGGTTTTTATGGAAGGCACCTTTGATGTGTCAGGGTCTAGGGTCCCTTCAACCCCCACTTTGGATATAGTTAAGGGATTTATTTCACCCCCTCACCCTTCCACCCAGACGACTAATGTGACTCAAGACACAATGGTTGTGCTAACCATCAACTCCATGTCATTGATGATTGGGTCCACTCATCCTTCAAGTTCGACTCCATCATCGTCATTCATTTCTAATGCCTTTTCATTTGCAACGTCGTTGATTGACATGCAAATTTTTTCAACTTGTTCTTAATCCCCTCGCTCGAAAGAGAGTCTTTCTCATCTTTTGGGACCAATCTCTTCGTAGTATGGAGTGGTCCTATAAGGGGTGGTTTTAAATCCTCCGACATTCCTTCAACTTTTAACCCCTTTACATTATTTGGTGGTTTTGGAAGTAATCCTTTACTTCATCAAAATGTCAATAGGGGGAAACCCTTTCCAAAGTCAATGGAATCCTACACAAGGACCTTTCCTTTGCAAGCGATGTCGGTAGGGGAAAACCCTTTCCAATATTACAAAAAATCAATGGGTGGAACATTTCCTCTCCCTAGTGAAGGACCTTATGGTTTTTATCAAAACCCTAGCCAATTGGCAAGATCTTCCTGACAACCTAGTGCCAGCTACAATCCATGATTTCCTTTTCCAGTTGCAAATCTTTGTTATTAAAAACATCTAGAATATCACGAGGAATAGTGAATAATATGCCAATCTCATAGAGGATGGGGAAATTAGTTGGAGGAGCGTGAAGTCATATGATATTGATTTAGAAGACACGATCGAGAGGTGGTAGAAAAATCTTTATGAAGTCTCGATAAGAAGATGCAGGTGTATTACCACCAAAGTGCATGAAGAAGAATTTTGGTCCTACAGATTTGATGGACTAGATCTGGTGGATGCAACACATTCTCGAACACCATTGGGTATGCAACCTCAATACAGTGTTATAATAGAGGGTCATGTATCCTTGTCTGATCGACACCTTTGTGTGTTGTGTCATGTTGCAGTGTTCTACGTGTAAGATAATCGTTTTGTACATGGAAGCAAAATTGATGGGATAAACATGGGCTAATATATGGATGGATAAACATGGGATAACATTTAATGTTTACAAAGTAATGCTAGATTCATCTCTAGAATTACTTCGTTTAGTAAAAATGAGAGCACAAATGTGCGCTTTAAATCAAAGAGAACCTAAGATATTCTCCCATGTGCCTTAGGAAGAGGCCAAATAAGAGGTTGAACTTAAAAATCAGGTTAATGAAACACCTTAATTGCATGATTTTTGAATTTTTTTGTTAAACCAATTATAATGCATTGGTTTTTGTGCCAAGTTAATAGGAATAGCGAAAATCAATTACTAAGAGTCCCTCATCCCGAAGGTTAGGGACTAATAGATGGTGATATAGGAGAGCATGGATTGTTACAATGATATCCAAACCTCTACTTATGCTTAATTTTAGTCGTAGCATGCCTCCAATGAAGACGTCACAATTTTAATGTTATGCTGGCAACGTTTAACATATTTACAATATTTACCAATAGATTTCACATATCTGCAAAATATCAATTACTACCAATACGTTTTCCATAAATCATTGATTTTCAATATTGTCAACCATAATTATCTTCTACTTCGTAACTTTGATGTATCAATCATAACCACTTTCTTAAATGTTCTAAGTTTTTATCTTTTTTTAAACATAATTTTTATAAAGAGGTTCTAAATTAATTTATGCATTTAAAAATGTGATTTAAACAATTAAACAAATGTAAAATTTTAATTTCATTAACAATTGTATAGCAAGACTTAACTAATCATTAAAAAAAACAAAAAACAAAAACATTTAAACTCCTAAGATAACTTTTAAAATATACTATCATAAACATATGGTAATGACTTATGAAACTAGTTTTAAACTTCAAAATCTCTCTTTTTAACTCTACTTACTGAGAATTAAGTTAGTGGTCATCAATGACAGGCATTAAAAAATTTGGGTCGTACTCGACGTTCAAAATGGGTGAGTAATAAACATCTTGTTGTGTAGAATTTAATGTTGTGGCTGCTGGTATATACACCATCGAATCACCTTGGTATATACATTGAGATATATTTGACAGTTTATATACCACCTTCCGCAGAATTGAATGTTGCACAACATGTTGGTTATTTATTTCCTTCAAAATTCCCATGAGTCTAGGACGAGCACTTTGACTGTCAAATTCCAACCATGCAGGCTTGATCATTGGTTTAGATGTCCGACTACAACGTACTGGTGGCAGAATCGGTTGACACTATCAGAGAATCCAATGCATCAAATACCAACGTAGATCCATCTTAAATATGTATCTGTCATGCCCTAAGAAGGATCAAATCTCTCGAGGTGCAAACCTTTCCTCAAGTTTTTCACTCTAAAAAGAAATGTTGCACCTCGAGGGATTCGATCCCTCTCGATGCATGATAGATCTATATTTAAGATGGATCTATGTTGGTTCTAGTCGCGGGAAATAACGTGAAATTTTTATATGATAATTTGTATCTATATGTATATGTTTAAGATGAAGTTGATAATTTTAAATTTACATCATTATGAATCGAAATAATAACAAAGTAACAATGTTTAGAGATGAATATCTTGAACAATAAAAAAATGGAATTGTTAAGATATTTAATAATGTATATAATACATATCATTAAGAATTTATATGAGGAAGATATTGAATAACTCATATATTACATAGTAATTGATCTCAATCTATCTTCTTTCTCTTTTCTCTTACACACACCAACACACTTTTCCATCTTCTTATATCGATCATATGGAAATGGAAGTTGAAATTGAAGACCACGCAAAGCTTTAATCTAAGATATTGCAGTAAAAGTGAGACCTTGGGGAATTTTAGACCTCCCGAGTTTTTCATGTTTTATATACCTTACTATTATAATGGTTTTAATGTGCAAATACTAATAGATAAATCACACCTAACCAAACAAAGTATAGGACTTCAACTTATATATCTATTTTGAAATTGGTTTTCAGTGCGTTATTGATAAATTCATTTCGATTTATAATTTGCAATATCTCGCACATGAAATCAATATAGAGGGTTAATATCCTTCAAATCATTTCTTCAATTAATTAATGCACTAAATCATTTTTCATAGTGATACCAAAATAAATATAGAGGATTAATTTCATTCCTCAATTAATTAATGCACCCAATCGGTTTTCATAGTATTATCACTAAAATCAATACACCCTATTATTTTATGTTATATCATTGTTTAAATGCAACTACTTGATTATGCTAACTCATTTTTCATTGTATCATCACTTAAATCAATGCATATTTCTTTTTGCATCATGTCATTGTTGAAATCAATGATACTAATTGCTCTAAATCACTTTTCATACTACCATCTCTAAAATAAATGCACCCTATTGTTTTGTGTTATATCATTGTTGAAATCAATTAGACTCTCTTATTCCTCTAAATCATTTTTTTAATACCGTCACTGAAATCAATATGCCCTATTGTTTTTTGTTATATCAATATCACTTAAATTAATGCACCATATTGTTTCATGTTATATCATAGTTAAAATGAATAGAACTACTTGATTATATTGAATCATTTTTCATTATATTGTCACTTAAATCAATGCATATTGTTTTGGATTATATCATTATTGAAATCAATGTAACTAATTTCTCTAAATCATTTATCATTGTGTCATCACTAAAATCAATGCATTGTACTATTTTGCATT
>JZKD02S2269259.1:0-25263 GCA_000966675.3 Picea glauca | reverse complement strand
TTTAAAATCTCTTAAACCACTTTGACTACTTTGACCTTTTGGGGCTTCTAGATGACATATGAGGGTCCTCCAACTTCGTAAGGCCATAACTCTCAAACCATGAGGAGTTATGGGATGTTCCACATACCACAAGAAATGGATTGCCATGTACTATCCATATAGAATAGTATTATCTGAAAAATATATCATAACTCATACCATTACCCATGAAACAAACTTGGGTCCATTACCCAAACCTGGGGTCTCCAACTTCTCATGGCCATAAATCTCTAACCATGAGGAGTTATGTGACATTCCACATACCACCAGAAATGGCATGACAAGAACTATCCATATAGGATAGTTTCCCTGGAAAATTCACTGTCATTCATCTCATTATTCCACAATTAATCATGGGTTCTCTTACTCCGCAAAGCATCTTCCGGTGAGGGATTTCACCATAAGGGGACCACTTTAGATTTCATCCATATTTACTTCTTATCAACCATGACAAAAAAATAATGAGTCATATTTACATCAAACAATACTGGGTCCATTACCCAAACCTTTGTGCTACAGGAATTTCTTCAAGGGTTGACATCAATGACAACCAATCTTAATCAACAATATCTGTAGTCCCAAAAAGTAGGTTAACTCACCAAGAAAGGACATATAAAAATCATGTTGCATGTCTTCAGAAAACTTCTCACTCATCCTATCATTGTCACTTCTGAAGATAATGTCGTCTACATAGACTTAAATAATCAATATACTATCTTGATCCACCTTTATGTAGATTTTGTTTTCTGCATTTCTTTTCATGAACCCTTGAATATTGTAAATATCTATCTAGTCTCAAATTCCATGCTCTGGGGGCTTGTTTGAGACCATATAAATCCTTCTTCAATCTGCAAACATAACTTTCCTTCTCTGATAACTGAAATCCTTCTGGTTGCTAAATGCGTATTTCTTCCTCTAGATCTCCATTTAGGAATGTTGATTTCATGTCCATTTGATACACTTTAATATTATTGAAGCATGCATAAGCTAGTATTAGTTTGATTGCTTCCATCCTCGCAACTGGGGAAAATTTCTCTTCAAAATATATACCTTCAACTTGAGAGTATCATTTGCATATCGATCTTACTTTGTTCTTGGTAACCTATCCATCCTTGTTCAATTTCTTCTTGAAGACCCACTTTGTACTGATGACATTCTTGTTCTTTAGTCTTGGAACCAGTTCCCATGTGTCATTATTTTCTATCTAATCTAACTCTTCATATGTGGCCTTGACCCGGTGTTCATATTTGTTGGATTCTTCAAAATTGCTTGGCTCAATTTTACACAATAGGGCTAGATGATGTTGTTATGGTGAACAAATTCTTCTTCTGGTTTCAACTCTTGCATATTTTTTTCCAATAATCTGATCTCATGGATGATTCTTCTACACTCGTTTGTTGGGTGTCTTTGGAGGTACATGAATATCCTATTTTTCGTTATCTACTTTTGGCTTCTCTTCTTCTTCATATGATTCTTCATCTACTTCTTCTTCTTTCAGATCTTCTTCGTGATCATATTCCACTAAATTTTTGCTACTTTCTTTTATCTTTCGACCATCTATCTCATCAACCATCACATTGATGATTTCCACTATTCTGTTGAATCTCAAATTGAAACATTTGTATTCTTTCATTTTCCTTGAGTACCCAACCAGTATACCTTTATCGACTCGAGAATCAAATTTTCCAATTCTGCCATCTTCTCTTTTAATGTAGCATTTGCTTTCGAAAACTCTAAAGTGCTTTACATTTGATGGTATTCCTTTCTATGGCTTGTATTGATTCTTATTAATTTTATTTCTGATCATCCCTCTATTCTGAATGTGAATTGTTGTATGCACTCCTTGTACTCAAAAGACATATGTCAACTTGGAATCCATTAACATGGTTCTATCCATTTCCTGTACTATTTTGTTCTTCCTTTCAACAACTACATTTTGTTGAGGTGTCCTAGCTACTAAGAATTGTCTCTTTATCCCATGCTCACTGCATAATTCCATGAATTCCTTTGATATAAATTCTCCTCCATTGTCTGATCTCAAAAACTTGATTTTCAACTCTGTCTCAGTTTCAACCATCTCTTTGTATGTCTTGAATCTTTCGAATGCCTCTAACTTCTTGTTTAGAAATACAATTTCAATCATTCTTGTGTAGTCACCAACTACTTGCATGAATTATTGCTCACCTTTCAATACTTTTATTCTTGTCGGTCCATCCAGTTTAGTATGTACAATTTCAAGTGGTTTTTTTGTGCAGTATTCCTTTGACTTGAACTTTGTCTAGGTTTGTTATCCATGTAGACAATGCTTTCATAGAATGTTTGTTGGCTTCAAGATATAGGTAATTTCTCTTACTTCTTCCTTTTTTATAACTTTGACAAGATTATCAAAATTTATATGACCCATTCTTTTGTTCCAGAGACAAATTTCATCATCCTTTCCTAAGAAACGTATTTCTTTTCCTATTTCATTTAGAACATATATGTTTCTTGGAGTCCTTACAGTTGTAGATACCAACTTGCCTGATTCTTCTTTCCTTATCTCACACTTCTTTGCATCAAACACAAGTCTGTGTCCTTGATCACACACTTGACTTACACTTAGTAGATTTCATTTCATGTCTTTGACCAATGAAACATTTTCAACTATGGAATCTATACTTATGATATTGATTGTTTCATTTCCAATGATCTTGGCTAATTTGTCATTCCCAAATGAGATTGATCCATATGTTTCCTTCTTCAATGTCAGAAACCTTTCTTTGTCACTTGTCATATGCTTTGAGCATCCACTGTAAACATACCATCCATGTTTCTTGTGTTGAGCTTGTAAAGTGAGATTTCATTTTTCAGTGTTGAATTGGTCTTTCTTTCTTATCCATATCCTTTATGGTTCCTTCTTATGACTATTGATATTCTACTTTGGTTCTCTTGGAGGAACAATGAGTTTGCAATCTTTAGACATATGCCAAAAGTTGTTGCACTTATAACATTCTACCTCATCACTTAATGATCCAAAATTATTTTATCTTCTATGAGATCTTCTTGGATGATTATTTCTTCTATAACCCTCATCATTGATTATGTTCTTGGTAGTGGATCTACAATTCATAGCTTTGTGCCCAAAATTATAACATGACTAACATGAACCAAGAAAAATAGTTTGATACCTGGGAGTAGAAGATATTCTGAATGGTGCTTCTCTTCTGAATCCTTCTTCTTCTTGAGGTATTTCTATAGCTAGTTATTGTTGATACCAATTTTTGAATCTTCTAGGTGGTGCAGTGTCTCTGTAATCTTCCTCTTGAGTTTTTCTATCTTCTTCTTTCAAGGGATCTCTGACAGATTCTGCATAGTTTCTTGGTTCTTCTTCTTGCTATGTCGTTTTGGAGCTTGAACCTTTCTTTGTCTATGTCTAATTGTATCCTAATCCAGATATTCCATTGTAAGGTATTTGAATGTTAATGATATTATCCAATATCCTTGTGTTATTTTGTTGCATGCCCTTCTTTTGAATATCTTTTCTTAGAATGACTATTTATGCTTCTAAATTTTCAATGATCTTGTCTTTTTCATCTAACTTTCCTCTGAATTCTTATTTAATCCTCTTGTATTCTTCTTTCTTCGTTAACTCTTTCTGGAGTGTGACTTGTTTCTATTCTTTTCTCTTTTAATAAATTCTATGGCACTCAACAATTCTTCTATGTAATCAACTTTTGCCTCTTCACATTCTTATTTGGATCCTTCTTCATCATAGTCTTCTATTTCCATGAATATTACCCTTTCTATATCATTGTCATTGTACTAATCTTCATCTGATGAGGAACTGTCTTCCTTGGTGAAAAATATTTTCTTGAAAATTTTCTTTTTATTTCTTCTACCCTTTTGAATTTGCTTTTTCTTTTTAGGGTCATATTCTTCTTCATTTCTTTTATTTTTCTTATATGGACATTTATTAGAAAAATGACCAGCACCATCATAATTAAAACAAATCAATGGAAGATTACCTTTGTATTTGTCGGTTCCCATTTTCAACCTTTTGACGAAGTTAGCCACTTCTTCATCTTCCTTTGAATCATCACTACAACTACAATCTGACTCTTCCTTTTGTTTATATTTATTTTTTATCTTCTTTGATTCCTTGAATGTTGCTTCCTTCATGACTGGATTGTCTTGCTCTTTCCTCATCTCGTAATATGTGAGTATCCCGTGTAGCTCATATATATTCAAGGTGTCTATATCTTTTCTCTCTTTCGGGGATGAAATATTCAGATCATATCTCATAGGTAGATACCTAAGTACCTTTTGAACAATGCTTGTTTCCTTCATTTCTTCTCCCAAACCCTTGATGGCATTGATTGTGTCATCAACTCATAGAAAGTAGGCTGCAATGTTTCCATCTTCCTTCATCTTCAATTATTCGAACTTCATTCTAAATGTTTGAAGTTTGTCTCCTTTAAATTTGGCATCTTCTTCGTAGATATTCTTCAGTTTTTCCAAGATTTATTTTGCGGATTCAGAGTGCACAACCTTGGTGTACACTAATTCATTAAAACCATTCAATATGGCATTTTTAGCTCTAGAATCATTGTCTTTAAGTTTCTTTCCATCCTTATCAGTCGAGGGAGTCACTGGTTCTTTGAATCCATCTACTATTGCTCACAAAACATCGAATCCTTGTTCCTATACATATGTTTTCATTCATCTACTCCAAAATTCATAGTTCTAATCGTTAAAATATGGTACCCCAATCATAGCATAGTCTATGATATCCTTCTAGTGGTTAGACTTCTTTTTGAAGGAATTTATCTCATACCAATTTTTGGATTACTGAGAGGGGGGGTGAATCAATAATTAGCAATAATTGTACTTTTAACCATAGTATATTATTAAACAATAATCATTAGTTTACCATTAAAATTCAATATACCATCAAAAATATAATCATAAACAACATCACATCATGATAGATACACAATACACTAGTGATGCATACCCCACCCTCTGTTAGGTTCCGCGAGACCTCTTGGTCTAGGATCGTTCACAATCGACAGTTGGATCATCTCTTTGGGCTCTGTTTTACCCCCAAATCCTGTACACGGGTACTTTCATTCCTTGTGCAAGTCCAACAATGAACACCACAAGCTCACACTAAGCCCCTTTGCTTCTGAAAATCAATTTCAGGCCCCTAGCCATTTTCACTCCGCCCAACTCCTCACATGACTAAGGGTTTTGACCAAGCGTGTTATTTCAGTGCCTCTGTCTACAAGGTTTTTGGCCTTCATCACCTTCCAAAACCATCGAAATCTGAAACCGCAGGATTGACGGTCCACAATCCTATGCAAACTAATTGTTGATATCTTCTTCACAACTCCAGGCTTCAACGATCTTCCCACAACGGTTTTTTCACCAATCACCCGTATCACTGAAAAGGAAATTCTTGACTAGAATTAGATTGAAAGTTCTCAAGCTCCATCAGATAGATAGTACAGATCTCTTCTCTTCGAGATTCAACAATTTATTTTGACTACGTCCAACACACATAGGCCTTTGTATCTCCCGACGTTGAAACATCGAAATACCTCTCCTTCCTCCATGTGTCCCCTTCTTGATCGATGGAAAATATGTCTTCAGGACTTTAGGATGTTTAAAATTTCACTGAAGTGCCATGTCCCCAAACTATGGATCTTTCTCCATGCATCCCCCTCCAATGGATGGTCAGGATGGACTCCAACATTCGGGCCTTTGGGAGTCCTCAAAAATGTTGCACTCTATTTTATCTAGAGTGTTGGACCTCTGAATTTGCTGCCAAGTGTCCTCCCCTAATCAATGGTCCATAATACTTCAGGCCTCCAAGCTTCAGATCTTTCCATTACATCACACCCAAAATATCCCAAAGTTTCGACCTTCCAGAGTGTTAGATATTTTGAAATGTGCCCTCAACTGTCAAAGACCTAGATCTGCTTCGAGCTCTGACAACTTCTTTCCCAATTACTTCACTTTGAAAACCCTTCAAAGTGCTCGACCTCTAGAGTGACGAGACCTAGCGACATGCGTCCTACTCCAATGAACGATGGAGATATTATCTATTTCTCTAGGCTTCATAATCTTTGATCGCTCCAACCTCACTTCCCTCTGGGGTATCAATCTTCTGGAGTACGGGATCTCTGGCCACACGTCCTTCACAATGGATGACTACGATGACCTACGAGACTCTGAAACTTTGGGATTCCAACCATTTTCACACATGCACTCTCCAGTTCCTTTGGAGTGACCCTCTTCTGGAGTACGATATCTCCCACCCTGTGTCCCTCACAATGAATGGCTGAGATCTTCTCCATTGTTCATAGTTTAAACAACTTTTATCACTCCAATGTTGAGTGCTCCCATAGTGATTACCTTACGGACTTCACAATCTTATGGAATGTGTCCTCTTGCTTCAACTGTGAGGATCTTCTCTGAGGCTTTGACAACTTCTCACCCCACACCTTGAATCTTTCGTAGTGCTAAAGATCCGAACCTCCTTCAATTTACAGATAGGTGTCCCTCTCAAATAGATGCTCCTAATTTACTATGGATCCTAGGACTTCGGGAATACTGCACTTAAGTATAAAAGAAACCTCCGTACCTATGAATTATGAAGGACCCTCAGGGTTAAAACACACACTAGTTACCTAAATTTGACGACTCGTGATCCTCACGCCTAGATACAATGGAGAGGATATATCCTCCACTGTGCGCACTCCTCCTCAAGTTTGGACTCTAATCTAACAGTCCAGATCTGTTCTAACATACCATCCAACAATTTTTGTAGCTCCTCCTTTCTATTGCTGCGCTTTCCTTCTGAATGAAGGATTTTCCTAAAAAATGTTTCAAAGGCTTGGTATTTGATCCTTCTCCTTTTCAAGCTTGACTTCTTGACCTCTGCTCCTATTGTTTCTCCTGAGATTTGGAATTTGAAATAAGTCCTCTTTACACTCACCTTGCACCTCCCTCATAGTCCATGACTTAGACTGGTTTCTTCTTCTACACTCCTTGCAGAGACTCTGTGCAAAATCACACTATCTCTCCTGAGACTATACTTGCTCAACTTCGAAGGGTCTTGGCCCTTGTATTCTCCAGAAAGGTCATGTGCCCTCCTGGCACTCTATGCTCATTTTCCTAAGATTTATGGACTTTATAAATGGTCCTCTTGCATTCCTGGCACTAGCTTCTCTTCAAGTCTTGGAATCCAAAGAATTCAACCACACACTCCTTGCGTTCATATCCCTTGAGACTTTCTCAACACTTATCTAAGTGTTGGCCCAGTGCACTCCTTGCACAGGTCTTCTCCTGAGTTTTGAAGTCTTTAGGCTCATTGGTGCACTCCTTACACTCCTTGTATAAATTTTCTCCAGAGTGTTCAGTAACTCTGGTCCTCCTTCTCCTCTAACTAGCTATAAGAGTGTTCAGTAACTTTGAAGTGCACTCCTTTCATTATTCCTTCTAAGATTTAGAATGGATCTGGTGTGCCTACCTAGAACACTCTTCTCTAAACTCGAGAGAGAATTCAAGTGCACCCCTTGCACAAGATTCACAGAGTTTTCTCTAACTATGGTGTGAACTCCTTTCATAAGCCTAAGAGCCCATAACTACTTAGAATCTCACCAATATAGAGAAGTCTATCTAAAACTGCAAATTTAACCTACTTTCACGTCTACAACATATATGAATGAAACATAGGAAAATATTCAGAAAACAACCATTCATTATACATAAAAACACAAACACCTCATATGAAGGAAAAATTTCTTTTGTATTGATTTTGAATGCTCTTGTACAAATATTTACAAAGGCTGGACTACAACGGATTCTTCAACACTTTCTCTCCTCTCTTATCTCAGGCTCTCTCTACTTTATCATCCTAATGAATTTTGATACAATATATTTTTACAAAAGAGGGACTCCTCGAGCCTTTCCTCCATATACCTACTCGCATTCAATTACATTCAATTACATTCAATGGACAACTAGTCCAAACTAGGCCTAAAAGTATCTACATGACATCCATTAAAGGCGACCCCACATGCAACCTGTATAAAGGCACATGGCTCAGATTTCCTCGAGCCTTACAACATTTAATTTCATTTAGCTATATTAAAAATTTTAAATTTGGGTTAAAAATGAGAGGGTTGGCGCCTCTCTTTCCTTGGAATTTGTTCCTCCAAGTGCATTGATGCGTTGGTTGTCTGGCACTTGATGAGGTGGAGAAATGCTCCTGCATCATACTCTCACACTGACAAAATAATGATATCCTTATCATGGCTCTCCTTTTGTTGAGTTTGAGATCCTCCTGGGTCCCATATATGAATTTGTAGTTGTCTATCTGCTCCTCTGCCTTTCTTCTTCCCTACTGTTGCAGGCTCTCCTCTGATCAACTTATCTCTACTACCGGTTTCCTTCTCTCATAACTTCAACATCAACCTTCTGATTTGTTCTATCACTCTATCTAGCTAGTGTACTTGCTATATCCTCCTTTGCAGTATGTTATGTTGCATTTCCTCTTCATTAGTTTCCAACTTGACCTGTTGGATACGATAACTTTACACTATTACCCTTTCTGCCAAGGCTTCCACTCCTTCACCCAAATCAATGGGAAGATCAATCTGATATCCCATGTTTTTTCTATCTCCTATGGCACTGGCTTTCCACTCCACTATAGGCTGAAACTCTATAGTAGTACTACTGAGCTTCTGCTCATCCATCTTCCCTGATAGTTTTCCTTTTGTCAGCTCCTCTCCAACTTCATCCAACTTCTCCTCATTTTGGAATTATTCTCCACTCTTAAAAACTACATCCATCTAGTAGTCTTTTTTGTGCGTGGATTGCTTAACCAATCCTCCATCATATTTAGCTCCTTCTTTCACTGAGTGAGCATCTAACCTGAATTCTCCTCTTCTACTCTCATCCACTTGACATATGTCAATGTTTACTCTTGCTCCTCCTTGACAGTCTTGGTTGGATGTCTCTCCTCTGTTGCACCTTTATCATATGCACTGGCCATTACTAGGTTAATTGGAAAAAATATTTTGATTCCTCCAATGATCAGAATGTACCTCTAATCCTCCTCCTATGTTAGCACTGCTTGTTGATCGAAACTCTCCTATGATTTCTTAATACTCTCAAACAGTCTCATATCCACTTCTTTTAGCACTCCTTGTTGATATGAACTCCTTTCTGAGATCCTAAGACTTTCATAAAATCTCACCTCATCCTCCTTTCCCACCTAGAAATATGAGGTTTCACTCTTGCCCTCTTGGAAGCCTATGAGATATTTGACTGATCTCAACTCATTTTCTACCTAGAAACTTGAAAGTTCATATTTCCCTTCTAGAAGTCTATGAGATCTTTGCTTGATCTCTCTTCCTTTCCCTCCTAGCAATTTGAACCTTCATCACTGAGGTTTATTCCAACCTTTGGCTCACAAATGTAAACCATCTCCTCCTCTGTGGCATTGAGGGTTTCAACATGCCCTGACCACCTCCTCAAATTCTACCTCTTCCTTTTGGAAATCAAATGTTGGATAGTGCACTTTACTTTTCTCTTCAAGGGCCATTCATACCTCCATATTCCTTGTGCTTCCTGCTACATATTCAACATTAACCTATTTATATCTTCTCTAATATCCCCAAGCTCTTTATCTCTCTTTTCTTTTCTCACCTGTTGGTGACCTCATTGAGCTTTCTTCTTATGGCCTTCAGTAGCCATCTTCCTCCAATGCCTCTAAGAATGTGACTAGTTCTTCTAGCTGAGCCTACCTGGCTGTCAACTTCGTCTACTCTGCAACTGAGAGAACTGTTGGATTTCTCCTACATCCCTCCTAGTTTTCTCTTGTCTATTGCACACCTTGCAACAATATTAACAGAGAATCACACCCTTCTTTAACCTCCTTTTTCTTCTTTCTACAGAAAAAAAAAATCAGCTCTGATACCAGTTGATGTAGACCCCACCCTCTCTTAGGGTCCGTGCAACCTCCCAGTCTAGGATCATTCACAATCGAGAGCTGGATCATATCTTCGAGCACTGCTGAGCCCCCAAATATTGTACACAAGTCCTTTAATTAATTGTTTTGGTCCAACAATCAACTCTGTGGGATCACACTAAGCCCCTTTGCTTCTTAAAATCAATTTTGGACCCCTATCCCTTTTCACTCAACCCAAAACATCACGTGACCAAGGGCTATGACCAAACTCTAATAAATAGTGCACTATTTCGGTGCCTCTGTCTCTGGGGTTTTCAACCTTCATCACCTTCCAAAACCATCGAATGTCAAAACCGCAAGATCAATGGTCCATAATCCTCCACAAAATAACAACTGAGATCTTCTTCATAACTCTGGGCTTCAACAATCTTCCCACGACATTTTTTTCAACAATCACTCAGATTTTCGAAAAGGCAATGTTTCCCTAGAATTATATCGACGGTTCTCAAGCTTTGTCATATAGAAGGTATAGATCTCTTCTCATATCTCCCGATGAAAAAACGTAGAAATACCTCGCCTTCCTCCACGTGTCCCCTTCCTGATTGATGACCATGATGTCTTTGGAACTTTGGGACTTTGGGAATTTTGAAATTTCTTCGAAGTGCCATGTCTCCAACATACGATCACGATGGACTCCCACATTTGATCATTCAGGAGTCCTCAACAATGTTTCACTCATATGCCATATTTCCTCACCTGATCAATAGTCCACAATACTTCGGGCCTCCGGGCTTCAGAGCTTTCCGTTACACCACACCCCAAATCTCCCAGAGTGTCAACCTTCTGGAGTGTCATATCTTCTGCCAGGTGCCCTACATCTGCTTTGGGCTTCGGTAGCTTCTTGCCCAATGAATTCACTTTGCAAACCCTCTAGAGTGATATACCTTCGAAGTGACGAGACTTGGCGACACGCATCCTCCTCCAATCAATGGTGGATATCTTATCTACTTCTTTGGGCTTCGAAATATTTGACTGCTCCAACCCCACTTCCCTATGGGGTATCAATCTTCCAGAGTACTGGATCTCTTGTGATGCGTCCTTCACAACAGATGGCTGAGATGACCTCTGGGACTCCGGCATTTCGGGAGTCTGACCACTTTCACACATGCACTCTCCAGTTCGTCCGAAGTGACCCTCCTCCCAAGTACAAGATCTCCCACCATGTGTCTCTCACAATGGACGACTGAGATATTCTCCATTGTTTGGAGTTTCTATGATCTTTCTCACTCCAACGTTGAGTGCTCCCATAGTGCTCACCTTTCAAATTTCACAATATGATGGCACATGTCCTCCGGCTTCAATGGTGAGGATATTCTCCGAGGCTTCAGCCACTTCTCACCGCACATCTTGAATCTTATAGAGTGCTAAATCTCCAGACCTCATCCAATCTACGAAGACGTGTCCCTCTGAATTGGATGTTCCTGATTTACTCTGAATCCTAGGACTTTGGGAATCTTGCGCTTAATTATAAAATAAACCTATTAAACTCCAGAGTCCGAAGGACCCTCAGGGTTAAAACACGCGCTACTTACCTGGATCCGATGACTCGTGATCCTCATGCCTAGATCCAACAGATATGATCTATCCTCCACTATGCACACTCCTCCTTGAGTCTTGAATCTGATCAAATGGTCCAGATCTATTATAACATCCCATTCGATGACTATTATAACTCCTCCTTTTTGTTTCTACGCTTTCCTTCCAAATGAAGGATTTTCCTGAAATGTTTTCAAAGGATTGGACGTTGATCCTTCTCCTCTGCAAGATTGACTAATTGACCTCTGCTTGCATTGTTTCTCCTGAGATTTGGAATTTGAAATAAGTCCTCTTTGTGATCACCTTGTGCTTCCCTCACATTCCATGACTTAGATTGGTTTCTCCTTCTACACTCCTTACAGAGACTCTGTGTGGAATCACACTATCTCTCCTAAGCTTATACTTGCTCAACTTCTAAGGGTCATGGCCCTTTTCTTCTCCAACAAGGTCTCGTGTCATCCTGGAACTCTATGCTCATTTTCCTAAGATTTATAGAATTTATAAATAGTCCTCATGCATTCCTGATCCAGGTGGATATCGGTGGCCACCCACCTTTTCCAATTGGCTCAAAACAGTTTTCTGGCAATTTTGGTAATCTACTATTTTTAGCAGTATTTAACTTCCGGGGCCATTTTGAAGGCCTAAATGAAGTTTTTTTGGGATCGAGCTTTTTAATGATAATGAAAGGCTCTAATTGATCCCCCAAAATGAATATCATCAATGATACCTTTCCAACGATCTATCGTGTGACCTAAATGGAGATCATATGCCAAAGTTACGCTCCCGGGAAGTTGATACACCAAACTACCCAAAATGGGGTCCACAAAACTGTTGGATTTTCATCTTTCGAGGTTAGTCTTTTGTATTTTCTTTATGATAAAAATGCCTTCGGAGCCTCATTGTAAAATCATATTCTTGCGAATGCGAGTAGTGGACACATATCTTCTGATAGATAAGCTGCCACCATTCTAGCGAGTCTTTCACTCTGTATTTTGATAGTCTTTGTACATTTTTGATCATTAATAGAAAATTGTGTATTAATGTATCTCTGTTTTTATGGTTGCATCTCTGATACATTTCTGTTATATTATTGGATATCCAAGATATCTCTATACATTTCTTTATTATATCTCCACTCTCATTTCATGCCAAAAATAAGCTGGATCAGTGGTATCAAAACAAGATGCTCTTGATCATTTTTTAGTGCATGTCCCTGATGAGGTCCGAGTGTAGCAAGTTGGGTCTTGATCTTGTCTTTCTTGAATAAAATCGCTCTCGCATGTCCAAGAAACCCTCCATGGTGGAAGAAAATAAAAACAATAGAGTGGATGATTCTATTAATCTTGCTTGATCTAGCTCTCACGCGACAGAGAGACGAAATGATGGAGAATTTTTCCCACATGATTCAATGCCTGGTGATAACAACAGGCACATCTTCATCATGTGGCCACTTTGGAAGTACCGCGCCTTTCAAGTTACAAGTTAGTTTTGATATTTCCATATTTAAAGGATAGATAGATGCAGATGCCTTAGAAAAATGGTTAAATCTACTAGAAGGTTATTTCTTTGTTCATAATTTCTTCGACAGAGAAAAGATCACCTTCGCACTCCTTAAGGCTCTCCCCCATGTGAAAAATTGGTGGGAAACTTTCTAGGAGGAAAGTTCCATAGATAATTCTGGAATATATGGGGTTGAGCCCACTTAGGATTTTTTTGTGGATGCGGTAAAGGAACAGTATTACCCTGTTGGAAACTATGAAGACCGATACATGAGATGGACCACGCTGCAGCAAGAGAGGGGCCAAGAAGTTCCAGAGTTCACCAATACCTTCCATACCTTGCGCACCAAGCTGGGTATCAAAGACTCTGAATGAAATTTGATTCCAAAATACCGTGGGGTTCTACACAGATACATCCAAACTGAAATGGATTTTTTGGACATCTCATCACTCGATGCTCCTTATCGATATGTTGTTAAAATTGAGTAGAAATTTAAGCACTAGAAAAAACCGGATTTTGGGTCTACACTTTCGAAAAAACCAAAGTATGATAAATTCAGCCCTAACAAATAGTCTTACAAAAACCGGTCCAAGCCACAGGAAAAGAAGGGTCACAGAAAGATGAACAAGGACACCAGAAAATGGTGTGATTTCCACAAAATCCCCCAGCACAACACTGATGAATGTCACCCAAAAAAGTCATCGATGTCTGATATCAAAGACAAGGAGTCGAACCCTGATTCAAAATATGATTCAGAAAGTATTGATAGAAGACAGATCATCGATGCAAACCCCACTGCCATTGTCGCGACCGAAACAATTTAACCAGAAGAACCCACATATTCTAAAGAGGGGGATCACCTTTTTCATTCACAGATGTGGGCTAAGGGGACCCTGCTGCATTTTATTATTGATAGAAAAAGACAGAAGAACCTTATCTCAGCAGAGGTCATCAAACAATTAAGATTGTCAACAACACCACACCTGCAACCATACAACAGTGGGTGGCTTCGCCAGGGACGAGATCTCTGTGTTAGTCAGCAGTGTCGATTGTCATATGAAATCCAACCCTAGAAGGATGAGGTATTTTGTGATTTTTCCCCATTGGATGTCTGTGATGTTCTCTTGGGTCATCCATATATGTGGAAGCGCCACAATATCTATGAGTCTCTACCCCGTAGTTTCATTGTTACTCTGGGGGGTCATCTCTATAGGATACCATAGGTATTTCCAACTACTGTCCCACCTAAAAAATTCCGCAAGGTAGTATCTCATACTACAAAATTCAACTTCTTCACAATTTGTTCAAAAGGTGAACATAAGGATACTGCGACCACTATAGTCTCGACCCAAGAACCTTCTATCCAACAGAAGCGGGTCAACAAGAAAAGATGATCATCTTTCCTTGAGGACTGATGCCTCTCTTTCGTTGGAATTTGTTTCTCCAAGTGCGCTGATGCATTGCCTTGCTAGCACTTGATGAGGTGGAGCGATGCTCCTGCATCAAATAGAATTTACATGGAAACACAAATGGGAAAAAACTACAAAATTATTTTCTTCTATATCAAAAGAATAAATTCATTGGAAGCACCAACTTTCGATTCTTGAACTACAACTGGAAGGAGACTCCAACCCCTTGTTCTTAGGCTCAAACCTAAAGGAACCTACAACTCCCTAAGTTATATGGCTCCAACCAGAAGGAGGCTACAACCCCTTGAATTATCTACCTCCAACCAGAAGGTGGCTACAACAAGCTATCCTTTCCCTATCCAACTGCCATGTAACATAAATGTAGACCAACTGTTGTTATCACAAACTCTGCCACTATCATTGCCACTGTCACTTCCATTGTCACTGTCACTCTCTCTTTATCACTATCTTTTTCACTATCACTTCAACCTGTATCTTCTCATCAACCAACTAAACATGTACCATACCATGCATCAAGTGTATACCAATATACATACTATCTCATGCATCAATCGTGAACCAAAAGATACATCAACAATGAATAGTGAGTCATGAACCAGAGAATTAACCATGTACAACCTGTGCCATATACCATATCATATACAATCATAATAACCATGTCATGTTCTGAACTAGATATAAGAGTGCTACTCACTCTACCAATCAACCAAGATATACCATATCCAAATACCAAACCAACCATACCAAGTATGCATCAAGCATACACTTCATGACATGAAGTAACCATAAAAGCAAGTATACAACCATACCAATACCTTTGTAACTGACCTGAACCTATGAGATGTTGACCTGTAACCTTCCTGTAGACTTGAAGGACCTGGTACCAACATCTACTCAAAATTTCCTGAGATTTTCTCTTGTACACAACTTTCTCTTCTACAGCCCGTGTATAAGCACCCTTTTCTTCACTCCATCATGCATGCATACACTCCTTGACTAACCTGAAACTCATGTATACCTCAAAAACTAGGGTTTTCTACAACCCCAAAACATTCTTTGTCAACCTCCCTTTGCTACTATAAAAAATGATGTTACAACCTTAACAAGAGATCAGTAGATCACAAGAAAGATAAGCAATGAATAATTGTGTGTGTATTTGTGAATGACTCCTTGAGGTTCTTATATACTTGTGCTAGGTAACGCCTCTCCTTAATTTATGGATTCTATGGTTTTCTTATTACAACAAATTTACCCCTTTGATTAAGGACTTGTAACCAACTAGGGGCTTCTTGACCACTCTTCGAGGCTTCCAACTTTACAAGGCCATATCTCCCTAACCATGCGGAACTACATGGCATTCTACATATCATCGGAAGTGACATGAAAAGTACTATCCATATATGAGTGTATTTCCTTCATTTACTCTGTCCATCATGTCCATATTCCTCATTCACTTTAGGGTACTAAAAACATACCCTTGGGGATTCTTCAATGGTTGACATCAATCTCTAACATTACTCTCCAAGGGTTGACATCAATGAAAACCAACTTTCGAAACCAATTGTCCAACATGGTTCAAAACATAAATTTTATAACATTTCCAATACCTTTCTTTGTTGATTAAATGGTTGACTTAGTACTTGAAATATGCTCATTAATAGACAAAGCTGTGTGCAAAATTGATAAATTGACATATGACAGGATGCGATTGCATTTCAAATATTTATGAGTTCACATTGTTGAAATATAGAGAATGTTCTATAGTATCTAGAATTGGGTTTTCTTGTTGCATTGTATTAGCCATTAGTCCTTTACGATAAATGGTGCATTGATGTGATGCATTGAATCCCCTTGCAAACATTATTTATTTCTTAGAATTAATGAATCATTTCCTTCTCTTGTGAATAGTGTTTTAAGCTACTTCATTGCATAGAAATTGTGAACCTTGAGACAACATAGGTTCTATGTGGCATAATAAACTAATGGTATTACCTCTATTCAAACTTGGTTGCAACATTTTTGTTACTTGGTTGGAAGAAAATAGCTTGAATGAACGATTATGTTTTTAAAGGAGGAAGTTCCTTGTTTCAATATTGTTGTTTGAAACTTTTCTAGAGAATTGATTTCTTATATTGCAATAGTTATTGAAAAAAAAAATGATCCTTTCTCATTTGACATTTTGGCTTACACACGTAAGGGTAAAGGATTGGATTTGATTTGTCTGTGACTGTATGAATGGTGAAACTTGCTCATGATTGAATAAATTTATTCCTCAACTGATTAAATGCCCATGTGCTCAAGGGAATATGAAATGAATTGAATGGGAAACTTTTCATCTAATAATATGACTATCCATATTCTATAAAATTCCAACCTTGTTGAAAGAAAAGGAAATGATCATCAAAAGAAAATTGGTATCTTGATGAGAACCTAAAACTCACAATATTAATGATCGATCCTAGGTTGGTAAATTTCAACCAATAGATCCGTGGGATAGAAGGATGTTTCAATGTTAATTCATGCTAAAAGCTATTATTCATTATGTAGGTTATTAAATTTGATTTTGTTGATGAATAAATTTAATTACCCTGCATGTGAAATGTGTTGAGATGATTATCATTTTCATTATTTTATGCTATGATGTTATGATAACATGTGGTTACATCTACTATGTTGAAGAAATATTATATCTTTGATAAATAAATGTTGAGTATCCCCTAATGTGATGACATGTTGTAATTGTCTATAATTATTTTATAATAAGATGTTTTATGATGACATGCAGGGAGCATGTGGTGATGAAAATGATGTTGTATTCTCACAATGACATGCAAGATTTAGCATGTGAATTATTTCCTTGAGATGTTGATATAATGACTAATGCATTGATTGCATGTTGTGAGATGGTAATTTTCAAATTGTCCACTAGTGGGCCGAGAGGATCAGTTTATTTTATGACCTCATAAGAGCCCATAACCATGAAGAATAATATTACATGTAACATCTTATGGACTGGGGACAACTCAATATACTACTTATGTCAGTAATTATTATTCTCTATATTGGAGTTGTGATGCCAAAGTCCTGAATAATGGCTAGAGTGTTGCTCACTAGTGGTGTTGTGGGATTGGAATTCGATGCATGGGATTGTACCTGGATGTTTTGGATGAATTTTAGGTTATCCTTTCAATATGCATGGTGTATGTGAGTACCTATCCAATTGTCTACTTTGGTATATGAGGTCTCAAGCCTTGGGGCTCTGGATAAACAAGTAGGATTTAATCCTAGTTTTGAAAGTTAGGAAGGACAACAAGAGAGTACTCACACTTCTCCGGTGTTGTGATGTGGAATTTTGATGCCTTTTATAGTCACTTGGGTGGCCTATACTAGTTTAGTAGACAATGGTGTGGAATATGTTGGAGCTAATAGAGGGTGTTGTGGAGGATGTGATGAGATAATTAATATTATATAAGTAACATAGTCAAGGTAACTTCAAGAAAAGTTCCTTGAAGGAGGGAAGCATGTCATGCCCCAAATTATTATTAGTATTATTATTTAATAAAATACTAATACTAATAATAATAAGGAAGTATAATCATCATCCTAAAACTGTCATCTCAATATTATTATTAAGTAACAATTATAATTATAATGTGGGGCATGACACAAATGTGGGAAGTAGTTTAGGCTTCAAAGCTATGTTAAGAAATCCTTCCCCATCACAAGGGTGTGTTCACTTCAAAAGCCTCTCCATATGGACCATCTCCCATTTCGACCAGTCCCAAGAATGGGAATTACCATATCCTCTTCTTGGATTTAGCTAATGTTAACTCGATCCCACTAGTACAATATGCCACGTGAAGCATAAATAACTAAGTCTTTTGATCCTTGATCTAACAATGGACCATTACAGATTTCTCACCCTAGTGAGGACCTGCCTCACAAGGTACCCAAGGTTCCATTAAGGAATAATACCCCAAACCCTCATGGGCAGGAATCCACCCACTACAACATAGAGGATGACTTAGCTCAATCCCCTATAGAAATTTCATCCCTTGAATTCCTCCAAAAGTATCCTTCACAAAGGAATGATTTACCTACTAATTTTGGCATTTTTTATCCATTGAATGACATAATAATTACCTTCAATAGTCACAATACTAAACCATTTATATTACAACCCTTGTTATACTTCCAAATTCTAATGTCCATCAAGAATGCCATCATCCATCAATGAATTATTGATGAATGTTCATCCATGTGCATCATCTCGGGCTAATTCTCTATGAAGTTAGCCTCCCGAACATTAGGTCCATATAAGATCTCCATTTATGCATATGATGGCTGGCCCTCTCAACCTAAAGGTATTTATTAGAAATGACCCATCTAGTTAGGAGGAAAATAAGTATGCATTAACATTGAATTTATCGATGACCCAATGGACTACAACATCCCTTTAGGTCGAAGCTTCATGTACACCATGAAGGTAGTGTCATCCTCAATGTTTCATAAGATGATATCCCCTTTTAATGGGACACTCATCACCATCGATCAAGTGAAACTTCATATTAACCATGTGCCCTCATCTTTGGGTGGTAACCATGCAGTCCCCTCACTTTCAAAAATCATCCCTAGAGTCTAAAAATACTCATCATTACTTAGTGTGTATTATGGACCTCCTCCTGTGATTACCCACCCTAGTTAATCTAATGTTAGTATGGTATCATTCAGTCATAGAAAAAAGGGGCCATGTCACCAGTTGGATTCCATTCGTTATGAATATCCAAACCTAATGGTATAAGACCTTGCTATCAATCACAACAGTTCTTCCTAAACCAATCATCAATCGAATACCATGTGAATTATTTAATTATCAACTTCCATGGGATCAAAGCTATCAAAGAATGAATCTTTCCCTATAGTTGTACATTCCCCCATTTACCTTTAGCCTCAACATTGGTGGAACCCTAAAACATCATTCTTTCATCTACTTAAGTGGATGTATCATATGTAAGCCATCTTTCTCAATGATAATAGGTTCATGTTATCATCCCCTTCTACTTCCCTTAATTATATTGGTTGTTGCATCCTAGTATTTCATTCCAATGAAGACATTATGGAGTCCCTCACTACACAAAATTATCCTTATGATGATGTGCATCATCATTCCTATTTATTACCTCAACAACCTCATCCCACTAACTAGTATGTTGTTGAAAAAAAATACTTTGCATCCCACACATTTAGATGGATTATTTAAAAAATCCCATCAGCACTCTTGATTCTTTTTAAGAAGGGAACATGGAAAATACTTCACCTACCATCAAGGTGAATATCTCCCAAACCTCGGGTGTCAAAGAAAACATCCTACTAGGGGAAAGATGTTCCCTAGAAGAAGTTGCTTCCTATAAATCCGTCTTCCAAGAGTTCTAAGATATCTTTGCTTGGTCCTATTTCAATATTCTTGGAATTAAGTCGACCATTGTTGAACATCACATCAATACATACATGGCCAAATTCCTTTCCTAATCACCAAAAGTAAAGGCCTATTCACCCCAACAAGGCCACCTTTATCAAAGACGAAATAGATAACTTGCAAAAGGTGGGAATTTTTTATCCCATTTCATATGATTCATGGACCTCCAAACCAGCCCATGTCATGAATAAATAAGGAACAACCCTTTTCTACATCAATTTCCATGATCTTAACAAAGCATGTCCCAAAGGAAGCTACCAAATTCCATTCATTGATCCAGATTTATGAGAGAAAAGAAATGAAACCATAGATTTATAATATTAACACGGAAAAACAATGAACAATCACATATATATAGTAAAAATTGGCTTCGATTAAATAAGAAATATGTTGAAAACTGTAAAATGCAAATTGAAAACAAGCTTGTTAGAATGGTGGCAACTTCTCTCTAAGAAGAGATGTGACGACTACACTCATTCGAGAGAACATGAGTAAAATGAGGCTCTAATGTTTTTTTTACAATAAACATGAATTCCAAAACCCTAGACATCCAAAAACCTAGCTCTAGGAGATGAAGCGCCAAAATTCATGTGGGCCCCTTTGGGGTAAGTTAGTACATCAACTTCTCGAGGTTGTAACGTTTGCATACGATATCTGTTTAGGGCACACGATAGCTCATTGGAAAGGTATTGAAGAGGAGATTCATTTAGGCAGATCACTCAAAGACTTGGGCTATAATTTTGGTGCCATATCGTGAAAAAAACATCGTTTAGGCCCTCAAAATGGCCCCAGAAGTCCTAGAACCGAAAAATTGCTCAAAATAGTAAGTTGCCAAAAAAACTATTTTGAGCTAGTTGAAAAAGGTGGGGTGCAATAAAGATCCTCCTAGATCAATCCTCCCCCCTTAAGAAACAATGGTATCCATTGTGTTGAGTGCCCCCATCAAATGAAGAAATTTCTGTTGAATTTGGCCCCGGGTGAGCCACTTGCCTTGGTGGAGGAGTTGCCCTGCTTTGACAACCTGATAAAGTTTGATCCTCTGCTAGAAATTTCCCTTGAACTTTGTGCCCATTATTTAATTATTGGATGCATGTTCCATGTAGTCAGGGTTGAGCTATGTTGGTGTCAATTGTTCTTCTATCTCAGAGGTGTACAATAATGGTGGAAAATAAGACCAAAGGAGGTCCACATTGAATACTGGGTGCAAGCAAAGGAATGGGGGAATGTTGAGCTTGAAATCATTGTCACCCACAACCTTGGTGATGGTGTAGGGTCCATAAAACAGTGGAAAAAGATTTCGATGAGGCCCTATAAGGTGTTCTTTCTACAAGTGCAGCCGAACTTTGTCTCCCACCTGAAACTGGTGTGGTACCTGGTGTTGATCATGGCGCTGCTTGTACTTGGAATTGGACTTCTATAAAATATCCTGAAATTGTTGGAGGATGTGCCAGACCCGATCAATGAAATGGGTGGCTTTGTCATCTCTAGTTTGAGCATGCGACAAGTCTTCCTGGGTGGCTGCAAGGGGTAGTTCAACATCCATGGGACCCAATGGTTTAAATCTCAATCCCACCCGAAAGAGCATGTAGTTATTTGAGATATGTATGGCTCTATTGTAGTTTTGATGAACATAGGGAAGATTCTCATCCCAGGTGCGAGGGTTCTTGGAATTGTACATGCATAGGATGTGTATGATCATTTGGTTGGTGACCTCGATTTGGCCATTCGTCTGAGGGTGGAAAGTGGTGGACTTGGTGAGCTTGGTGTCCAACAGTGACTATAGGCTCGACCATAATGATTTGAGAAAAAAACTATAATGATATGAGATAATTATTTTTGGGATCCCAACGTGTACTCACACTCGTTCAAAGAAGAGCTTGGTGATCTGAAAACAGATCTAGAAGCCAGATAGGGCTTGAAAAATGCTCAAAAATGAAAGTGCTCGGAATGTGACGAACCCTGCGGCATTGCGTCCGTCTCGTCTTCCTGATTTCGGTGGTATAATTTTTATCGCAAACGGAGTCCGTATGAGGAAGATATCGCATTCTGTCCGAAAAGCCAAATAGGCAAAATTTTGGATGCTGACTGTACCTGTCCGTACAGTCCGTACAGACACGTGTCAGTCCGTACAGCTGACGTGGTAGGTCCGTACAGTTGATGTGGACCAACCAGAAGGCGACACGTGGCAGACAGAGATGATGACACGTGGCAGCATCGGGACGCGACACGTGGCAGGTTCGTACGGAGGACACGTGGCATCACTAGGACGCGACACGTGTCAGACAGAATTGGACATTTGGACGTACGGTTCGGCCAATATCGAGGTGACACATGTCACCACTCACAGGGTGAAACGTGGAAGGATGACGTCACCCAGTGACGTGGAAATCGTACGATGGCATGGACCAATCAGGCATTGACGCGTGGCGGTACGGCCGAATGACGTGGCATCACGGCAGGGTGACAGGTGTCAGTACGGCATCCGATGTGGCAACAGACGCGGTCCAATTAGTGACTGACACGTGTCAGAATATGGTTGGTTTAAAAACGCCACGTGGCCCACTCACAGGGTGCCACGTGGTGCTGCATAATTGGTCCGTTGGTTTATGGTTCAATGTAAAATTTGTTGTCGCCGGGGAGGTTTGAACCCGCGACCTCCGGACAGGGAAAGGACCCACATATTCGGGCTAGCCAACCTAGCCACGGGCGAAACTTGTTATGAAAATGGATTATATTACATTTGATTTGGTTAAAGTTGGTGCAACGGTTTAAAAAGGGCCGGGGCTTAGCCCCAGCCCTCGGCGGCAAATGCGGCATATAACCGAACCACATGACCATAGCAGCGTGGGAATATTTGGTGCACGGTTATAACGATAGCCCATGGGTCTATTCATACGCCATGAGACCGGGGCTCAACCATTATTTCAAACGCGGGGTTGTTATAACTGTTCAACAGAACCGGGGGTCAATCATACGCACGGTTAAAACAAACGGTCGTGGCCATATGCCATTGCACAGGACCCGGGGCCAGGGCTGGAGCTAGATTTGTGGTGGCCCGCGCTATGGCGCGTGGCCACATGGCCAACAATATGACCTGGAGCGCGCCAATGCAAGGGGCTGCGCCCGAATTATGCCAAAAACTATTGAATAGTGGGTTTTTAACAATAATTTGGTAATTTTTAATTAAAATGCCCTATTTTTAGCAGATTTCTTCCATTTTTGGGGGATATTGGGCATTTTTGGAGGCCAGATTCTTGGAGGAAGTTGGGGATGAGAAACCAACTCCTTTTCTATATAAACCGGGCCTGTTTGAGGCCAGGGGACAGTCAGATTTGCAGAGTTATGCTGTTGGAAAGCCAAGCCATAGTCAGTTTGTTGCAGGGAAGTCCTTGAGGTGGAAACGCTGTCGGATCGTTTCTGGGAGCTTGCAGCATCAGATTTGCGTGTCGTTTCTTTCATTGGGTTCTTGAGATCTGTGACTAGAAGACCAGATCAGTCTTGTAGCCTTTGGGCATTGCTGAGATGTAATTTTGAGCACTTGAGCAGAAATAAAGAAGCCNAATGTACTTTCAGTGGTCATCATTGTATTACAGCTGATCTTGATGAGACAGGTGCACAGGACAGAGTTCAGAGACAGAGGACAAGCCGGGTGGCCTATCCCGGGCTTGTTAACTGTAAAGTAACCTTTTGGGGACCAAAAGGTCTTGTTGTGGGGAGGTGTGATCTGAAAACAGATCCAGAAGCCTGATAGGGCTTGAAAAATGCTCAAAAATGAAAGTGCTCGGAATGCGACGAAACCTGTGCCATTGTGTCTGTCTCGTCTTCCTGATTCCAGCGGTATATTTACTTCGTCAAACAAAGTCCGTATGGAGAATATATCGCATTCTGTCTGAAAATCCAAACAGGCAAAATTTTGGATGCTGACTGTACCTGTCCGTACAGTCCGTACAGACACGTGTCAGTCCGTACAACTGACGTGGCATGTCTGTACGGTGACGTGGCAGTACCAGAATACGACACGTGGCAACATGGGATGATGACACGTGGCAGCACCGGAAGGTGACACGTGGCAGGCAGATTTGGCCATTTGGGGGTACGGTTGGACCAATAAAAAAGTGACACATGTCACCACTCACAGGGTGACACGTGGCATGCTGACATCATCCAGTGACGTGGCAGGATGACAGGGCATACGGACGAGTTGACGCAGCAGACAGGTGGCAGTACGGCAGAGATTACGTGGCGGCAGACGTGGTCCAATCACAGATTGACGCGTGTCATAGTTTGATTGGTTTTAAAAGCGCCACGTGGCCCAATCACGGGCTGCCACGTGGCGCTATGCTATTGGTCATTGGGTTGAATGTAAAAGTTTGTTTGGTCGACGCCGGGCGGATTCGAACACGGGACGTCGGAGAATGCAAAGGACCGGCACACACGGGCTAACCACTGCACCGCCGGCAGAACTTGGTTAATCAAACGGCAAAGAATATATCTGAGTTGGAACATGGGTTCGTTGGGTGGCAAAAAGGGTCGGGGCTTCGCCCCAGCCCTCGGCAGAATACATACGACCCAACACATATGACCGCTACCCAACATATAAAATGGCGGGCGGTTTAAACTATAAGCCGAGATTCTTGCGGGAGGCGCCAACCGTTTCACATAACCATGCGCGGGAACTGTTGGGCTATGGGTCTGCCGTTTAACCATATAACCGGGAGCTATGCCGACGGGGGTTTAACAGTGAACAAAAAGGCATGGGTTTTGATAGCACTGTTAGCCACGGTTATAACGAATTGCCACGTGACCACGAGACCGGGGGCAGGAGCCAATAAACAAGGGCCCGCGCTGTAGCGCGTGGCCCTATTAGCGCGCATATGACCGTAAAAGGGGGCCGCGCCCGAGTTTTGGGCCTAACGCCCAAATACCATATAAAGTGGGTTTTTACAAACAAACTTGAATAGTTGTAATTAAATAAACCTATTTTTATCAGATTTCTTCCATTTTTGGGGGATATTGGGCTTTTTTGGAGGCCAGATTCTTGGAGGAAGTTGGGGATGTGAAACCAACTCCATTCCTATATAAACCAAGCCTGTTTGAGGCCAAGGGACAGTCATTTAGAGCAGAGTTATGCTGAAGGAAAGCCAAGCCAAAGACAATTTGTTGCAGGGAAGTCTTTGAGGTGGAAACGCTGTCGGATCGTTTCTGGGAGCTTGGAGCATCAGTTTGGCGTGCCGTTTCTTTTGCAGGGTTCTTGAGATCTGGGA
>JZKD02S2269248.1:12532-23258 GCA_000966675.3 Picea glauca | reverse complement strand
CATTAACTCAATACTCCCATATTAACCTAAAACCATATTAACCATATTAACCCATAACCAAGTTAACATTTCATTTATAACCATATTAAATGTTAACCATATTAATAATGATAATGACCATTTAAATTGATAATGATCGTTCAAGCTTCGGGTTCCAGAACTGTAATTGATTATACTGTGACCAACATGAGGTCAATTCAAGATTTACATATAATGTTTGTAGCGAACCCAACAAACTAATTTACCAAAACTTCAAGCAATCTACACAGCGATCTTGATGAATAAGATTTCAAGAATTCCAATTAAAATTTGTATACATGATCTGACAAAATTCCGTATATTCAAAATTGCAATAACTATATCAATGATTCAACAATTTTCTAAATTCGCATGCAAACAAGACAACTACTGTACAAGCCTAAGTTTTTGATTGCGCAAGATTTGATGGTGATTATACACGACTCTAAATTCAAGTAATGTAAACTAAAAGAAGTGACCTTAAATATTGAAGTCCAGATTGCAACCAAATCGCAGAGTAAAAACAATTATGGTTTAGGTTTGGTAATTTACTTTTCACAGAACCCATAATCATAGTTTCCAGCAAGCATTCTAATGTGCAGAAATTGGGCGAATTCTATAAATTCATTGATAATCATATTAACCTAAAATTTCATTGATAACCATATTTAAAAACGCCTGCCTGTCAGATGTAAATTCCCACAGTCATATATGATGCCTACAACGATACATCACTAGCAGTAATAAAAATGCCCACAGTCAATAAGGAAAACGCCCACAGTCAAATGAAAACACCCACTATGAAATTAAACACCCACAGAATGTAAATACACCCAATAGAAAAGTAAAAACGCCCACAACAATGTAAAAATGCCATGGTTGAATGGTTTAAATGCCCACTGTGAAATTAAACGCCCACAAAATGTAAATACACCCAATCGACACAAAAACGCCCACTGTGATGTGTAAAATGCCCACAGTGATGTAAAACACCCCCATCAACATAAAAACGCCCACTGTGATGTGTAACACGCCCACAGTGATGTAAAACACCCCCATCAATATAAAAACGCCCACTGTGATGTGTAATACGCCCACAGTGATGTAAAACGCCCACATTAAAACAAACTCCCACAGTCATATATAAAAACGCCCATAGTCATATATAAACACAGCCACAAAGTCTCTTTTATCCCAACCGACATGAAACAATAGAGTAAGAAGAAATATTTTATAACCGTAACACCATTTCAATTGCCGAAGAACAAGGCAAGAAAACCAATGAATCCCACGAGAACCCAAGCATATTGAAGTTAAGTATTTTTCATCTCACAATGCCAATACAAAAATGGTGATAACAATAAGAGATGGCTAAGGTCCTAATAACTTCTATCATGCAAATGAAAAA
This sequence comes from Picea glauca, assembly GCA_000966675.3. Lineage (NCBI taxonomy): Eukaryota > Viridiplantae > Streptophyta > Pinopsida > Pinales > Pinaceae > Picea > Picea glauca. Next base: position 21,832 of record JZKD02S2269248.1, on the reverse strand, counting down.
CATACTGTTGCCTTAACTCCCACCTCGAATGATGACCCCGTGCTCCGTGTTGCTCTTGCTCCACGCCCCTCCCATTCGCTGACCGTAGAGACTACACCGGTACCTCCCAGCCAATTGCTAGGGGTACTCTGCTTCCCCCTTAGCCCCTCGAGACACAAAGGGGCCACACACAATCCAGATGGTCCAGCTAGCTTCCCAACTTGCCTCGCAAGGTTGAGCTACCACTCCTATCCAAGATGAAAAATCCCAACTCTCCACAAGTAATCAGTCAAGTCACAATTTCGGTAGCGTAACGTTACGCTAACAGCCGATCCCCCCTGTTCTTCCTCATTTTCCATTTCTTTTATAGAGTTGTCCAAACCTCATACTTTCCCTAAATCACTTTTAAATTAAGTTTTAATAAAAAAATTCTAAATATTCTCCTTCGCACAAGTGTCATCCATCCCCCTCTTTCCTCCAGTAATTATTTTCTTCAAATTATTAATTTACTCATTTCCCTCACCCACCTAGAGTTGCTCCTAAATTTCCTCCTAGGTGTTCCTAGATCTCCTTACATGTTTTAAATAATTTCCCTAAAAATGTAGTTGCTAAATTAGCTCAGATTAGAAGGTTCTTAATTGCAGATTCCTTACTATGTTGACCTCACTTTTTACCATAAGTTCCCAACTTTCCTTTATTATGTTTCCTCCATTACTTAGTTTCCTAATTCTTATTATTCCCTTCTTTCCCCTTTTTAATAAAGCCAAAAATGGCAGTTGCTCATTTTACTCTTTTCCTTTTTATTATTAATTTAAAATCTTTTCACACTTTCACAATTTAAAAAATTTATTTATTCTTTACAATTTAAAACCACGGATTTTAATTAAATTATTACACTCTTCATTTTACCCCAAAGATTTATGAGGACTAAAACTATTACTTAAGTGGGTTTTAGTTTATATCTTTATTTTTATTTTTATAGAGTCTTTTTCTTAAGGCTAAACAAAATTTTACCCTAGAGAAGTTTTAGACTGAGGTTTAGATTCTGAACTGGGCAACAATTATTTAGGGAAGTTGTTTTAAGAATTTCTTAAGGTGTTAAATGTATTAGGGCCATCTAGGTTTGTTCCTTCCTCAAAATCAATGCGACGTTCCCTTCAGGACACACCACGTGCTCCAAGGGTGCCACTCGCCCTGATTGTTTCTCTTGCGTGACGTGCCCTTCAGGATGCACCACATGCTCCAAGGGTGCCACTCGCTAACTTGTGTTTATTTCACGCGAAGTGCCCTTCAGGATGCACCACGTGCTCCAAGGGTGCCACTCGTCGACTTTCATTTCTTTTGCTCGACGTGCCCTACATGATGCACCACGTGCTCCAAGGGTGCCACTCGCCAACTTGACTGATTGGTAGACATCTATAACCCCTAGAGTCAACACTCTGCCAGGTGAACTTGTGGGAGACTAAGGGCTCTAAGGAATAAGTCCCCCACCTTATTGCGCACCCCTTAGAGTCATCGTGAGTGACTTTCGCAGTCTGCCCTCACGGCATCGTGAATCCTCTCGAACTAGGTATTCATTAACCTACAGTTCGAGCCACGGTGGGAGTGCTAGTAGGCTGTGGCAGGGCTGTTGTCCACACCTCTCCCTCAACCTCTCTGGAAATCATGTGTCACCCCTTTACTCCATATGTGAGTCTGGTCGGAAATCTATTGTCAGCCTGCATCATCAACAATCCTGTCAGAACATGTCAACATCATATCATCAAATCAATGAAATGTCACGGTAAATAAATCAACCCAAATAGCACACTCCCTGACTCAAGTTGAGTGTTACAAAGAAATTTGTTAAAGAATTTTTTATCGACCTCATGATTGAAAGAGTCATGTCGATGTCTACAGGTGTACAAGAATCATGGACGAGAGGACTACCAACCTCTCCATCCATTGCTCACGGAGTCGGACCATCCCGACCATCAGATGAAAAGTGAACCAAGCACAGGGATGATCTAGCGAATGCCAAATTGATCTCGACCATATTACCCGACTATATACCACCTCTGAGCAGCACAGTTAATCGAGACAGTGTGCCCAAAGATTTTGAATACACCTTGGTTACACTGTAACTCTCTAAGGGGATACTCACAGTTTGAGCAGACCAAGATAAAATTGCAGCGTTGAATTTTAGCGACTTCAATCTCGGAGATCACAAAGTCTACAACATGCTCGCCCCACATAATTACCTGACCAGAATTAAGGGGAATAATTCAAAGATAATCCCCTAGTCATGGACTATGAATCTCGCGCAGTCCACCCTGCTGAACATCTTGAATATTCCCCACATCGTAAGACACCATGAGGTGAATGCATGTGTCAAGTTGTTGCTTTATTGTTACCATGGCGACTATTTGTGGCTAAACCATCGTATAAAAATTGATTCGACGTTGATCAATCGGATCACAGGCTTGAGTATGCAAGGACCTGTTCCACAAGAGTTTTACCCAGGAAAAGCCATGGATCGCACTCTAGCATAGAAGATCAAGGACACTTATGGGTATTTCGAGAAGGGTAGGCGAGGCTACAAGGTAGCTTCTATCCAGAGGGGCACAGTGTGCCTCACCTGTCAGTTGATTGCAGGGAATTTAGTATGAAATAACCAACCCACCCAAGTCACTGGTTTAGTAGTTGACCTTGAAGGGAAGTGCGCAGAAGGCCTTCAGATGAACTGGGCGAAGTACCTGGTGAACCAATTGGAACTCAATTGCAGATAAGCACAAGATCAAGGATATGAATTTCATTTCATTTGGATCTTTATCCTTATAGATTTTATTGCCTGGGAGATGCCGGAAGGTACGACCTTCTCGGACATCGAGCCTTTCGAACCACTAGCCGTGATGTTCAGTACATTGTGGTACTCAAGCGACATGAATAAACAGTGGCAGTCAAATGTTGTTTTTCATAACTACTATAATTATTTGAAGATAGCCATATATTTTGAGCCTCGCATGAATCTGAAAACTCTACGTCAGTTCAGGCCTTTGATGAAGTTCAGCGTAGATTGGAATTTTATTTACATCACAGTGCACGTCGATGAACACAAGCAACAACTTCAATCCTACTATAAGCTGATGAAGGAGGACTTGGAGGAGATCACAAAAGATTGGTCGGCAGACCTCCTTATTCCAACAGACCCTGTGGAGATATCTGACATTGATAGCCCAGAAATAGTGAAGGACACACCCGGACCTAGCAGGACAAAGAAGACCAAAGAGGTCCAAGAATTATATCAAGGAGGTGATCAAGGAAGACTACTTCCATATAACCAGATCAAGGAGGTGATGGCGAAGAGTTAGATGACAAAGAAGTCAAACAAAAGCAATGAGACGAGGTTGATCCCATTAAGAAGAGGAAGTTTTTTCCTCCAAAACCTTCCTCTCGAAAGAAATCGAAGGCCACCATGACCAAGATGCAGACCATCCTCACATCTGATGATTTCAACTTCCTCATAGCAGCCCTGCAAGATGCTTCGCTGGAAATAACAGAGAAACAAGAAGAAAATAAAGAAGAGATATATGATCGAATTGAGACGAAAATCTGAGGGGTACAACAGGCCCTATAGTCTAGCCGTGCAGTCTCCACTATGTCGGGAGAGACAGAATTGGGAAATGATCTAGCTCAACTCCACCACCTAGCCGATATAGTCAAAGCTCTCCTTTGACGAGCACAGGAAGAAACAAATAAATCCACCCAGGCTTTGACATAAGTACAAGGAGTACTCATAGAGCAACGTAGTGCTATAGAACAAGAAAATATTGCTCTCCAAGAGAAGTTTGATGAAGAAAAAGGACAGGTACAACAAGAAAAGGAATAATTGCTCGCAGAGCAACTCGATGTAAAAGAAGCGGTCAATAGAGAACTTCACTCTATGAAAGTCTTAGAAATCAAGGCAGAAGACCGAGTTACACAGCAGGTGAACCATCTCGTAGAAGCCATCCAGTAGCTACAAAAATTCATAACAGATTTGGAGCTATGCAATGTATCTGAGACCCCACAAAATGTAAGAGACCAAAGAGAAGAAACCGCCTAGAGTGCAGTTGAAAGGCTAAAGGCTCTTACCTTGGAATGTAAGAAACTCACTGATTGGAGTGCCCAGACCTATGAACAACTCATGGAGAACTTGGAACTGAAGGCATTCGAGTCGCAGCTCCAAGAGGTGAAGTATCATACCGAAAATATACAGGCGCAATTGAAGTCACTGTCAGCTGCGGAAAGAAGGAAGCACTCCCAAGAGAAATGCACTGCACATTAACAGATCCATACTATCCATAGCATAGTTATTGAGGTAACTCAGAAACTCCAACCTATACAGGAAAAGGCCTATCAATTGTTTACAGAGGTAGATGGACAAGGAGCAGAGCTAGAGCAGGTTGTCACTACATCTGAACAACGTCTAGAGGAACCTATCAACGATGCAGTCATCCAAGAGTTCGTTGAACAGGAGGTCGTAGCACAACAGCAAGTCGAAGCAGATCAAGTCAAACTCGAGGCATTCGAAGCAGAGCTAGTCAGGCCAGAGTGACTTGAGATGAGTCATAGGTGAGTGTTGGGGGCCTATTGGCCCTTGACCAAGTTTTGGGGAGATCCTTGGTCAAGTTGACCTATTTTGGGACTTCAACAGCTTGTCGAAGACGGAGCACACGATGAAGCAGAGATCACGGGATCTCGACCCCTTTTTGGGTCCTTTTTTGGATTTGGGAATATGTAATGGGTATGGGATGTTGGCCCATGGGTTTACCCATGTTTGGGCCTATTTTGTAAAGTATAAATAAGTAGCTAGGTGATACAAATAAAGAGGCCGATAAGCTAAGTGCTAAGTGCAAGTATGGTTTGAAGATGCTCTGTGCATATTGTGATAAACTGTAGAGATAAGTGCAAGTGGTTGCAATAGACTATGAAAGGATTTGTGCTAGACCTAGCTCTGGGAAGGAGGATGTGGAGAGGTGCGCACAGATCTCTTGTCCTACTAGGAGTGGGGTTTTTGTGGCTCTGTGCAGGTAGATGGCTAATTGAAGCTAATAAAGAAGAAGAGTTGTTGGACGTAGCCCCGGGGTGGGGGTGAACCACGTAAATACTATGTTATTCTGCTTTGTGTGATGTGTTGGTGCGTTTATGTGTTATTTTCTAAGTCCTTGATATAGATAGATAGATAGACTTTTTTATGATTTGTGTTTATGATGAATCTAGATGTTAGATATGATATAGGTGAAAGTGCTTAGTGCTTGAATCTGCCAGATCTGATCCATTTATTTATGCTAAGTGCTTAGATACATTAGATCTGGGTGAATGTTGCAGTGCTCTATTTTATCTACAAAGTAGATATTGGTTAAATAATAATTAACTAACACTACTAAGTACTCTATTAAGTATTATAATCACATATCTGTGTCCCAGCTAAGGTTGCAGACACCTGAGTCTTGCAACCACCCCTGCCTCTACCTCGGGTGAGACTTCATCTACTTCACAGGTGTTGTCGAAAGGGCTGGTAGTTATGGTTTTGTTGGTGCATTGTTGTAGCATTGAACACTGGGTCTTCACTTGTACCAACACTTTTAATGCATCTATGATCCAGGTGGATATTGGTGCCCACCCACCTATTCCAACTGGCTCCTTGTATCTGTTTTTTGTTCAGCACGTTCTTCTGTACTACTTTCTAATTGTGGGTTCTACACTTCTGGGGATTTTTGAAGCCCCACACATCCTCCAGGTGGATACGGGTGGCTTCTTGCCTAATCCAACTAGCTGATTTTGTATGTTTTCATGTCATCACATATTGTTGTACTTCTAGGGTCGTTTTGGGCCCCTAAACATTTCTTTTTTGGCTCACCAGAGTCAAACTGTAAACAAAGTCATAGTTTGACAGTGAAATGTGTATCTCTCTAAACGACCTTTCCAATGGGCTATCACGCGCCTAAAACAGAGGTCGTATGCAAAAGTTACGACCCTTGGAAGTTGAGGTACCAAATTACACCAAGTTACCCATAGGGCCCACATGAATTTTGGTGTTTCACCTTCTAGGGTTGTGTTTTTGGATGTCCATGGTTTTGGAATTCATGAGTAATATCAAAAAATTCTCTGGAGGCTCATTGTAATCCATTCTGCTAAGACGGATGCGTGTAAAAACAACATCTCTTCTCAAAGATATCTACCACCATTCGAGGAAGTGTTTTAGTTTTGTAGTTTTACAGTTTCATCATATTTCATAATTTAATAGAAGATATTGTTCACTGGATATTTTTGTTATTCTTCATATCTCTGTGTTTATTGTATTTATTTTATTAATCAGTTCGTTCCGCTCCTAAATATGGATCAGTGGCATCATAGTGGCCTTCTCTTCATTTATTTTTCTTTGTGCATTTCCCTGATAAGCTCTGGGTACAAGAAGTTGGGACTTGAACCAATCGATCCATTACAATATTGGTCACACCATGCCCAAAAACAACCCATGGGGCATGAAAAGAAATATGATGGAGCAGGAGATCCTATTAAAATTTTGATTGAGGAAGCCCTCGCGCCTCAAAGGAATGAAATGATGGACAACTTTGCACAGATCCTTTGACAACTGCCCACAGGAGAAGCATCTTCATCAAGCAGCATTGTAACCCCCTTCAAGGTACAAGTAAATTTTGATATTTCATTATTTGAAGGATTGATAGATGTGGATGTCGTAGATAAATGGTTGAATCTGCTCGAAGGATACTTTTCAGTCGACAATTTTTCCGATAGGGAAAATATCACTTTTTCACTCCTTAAGGCCAATCCCCATGTTTAAGAATGGTGGGATAATTACTCTGAGCAAAGGGTCATGGAGGAATATACAATGTTTGTGGTGGCCCCTACATGGGATTCCTTCTGAGAAGCCATTAAATAAAAATACTACCATGTTGGAAGCTACGAGGACCAGTACACCAAATGGACCACCCTACGTCAAGAAAGGGATAATATAGTACCAGATTTCACTAATATTTTTCATTCCCTACACACCAAATTGGGTATCAAAGACTCTGAGTGTAATCTAGTGCTCAAATACTGTGGTTGTTTTCATAAATACATTCAGACAAAAATGGAGTTCCTGGACATTGCCTCGTTGGGCACAACTTATAGATACACTATCAAGATCAAGCATAAATTTAAGAAGAAAAGGTGAGAGTTTGGAGCTGCAAACCCCTCATAGCCGAAGCAGGGAAAACGAATCCCCAACCCACACAGCAAGGGACCAAGTCAAGATGGCCACCCTCGGGACAACCAGTCCAAGCCGCAACATAAGAAGGGCAATGAGAAAACAAAGAAGGACATGATAAAATGGTGTGAGTAACATAAAATTCCTTGGCACAACACCGAAGAATGCCGCTCCATGAAGTCCCTCGTGGACGAGATGAAGGCTACTGAATCAAAGGTCGATTATGATTCTGAGTCAAATACTGAAGGAGGGAAGCAGGTTATCAATGTTGAATCCAGTGCCATTGTCGCTACCACAAAATTTTGGGCAAATGAAATAGAAGAACTAGAGGAATGGGAACGCCTCTTTCACTCACATATGTGGGTCAGAGGGGCTCTGCTTCATTTCATCGTTGATAGCGGTTGTTAGAAGAACCTGATTTCAATAGAGTTCATCAAGCAGTTGGACCTTCCAATGACACTGCACCTGCAACCCTACAACATCGATTGGCTTCGCCAAGGAAGCGATCTTCATGTCATCCAACAATGTTGTCTGCCCTACAACATCAAGCCTTTCAAAGATGAGGTACTGTGTGATATTTCTCCCCTTGAAGTTTGTGATGTTATTTTAGGACAACCATGTTTGTGGAAGCATCATGTTGTGTATGAGTCTAGATGCTGCAGTGTTATTATTACTTTGGGTAGACAAATGTACATGATCCCAGAGGTAGCACCTCCTACTATTATTTCTTTAATCTCTACTAAGAAATGCAGTAAGTTCATTTCACAGATAGAGAAGTTCGTCTTCTTTGTGATCCATGCTCACTGTAAGTAGAAGTTGATCTTCACATGAATGGCCTCTACACAGCGCCTCTCTTTGCAATAGAAGAAAGTGGATGGAATCGTGGAAGAATACAGATACATATTCTCATCACCTACAGTGGTACCGACACACTACCAAGTCAAGCCTCCAATTGATCTGACCGCCAATGCACCTCTACCTAATGGACTAGTTTATCGGCGCTCGTTGATGGAAAATGACAAAATCAAGCATCAAATATGAGAGATTCTTCAAAAGGGGCACTTCCGACCCAACTCCTCCCCTTTTGAAAGCCCAATTGTACTGGTGCGAAAGAAGGATGGGACTTGGAGACTCTGCATTTATTAGAGACATTTAAACAAAATCACAGTCAGGAACCGCTACCCCATTCCTAGGATTGATGACCTTCTTGACCAAATCAAGGGGGAAAAGTTATTCAAGAAGATTGACCTAAAGTCTATATACCACCAAGTTCCCATTGAACCAACTGATGTATGGAAGACATCCTTCAAGTCTAAAGAAGGTCTCTACGAATGGCTAGTCATGCCCTTTGGCTTAACAAATGCACCACCCACTTCATGCAGATGATGGATGATGTATTAAGACCCTTCACCAACTCCTTTGTGGTAGTATATTTGGATGACATCCTCATCTTCAAAAGAATGTGGGAGGAGCACATGCGACATATTCAACACATTTTTAGCACTCTGCGACAACGCAAGCTTTATGCCAACTTGGAAAAATTCTCTTTTGGAATGAACAGGGTCCAATACTTGGGCTACATTTTTGATGAGCATGGGGTACATGTTGATCCAGCTAAAATCCAAGTCATCTGTGACTAGCCATCCCTGACCACACTGAACCAGCTTCAAATGTTTTTGGGACTAGCCAACTTCTACCAACGGTTCATGTTGGGATTCTCCCATATTGCATGGGCCCTCAACCAGGTGACCAAGGGATGTGGTAGGGCCAAGTTCATGTGGGGGAAGGAGCAACAATGAGCATTCGATGATCTGAAGAATTGGTTGTGCTTAACTCTAATACTCTCCTTGCTCGATCTGCAACAACCATTCGAGATTGAGACTAATTCATCTGACTATGTTGTGGGTGCGTTTATCATTCAACAGGAGCATCTGGTGGCATACCATAGTGAGACACTCTCTGATACTATCCAAAAATACCCCACCTATGACAAAGAAATCTATTCCCTTGTACAAGCCTGTCGTCAATGGAAACATTAAATTCTGGGGAAAGAGACAATCATACACATTGATCACAAGCCTCTGTAG
>JZKD02S2269226.1:19972-35600 GCA_000966675.3 Picea glauca | reverse complement strand
ATTTTAGCTCAGAGGTATGCTTTCTATGATTTTTCAAAGATAGTTGGTTACCCTAATCCAATTCCTAGTAGAGATGAATGGGAAAGTAGCCTTCCTAAATTTTGAGGAGAAGAGTGGGAGGTACCAGCTCAACATTTGCTGGGTTTTCATGATTTTATTCATCAACTTCATATCATGCATGAAGATGTTTAGATTAATCTTTTCAAGTATTCATTACAAGGGATTGCTCGTGATTGGTGTCGATCTCTACCCATTGCAATCATCAGCTCTTTGACAGGTTTTCATGTAGCTTTCAATTCATTTTGTAAAGAGTATTTTTCAGCTGAGTATATTTATGAAAATTGTTGTGATGAGTTTTCTTTGCTTCATAAATATTTTTCTAGTCACGAAAACCAGATTTGTGATGAAGCATTTATTGTGGCAGAAAACATTTTCCATGAAGATCAAGAGGTGTTGAATGATATTCATTATGATAAAAATAACATACAAGCATCTGGCATCATATCAGATGTATCTATTTTTTAAAAGGTTTATGAAGATCAACATGTCTCTTTTGAATATTCTGATGTCGAAGAGCAAGTGTATACATCAGTAGATATTTCTCCTGACTATGAAGTTGAGATAAATGATGAGTTAGTTAAAAAAACTAGGGAAGATTCCTCTATGTTTTTTCCTAAATTTTCATAATTGAAGGCGGATTTTGTTTGTTTCTCTTACAAATAAAATTCAAAGGATATTTATGTGCATGAAACAGATGTTTTTGGCAACCCTGCTTATGATGAAGAAGTTATTTCAAATACTGACCAAGAACAACCATTTTTTGATGAATATCCAAGCGAAGATGACGAAGAGCGGAGTTTTTTCATGGCTTCTTTGGAACCTCATAGCATGGTTCATGTATATGATAATTATGAATCTGGTCCTTAGGAGGGCCATGGAGGAGAAAAGGAAGAGTTAAATGTGTAGCTTATCTCATGTCCAGCACTTATAAATGAGCAGATATCACCTGGGATTAGCAAGCCTACATCAATCCTTTGTCCACATGTACATGTTGAGAACATCAAACAACATGTGAGCAATGATGAAGTAAAGGAGGTAACATTTTACTAGTTTATCATGCCTTATTATAAATTTTGCGACCCTGTGGAGTTATATATGGAGTTGAACTTTCCAAAAGCATTGGAGCCTGCAAAATTAATCATCTTATCATCACTTGGAGGTATTTTCAGTGTTCCAAAACATGTTTTCATTATGATGTCATACTTCCCTTACCTTTTATGGACCATTTGCAGTAAAAAGATGAATTATGTTACCAAACAGTTTGGGTGTCTATGATGGAAGTTTGTTTTCACCTGAGCATTGTAAAGTCAGTTAGAGTAGGGTCTTGTATATAAATAATCTTGTGTACGAGCTTTTTAGTTTTTAGTTTGCTTTTAGTTTTTAAATAAGTGACCCCATATCCCTAGGATAAGACACTGAAGTTGCTTGTTCTTGGAAGCTCACAAGGAGCATTCCATCCCTGTGGAGCCAATGGTAGCACATAAAGTTGTCATGGTTCATATATATTTATTGTTAAAACCTATTTCTTCACCTCGGTTGAGTCTCTCTCTTTTATGCATACCTTCCTATAATTTTTTCCTCTTCTGGTTGATAAATTCAGGTCGGTCAAGTATGTTGTATGCACAGGGAAAATCCATGAGAAAAATACATCTTTCATAGTAGTCCATTTCGATCTTGAAATAAAATAAAACAAGCAGGTTCGATTTTCAACAGTGGATATCCCATGTACAGTTCAGATTAACGGCTCTCGGACAGTCGGAATTTAAAAGTCGCGCAAGGATTAACGACTAGACAGAAGCCCCGAAGTCCCGACGTCCCCAAGTAATGAAAGGTTTCCACGTCAACCAAGAGAAAGTTACTTCAAGATATTTCCATCCAAACATCTAGAAGTCATGAAGTCCTGAAGTAAATATGATCCATTGAAGGATGAGGACACGCGTCGGAATATCTCACACTTTGGAAATTCGGCACTTCGGAGGATTATGTGAGCAAGCAAAAGAAATCTCCTGAAGCTCGAACTCTCGAAGTGAATCTCAGTCGTCCAAAACAGGAGGACGCATGGTGGAATATTTCTCACTTTGGAGATACAACACTCTGGAGGATTGTAAGAGTTGTTCATTGAAAATTATCGAATCCTAAACTCTCGAAGTAATTGTGAATCGTTGATCTTTGCAGTAAGAAACAAGGTCCATCCAAGAGTGGTGTGTGGCAGCAAAAGCAGGGTTTCCCAAATCATAGATCACAACTAGATCGATGATCATGCTTCATTGGGGGGATGGAACATGCTCGAACGATAAAATTATTGAGTCGTCCCGTAATTGAAACCATGGTGTGGATAAACAGCTACGTGGAATAAGGTGGTGAATTGTGGGCTCAAAATCAGTGTGGATCCAAACCACCTTTGACGGCCCCACAATCACGTTCTTATATAAAGTCAAATCCAATAGTAGCACATGGTATCACCCTAGGAATTAAACTTCTTCCTCATCCCGAGGATTCAGTTAATAAAAGAAAGGACTGGTGGTTGAAACCTTGAATCGCTCGGTAATTAGAAAGCATGGAGGGTCTTTATGTGGAAACAAAAGACTGTCAGCCCGAGGTACCATGGAGGGCAGTTTTTCCTGTAGGCCCATACTGACCAGAGTTTCCTTCTGATAGAAGGAACATGAAAAACAAGAGAATACACACGGCACTGTAGAAGAAGCGCCCAAGCAGCAAGACATGTCTATTTTTTTTACTATAAATACATTAGATGAATGATATGTAGAGAAGGAGAGGGGTTCATCCCAAGACCGGAGGAAGTTTTAAGAAATGTTTATGATTGTATATTTCAGTTTTGTTACAAGGAAAATCTCTCTATGGCTAGGGGTAAACCACAATACACAGAAATGACTGTAGAAATCAACTTTATTCTCAAGTATGTTCTATAAACAAATATGCTAGAAAGACAAGATAAAAGGCCTACCTTGTCCAAATTTTCAATGAGGTCCACTATTGCACTTGACCCAAAGCAATATACCTGCAACTAGTCCTCAAAAACCAAGCAACGCAAGCATATGGTGATAATATATGATGTTAGCATATTCAATAACATAATCCATTAATATACATAACAAATACGCCCATGGAATAATAATTCAAATATTTGAAAGATATAAATTGGATGTGAAAAGAACGTTTCTATTAATATATGATTAGCAGAAGTGAAAAAGTTACAGACTTATATGTCAGCATGGTTCGAAACCGAGAAACTAAGTTCCTTCTAGCTAGGCCTCCACCAAAGGCAAGTTCATAGAAGAGAGACAATGAAGTTACCAATCAATAAGGGAAGAGCTTGGGGGTTGAACATTGTGTTCAGACTTAAAGGACAAAGGGATGCAGACTCAATATGATGTGAATAATTTCTCCAAAGTAACTTTGCTCTCAAAGTTGAAATATTTCTCCTCTTTTCTATAGCTCGAAATTGGCCCATTTATAGCCTTCAAATGGAACTGAAGGGCCGAGTCAGAATGTTTCCAATATATGGAAGGCCAAAGATCATTGATCTCATGTTGTGACATGGAAACCCGACACCATTTTTCATTTTTGGGCACAAATCCTGATGTACACATGTTGTAGTGGTGCAACCTGTGTATACGCATGATGTATAATAGGAAAGGTGTGTACATGTGGAAAAAATGTATTTTTAGTTCTGGGATTTGAAAAAAGGGATGAAAATTCTACATAGGGAAATGGAAAAAGGCCCTCCATGCAAGATTGCATAGGGTGAGGAAAATCTTGCTATAACAGATGCCCCCTCATGTGTGAGGTCAGAGGAGTATCTGTGATGGCCGAAATACATTATAAAAAACCCAGAAGTGGAGTGATGGGGAACCAGCTGGAAGAACTAGTTGCTCATTACATTCTACACTAATTTTTCATACATGGCTGCCAATTTGAATTACACTGTAGATCCATGTGAAAATATACCAAACAATTGTCTGTGGCCATGAATAGGAAAATACAAATGCGGTTACATGCTAAAGGTTATCATAGTGACGAACAAGGCCTAGTAGGACCAGTCTCAAAATCAATCTGAAGATATATGTATACAATGGAGTACGATCTAATCTCTCATGATCATTGAATTCATATAGGTACTGATCCAATGAAAAGGAAGCAACAGCTCAGGAAAGTTGCAGCCACATACTGATGTCTTCAAGTCTTCTACACAATCCGCCAAAGGTGCAAGTCTACATCATGTGAATAAAGGAGTTGAGGTTGAACACAATGAGACATCATTTGATTACTAGTCATTGAGGTATACCGTTAACAAAATCAAGATAGCCTACCGATAATGAAAGTAGGTATCAAGGCACCGAGTACATTCTTACAAGTGTGAATAAAGGAGTCAGGGTTGAACACTTGAAGAATCCATCAATCAGGAGACATTGATGTATTCCCAATTGTTGATGGTGAGATAACCTGCCACTAATCACTGCAAGACTCAAAGTACTCATAAGACTCTAGGTCTCATTTCCATAACAGATGAGTTGAATTCTATGGAAGGAGACCTGCTGAAAGGAGAGCATTAAAGCATCTCTCATCATTCAGCATGAGGTACAAAGCAGGAGCTTCATGATTGGGAGGAAATTAGATGAAGAACATGTTCATGAACCAATCACCTTGTGCATATTTCTTGTGTGCCAAGTGAAAGAGGTACACAAAAAATACCCTCTGAATAGCAGCCAATGAGAAAAATGATGACAAAGGTGAGGAAACCACCAATAAGGCTAATGGAATCCAAGACACTGCATGAATTCCAATGTGTGAATAGATGTCTTGTCATTGAACACAAGGGAAACCACCCAGTCAACAACCAATGATGAAATGTCGACTGTTGGGTTCAAGTTTACCTACCAATGATGAAAGTAGGACCAGGGTGTGTGATAGGACTACAACATCATGTGATTCTGAGACAAATTGAGGGTATGGCTGACATGAAAGGTCAAGAATTTTGAGGAATGGTCAACACAGGTTGATAGAATTCCTTTGAACAAGAGCATGAGACATATGGAAGACTCTAGCAGCATAGACTCAATGATGAAACCATGAGATGCAGGAAGCATCAATGAAATTTTCCATAGGTACTAGAAGAGTAACCAGTTGGTACAGAAAACTCTTTGTAACGAGCTCAGCTTCCTAAGGCCATGCTAAACCCAAAATTATGATGAAAAATGGACTCAATAACTTTGTGCTATGTTCAAAGGCAACATGACTGATACCAATATAAGATAATACCCCCTTCCCACCCGTATTTTTTTTTTTCATAGACAAATGAATGTTATGATATAGAGGAAGAAACGAGTGTCACAAGTAAGAAAAACTAGTCAGTAGTGGAACATACCTATGCTCAATGCAAGGAGATGCATGCGGGAGATGGACACTCAAGGGAATGTTCCCTTCTAGGTATAGGGTGTCAAATTTCGAAGGATATAAACAAGGCTCTGCTTGGTTGAGGATGAAAAACTGTTGAGGAAAACAATTTATAACACAAAGCGAGAACTGGCTATAGGCTCAATACTGCAAGAAAGGGCATGAGATGCAATCACAAATTAACGCCAAAAAATGTCCTTTTTCATTATATTTAGTCTACTTGGTGTGAAAAATGAATAAACTTATACCAAATAGACATTCTTTCAAATCCAATTTATGAGTGTGAAAGAGACAAGATCACTCGGCAATCTTTTCTCTTTTTGAAGACAAGTTGGAAAAGAGCTTAAATTAAACTCAGTTGGGAGTCCTCTAGGTATAGGGCAGCATTTTTATGAGTTATAAATGAGGCTCAGCATAAATTCATGTATTATCTATAAGGGACTCTCGGTCCTATGGAAAAAATCTCTGCATGGGCACCAAATGAAGAAAAGGATCTAACTAGGGCACCCATGTTTGGTAAGTCTCTACCACTTGATAATGACACATCTTATAGCAGATGGAAGGTTCTGTGTCGCAAAAAATGGGTTCGTACCTAAGTCATATGAGTGACATTTATAGAACAATGCAAAAGTGCATGGTGGAATGGATACCTATCCTATATGTTGGGTAGTGAAAATACATGCCCGTGGTTACAAACGGTCAACATAATGTTGAAATCCACAAGAATCCCTGGTGAAAACTACAAAAAGAAACTCAATCCACTATTGTATTACTCCATTAGGCGAAAAAATGACTCAAAACTATAGAAAGTGGGTAAAAACTGTTATAAATAGTAACAAAACCAAAATTTACTATGTCATTTTGACTTTTTACCCAAATAGTGAAAATTGGACCAAAATACCTCTGATATTCAACTAGCGATTACAGGAGCGTCGAGCAATGAAATCAGAAACCGTCTAGACCAGGTAATTCCTCTTCCCCTCCTCTTCCTTTCTAGTGGACTAGATTTTTAAATTAGGTTTCAAAATTTGAGTAAATTAGGGTGCAAATTGAGTATTTCAGTGTATGCGCGCTACCATTCATCGGGTCGCATATACATGAGGTTATACATGACTTTGTAAAATACAGGACGCGTGTACTCAGCCCTATACATGACTGTGAATGCAGCATCTCAGGTACAAGTACGTAAACAATGTTTTCTATGGTTTCTAACTCAAAAATTGATTCTTATTTGGCAGAATGGTGTTAGAATGGAGGGAAAGGGAGCACGAGGAGGTAGATGTTGTTGTGGACAGAGATTTGTGGGGGGAAATGGCCTTGAAAATATGTGTCTTATATAAGTTTTGGGCACTCAAAGGGATGAGGGACCAGGTGAGGTTCCTTCATATTCTTGTGGATTACTGGGATCCTGACAGTGAGAACTTCAACCTCGATGGGAAACCATTGACGATTGAAGTCAAGGATATATACTTTTTGAATGGGTTATCACGTCGAGGTGAGGTGGTGAACCTTAAAGCCCAGGGAACTAGGAGAGATATGAAGATAGAGGAGTACATAGGCACTCATTGTGTAGCAGGTACCCCGAAGATCAAGAGTCAACTCCCCATCCGGGCGATAAACAATCTTAGCCTCAAGATTGTTTTCCTCGTGTTGACCAAGATCAAAGGATCGGCTTCATTGCACCAGGTATCGAGGTCGCTCATGTTATATGATGTAGAGTGCTTGAAACCCACAGTATATGATTGGTGTACCTCACTACTAGATAATATGAAGAGCCAGTTGAAAGAGTGAAAACAGAGTGGCAAGAGAAACTTTGGGTTTGCCTCTATCTTATGCAGCTTTTTCTTTGAGCGGGTTCCAGGTTTGGGACCTAGAGTCGAGATCATTTTGTGAGGACCTCACGTTCCATCCATGGCATGATGGACCAAGGTAATGAGACGCCATGGGGGAGGTAGGGTGCCCACACCCTACAACGAGGATTTATTCTATTGGTGGAGGCGATAGGTCATTGCTCTGGATGACTACCCCTATGCAGGGATCAAATTCAGAGGGGACCCTGACATGTCACTTCCACCAAGGAACACCTATGGGGACATAGGTATGTCGATGTTTTTAAATATTTCATTTTTTTTTTATTTTTGTATAGTAAAACAAAAATATTTTTGGATGATGCTTAAGTACTAACTAGACACTTGTGTGACACAGACATGGGTCCACGACGGCCGAACGGGATTCCCCGACATCATCAGAGGCACCAGGGAGATGAGGCAGTAGGAGGAGAAGCAAAGAGAGTCCTTCAAAATGTGCAGGGCAACCTGTCTCGTTTGACTCATAGGCTTCTGATGGTTCAGGTAGAGGATCTTTCGGAGGCCATGCAGCAGCAAGTGGTTGGTGTGCCCAGAGCTTGGGTGTGACTCTTTCGGTGTCTCGCAAATGCCATAATTTGTTATCATTACACACATCCAGCGCCATAGGCATAGATGTCGTGGATATTTTATTATCGGTTGTATATGTGTATTGAGGGTGTTAGCCCCAATTTTGTACTATAAACATCACAGTTTTTGAAATATATATAGAACAGGGATCTTCGGCTTTACTTATATTACAATGTGTACATTGATGAGATGGTTTTCTTTGCTTTAGTTATGTGAAAAATTCCAATCTAAAATGAAATTAGCATAAGCATCGGATACATAACTAGAAATCCTAGGTATGTGATAATAAGTAATAAAATCAAATTGTCATTCTAAAAGATGTACCCATAGGAATCGTCGGAGTAACGTAGGATCACGCACGTGGTAATTGTCATTCAACTGACATAATACTAACTAGGAATCTAGGCGAACCTCTAAAGAGAGAATACCATGTGAGATGGCATCATGCAAAAGTTCTATAATGACGCTATATTCGGACACATTATTCATGGATGGCCCTTGGCATATGCCACCTGAAGACACCAGTAGACCCTCAGGTGAGTAAACCACCCAAGCGGCAGAAGCCAAGTTCTGTGTATGACGATTGGCTCCATCTGTGAATCCTAAGTAGACCGAAGACTCTGTTGACATCTGCCAACCAAGGGAAAACTTGATAAGCAAGATGAAGACAAAAAGAAATGGAAAATATATATACACTAAATTACATTAGTATACAAAGAGTTACACCCAATATTGGGGCTCAAGCGTAATATATTTTCAAGTAGATCCCATTCTTGGGCTCAACCAACATATTCCCTTCATAATATTCTAACTCATAGGCACCTTTTTCTAAGACATGTCGCACGATATAGGGACCATGCCACATGGGTTTAAACTTGCCTACCCCCAACAGTTCTTTGGCTTGATCATATAAGAGGAACAAGTCACCCTTAGTGTACAACTGAGGGAAGACAGACTTATCATACTGGACCTTGACATGTCTTTTGTTCACCTCGATAGTTGTGGAGGCGTCTTGACCCTTCTCGTCAAGACTCTCTAGGTGTACAAGGCATCGCTCAAGATCAAAAGTGTCAGGAAAGAGCATGATTTCCAACTTAAGAGAAGGAATCTTGAATTCAATAGGTAGTATCAACTCCACACTGTGTACTAACTGGAAAGGGGAAAATTTGGTGGAAGTCTTGACCGAAGTTATGTATGCCCAGACTGCAGGATATAGCATAATGTGTCAGTCAGACTTACTCTGACTAACAGTTTTCTACAAAATGGTCTTGAGAGACTTGTTGACGGCCTCTACCTGTCCATTTTCCTAGGGGTAGTAAGGGGAATAATGACCATGCTTAAAACCCATCTCGGATGCTAGCTCTTCCATCATTTCATTCTTAAAGTGACTGCCATGATCAGTGACAATCTCACTCAGGATACTAAACTGGGCGATAATTTGATTGAATATGAAGAAGACGACAGTCTTATCGTTGAATTTATCCATAGGCGTGGCCTTGGCCCACTTAATAAAGTAGTCGACGACCACAATAATGTGTTGATTCCCCCTAGTCGAAGTTGGGTTGCAATCCATGAAGTCCACCCCCCACTTGGTGAAGGGACCGACGGTAATGACTGGGTGAAGAGGGGTTGGATGCGAGTGCATTTTCTGAGTGAACACCTAGCAGGTGTGACACTTCTTAATCGCTTCAACACAATCTTTAAAGATAGATGGCCAGAAATAACCAGCTAGCAAAATTTTCTGGGTTGTCACAAGCTCGGATAGATGACCACCATAAGCCCCACTATGGCAGTCATTTAGAACTGACTCGAATTCCTCATGACTTAAAAAATAACGTAGGATATTGTCTATTCCTCGGTGATACAACGTGTTTCCAACGATAGTGTAATTCTTAGCTTTCTATCGTAAACATCGTCGGTCATCTTGCGAGAGATTCTGAGGGAACTTCAAGGTTTGAAGATAGAGAACGATGTCTCCATACCAAGGGTTGGCCGACGAGACAAGGAAAATGTGTTCATACTCAAATGAATCAACATGGATAACATCCTCATCTAATCATGGAAAGTCAAATATTAACTCTACGAAGGCTAGTGATTTATTGTATTTTGCAGACGAGAAATCCAGATCAAATTCTTGTAAAATGACGATCCATTTATTATATTTTACCCATATAATACGCCTGATAAGGACATATTGAAATGGATTGACATCGGTAACAACAGTAGTCTTGAGAAGTAATATATAATGGCATGAACGACATCCAAAGCTAGCTTTTCAACATGAGAATAATTGATCTCAGGAGTGACTAAGTTTCTAATAAGATAGTAGATGACGTGCTTGCGAAGCTCATCATCCTCCTAAAACAAAACCATACCAATCGTCTCCTTGGACGCAGTGATATAAAGAAAGTAATCCCTATTGTAGTTAGGAGACTTCATAAGAGGCACCGATACCAAGGCTTTCTTCAAAGCATTGAAGGACTCCTGGGCTCACTCATCCCAGATAAAAGAGGTGTCCTTCAAAAGACACATGAAACCATTATTGATATTGGCATAGTTTACTATAAAATGACGTAAAAAGTTAGCTTTCCCTTGTAAACCTTGAAGTTGTTGAATAGTGTGTGGGAGAGGCAATCGAAGTTTTTCCTCAACCTTTAACGGATCTACCATGATCCCAGTCTTAGAAACTAGAAATCCCAAAAGATGACCAAACCTAACACAAAATATTCACTTATGAGGGTTCAACCAGATTCTATAGTAACAACATCTTTCAAAAACTATCCAAAGATGTGTAGAGTGATTTTCTCTCTTACGAGAGTGAGCAGCAAGATCATCAAGGTAAGCTTCAACTATATGCTTAAGATCGTGGAATGCGAAGGTCATAGTAGTTGGAAGGTTGCTCCGGTGTTTTTAAGGCCGAAAGGCATCTTCTGATATGTGAAAGTACCCCAAGGAAAAATAAATGCCATCTTGTGTTGATCCTTGGGTTTAATTTTAATTTGGTTATACCCTGAAAATCCATCCATGAAATGAAACACTTTGCTTCCCACACACTCATCGAGAATCTGATTGATGAAAGGTGTCGGGAAGTTTTCTTTAGGACAGGATTTGCTCAGGTCACAACATTCCATGCATATAAGGATGGCTCCTTGCTTCTTATTCACAGGGATGGGATTGGATACCCATTCAATCAAGGGAACTAGGTAGATAAAGTCATCATTAAGTAGTTTCTCTACCTTTGCCTTACTAGTAGGGGCCTTCCGGGGATTGACATCTCTAAGACGTTTTTGAACGGGTTTAGATTCCAGATAATTTCTAATCTCATGCTCGACAATATGAGGTTTTATTCATGGCATCTCTTCATATGACCAAGCAAATACATCTTTGAATTCCTTGAAGAGTTCAGTGTAGATCAGGATTTCTTCTGGCGAACAATCTGCACCGATATGTATGTTTTCAATCTTTCCAGGGGTACGAGGGATATCGATCGTGATGGTAGGAGAGATACTCACCCTATTTCCTTCAGCATAAATTTCATTCGTATCAAGTGGAACTATGACGTGATGACCTATCTCACTCAAAGTAGATCTAAAGTCATCTTGTTCGATTCTTTTAAGCTCTGGGAGAAAATAAGAGTGATGATGCATATCATCCCAAGGTTTGTTGGAACAATTCATGGCTTCGATTATAGCTTCATCCAAGGGAAAAATCTCATTGAGGAAGTCATGTGGACAAGAAAATGAAGTGGCCCACACAGGATTAAGAATAGGATCCTCCTCATCCGTCAGCGAGGTAACAAGATCGGGATCGACGGAAGAGTTAAGAACATGTTGACACGCAATCTTCGTTGTTGATAGTGGTATGGCCATTCTAGTGTGCGACTGGCCTTCACAAGACAAATTCGAGGAAGGTAGGGTCCAAGGATAATTAAAATAGGAAGTGCGAAAAGAAACGGACCTCTCTAAAGAAACATGCCTACTAGACATGGCGTAAACATGATAAATTGGTGCCATGAAGTCGAAGGTACCCATAAGGGATGAAGACATTCTGACACCAATATTCTCAATTGTCAGCTGAGAATTTTCGACCACGGGGATCGAAGGTCCAATAGATGCATTGGGAATATCATACGCAAATCATAATTGGTCGATCGTCATGATCTTCCCATCGAGTGGAAAACAAAGAGTGTGGAAGACAAACAATACAACGACAGTCATATCATAGTTACAATTGCGTCCTAGTAACAAGTTATAATCGAGAGGCACATCAACTACCTCAACATCCACCTCTACCGTCTTCCCACCTAACTGGATCGGAAAGGTAGGAAGAATACCATGAGGTTGGAAGGAATGACCGTCAAAAGTAGTCAACATGGTCGGCAATTGAGAAAGAGTTGGAGAACCAAGAGCTTTCCAACAGATCAGGGACATCACACATGTTGCAGCGCCTTCATCAAAAACTGCATGTTTGATGGTATACTTTGAGTACCCCATGTGGATTTAGAATTCCACATGGTAAGTCAAGCAAGGCTTCACATCCGTGATGTCAAACTTGATAAATTTCGATCCACTGGGATCTAAAGCTCCTAACATATATAGCAAGGCATTCCTCTATGAAGGAAACGTCTGGAGTACCTCCAGAGCCAACATCACACAAGGTGTTTGACCTATGTCCTCAATGATAGAGTAATTATGGGTGGATCTATAATTTGGATTGTGGGTAGAGCACTTGAGTACTCTTTTCGGAATACGAGGTGGTGGTTCTAGGTTTTCGATTTGTAAAGTTGTCTCTAGAGGAGGAGGAGAATCTAGACCAAGTATAGCCTACAAAGAAATATAATCTCGAGACTGGGTGGCTACATGAAACTTAGAATCAACCATATTGATACACAAATGGTCATCGTCTTGCAACGACATGTTTTGACTCCCACTGGGCGCATTTCCAGCATTTGAGGGGCTCGAGGCCATGTTCTGCTTATGTGGGAAACGATTCGTCATCACGGTGGGAGGTAGAGATAATAGCCTAACAGATTCCAAAATTTTAGGGCATAAATGAGTAAGGTGATCGTCTGTACAAAGATTACAAGAAAATTTCACCTTACGCCTTTCTTTCTTGCCCTCTCCAACATTATTATTTGTCTTCTCATTATTACCATTGTCCTTGGGTTTCTTATTATTTTTCCCACCATTACGATTATTATTACATCCTTTCTTCTTATTCCTTCTTGGTTGTTGGTTACCATTTGGGTCGGTCGACAATTGCATGGAATGTACATCCATCGACTGAGTGGGATTGGAAGACACGGATGAAGTTGGCTCTCCTGCAAACTGGTTTAGAGACAACTCTTTCAAATGGCTTGTCACCGAGTCTGTGGATTTTACATTGGTAGAGCCTACAATTCCATCGTCATGAGGTTCAAGCTTTTGTCTAGGGTCATAGGTTGATCGTAGTGCGTCCGAAAGAATGTTGTATGACATCCCAGACTGAGCATATATAAGATCTAATTATTGGGATTTGAAGATTGCTTCTTCCTTAGTTGTAACCCCAGATGTAGAAACATCCTTTGAGATATGAGGCTGCAAATACTTAAGGAACCATTCTAGAAGAAAGATCAGGGGTATGGAGGTCTTAATCAACCTCATCTTTCTATGCCACTCTTGGATATGATCTGAGATACGAGTGGTTGTGTCCTGGAATAAAGTCGACAGACGTTATAGGCCAGCATCATAACGAATCGGCAATTGGAAGTGGTTAAGGAAGAGTAACACCATCTGACTAAAGGTCCCATATGCCCCTGTAGGTAGCTCGATATACCATTTCACAGCAACCCTAATGAGGGTGTGTTGAAATAATCTTAACCAAATAGAATCGTTATTAAGGGAATTTGAAGAGCACCATAGGTGAAAGGTGGTAACGTGATCACCAGGATCCTCTCCATTCTTACCTTCGAATTTTGGAATGTATGAAGGAAGCTTGGTGGGGATGGGGGGGTATGTAGGATCATGACACATAGGTTCATTCATCAAATTAGATAAGTATGGCAGATTAAGCATGGCCGGAAAAGGGATACAGGGTTGTGGCATCTGGCCCCAAGCTCCCTGGAAAGATTGTGTTTGAGGAACTATAGCCCATCCAGGGTTCTGGTAAGCACCATGGCCCTCTCCAGGATTGTAAGACCCTCCTCCAGGCTGATTCATAAGAGGTTGGTTGGGCATCATTCTAGTAGGGATGTCTGATGGAGGTTATAAAAATTTCCCCCAGTCGGAGTGGCTCCGGGTTGGGGGTTTCCCAAGGTGTGAAACTGGCCTCCTCCGGGTGTGAATCTAGAGGATAGAGGTGGATTCATCATGCAAAATTTGTTGGTAAGAATTAGCACTAAGGAGGTAAGGGTATAGGAAAGAAATTGAGCAGAATCTTGTCTGCCATGTCGGTTTCTCCACCCAGAAGAAAGAGGATTAGACCCCGAGTTAAAAGAAGGAATGCCTCCCATATTAGGAGTCATTTGAGGAATCTGAGAACCACCAAAAAAGAATGGAGTAGAAGGATGTGTAGTGCCCCCAAGTCCAATGCTAGCATTATGGCTAGCAGCTAGGATGGAGTTTGAAAATTGTGAAGTAAAATTCGGCATACCATAGGAAAAAGGACTAGAGGCCATAGGGATGGACTGAAAATTATATCTCAGTGAGTGACCAAGAGACCCAAATGGGTTCGAGGCAAGAGATTGAACATTCACTATAGGATGGGTAGTAGTAATGATAGGTGCCTCCATCACTACAACCATTGTGGTTGCAGGGGTCGAAGGGGTTCCATTAACTATAATAGGTGTGGGAGTCGAAGGGATCCTAGTATTCTGAACACTCGGTTCAGTACTCATTCTTGCAGAATCACAAGTCTAAACAGTGGAGGTGTGTGTACTGCATCTAATAACTCTATGCCTTTTAGAAGGCAAAGACTCAAAATCCCATGGTAACTGTAACAAGCGGCGGGACCAGCGAGGACGTTGGTTTGACTCCACGATGACTTAAGACTCAAGATACAAAAAATAAATCCTAGGGCCAACTAGTAATCAAAGAGCACACCAAAAATCAAACAACCAATATGCACACAAACGGGGTAAAGTGGTTGAAAGGGGCCTCCCTCCCTAAAGAAGGTATGTCTCACCCAAGAGGGGCCTAAGACTCCCTGCTAAAGATCAGAGATAACAAAATCAGTTATAAGGGCCCTCATGGGCTTAACAACCAGTCGGTTAGATCCCCCTAGAGAGGTAATCCTCCATAAAGGTTGTGTGTTGTCCGACCCTTATCTGACCCAGGGTACCTGCAGAATAACCCTTGCAAGTAACCTATGTGGCACCTAAGTCAAGCAACTAAGTAACCAATGTATAATTGATGCACATGTGAGCAGTCGTAAGTTAGGTCCAATGTATGGGCAGGGTAGCAAATCCTGAAACCTTGAAAATATCACCTCTCATGGAGGTAAGGGAACTAGAAAGATCCTTAGATACGAATGGATCCCCAGAAATATCTATGACGCTAAGAAGGTATCGGGGGAATATCCCTTTAACCAACCTCGTGTGACCTCGTGATTAAATCTGGTGTAAGCAGAGCCTCCTGATATTACCAATTATACAATGGATTTCTCCACTCCCTTTGTCAGACACATATGTTGATTTAATAGCCTTGGAGAAGTTTACTCACAAAATCCTATTCCAAGGCACT